>OY829512.1:3920492-4335538 GCA_963691665.1 Clepsis dumicolana | reverse complement strand
GAATGTCCATAGACGAGATTTTGATCCCAATAAACCAATAAAAAGTAACAAAGGTCAGAAATATTTATACATTATAAAACCGCTTTTCAAATTATCGAAACAACGTTCAATAAGCGAAGATTTATGTACTTACGGCAAAGGACTACCAACAATGAAAAAAGTTAAAAGAGATGTTTCATATGTCTATTGGGATAATCCAAACGAATTAGTTGAAAGATTGAAATTACTCATTGCTTCCCGTGATGCCGGTAACACAGGATTAGACAATGAAATAATATCAATTGTAGAAGAACTTCGTGAAGCGGGCTTGGTTAATCAATGATATATAAAACTGGTATTTTACTTTTACCATCAGTCGAAGCCGGAAATTTGATGATACATAAGTGCATAAAAATAAGAAGTGAAAATGAACATAGACAAATTCGGTCATCATGTTCATAAACGTTTGCGTGTATGTGAAGTTTTTGAACTTAACAATAAAACTTTGCTGCGTTCTGATGATGGCGATTTCGATCTACAATCATCGCGATTAAAGGGGGTAGCGGATCCTTTGACACCCAATGATGCAGCTAATAAGCAATATGTCGATCAGCTCGTCCAGGACACTTACGAGAAGAAGCATCTAGATTCTTTATTTAAAACTATAAATTCTCAAATTCATCAGCTTGCAAATCAGTTGAAAATAAACTTTTATACAAAAAGGGACATAGACAATATTTTAAGTAATTTCAAAGATGACAAAAGAACAAGTCGTGAATGAAATCCATAGATCGGCCCGAAAAAATTTCAAGCGTCGCGCAGTTATATTAAAAGGAATTGATGATTTGTGGCAAGCAGATTTAATTGACTTACAGAATTTACATACTGTAAATAAGGGATATAAATACATTTTAGTTGTTATTGATACATTTTCAAAGTACACGTGGTGTATTCCTACGAAATCTAAAACTAAAACAGAAGTAAAAAATGCATTTGAACTAATTATCAAGTCGACCAAACGAATACCTAGAAACTTACAGACAGACTTTGGAAAAGAATTTTACAATGATCAATTCGATTGTTATGTGAAATCCTTAAAAATAAATCATTATTCCACGTATTCAGTTAAAAAGGCGTCTATTGTTGAAAGGGTAATAAAAACGCTCAAGAACAAACTTTACAAATATTTCAGTTTCATCGGGAACTACAAATGGCTTGGAAAACCTTTCGATGAGATAGTTCAATCTTATAATCAAACTGTGCATAGCACAACAAAATTTAGCCCAAATGAGGTGAATTTTAATAATGAAGCCGAAGTAAAGAAAAACATAGATAAATCACAATCCAATCGGCGTTTTAAATTAAATATTTTTAATGTAGGAGATCATGTGCGTATAAGCAAGTACAAAAGCGTCTTTCATAAAGGTTATACGCCTAATTGGTCAACTGAGCTATTTACTATTAAAAAGGTGAATCACACTCGTCCTGTTACTTACCATATTGAAGACCAACGAAAAAACTCAATACTCGGTACATTTTATGAACAAGAACTGCAAAAAACTAAGTATCCAGACGTTTACCTCATCGAAAAGGTAATCAAAAAAAGAGGGAAAAAATTGTATGTTAAGTGGTTAGGACTTAACGATAGCGAAAACAGCTGGATCGACAGAAATGCCATTGTATAAATATATTTAAAAACTTTCTCGCGCTAAGTCATTAACTTTTGGGATATGAAAGGAAGAGGACTTCTAAACAGTATTATTAATCACTTACCGTTTGAACTGCACTTACCTGGCTACAATTATTGCGGACCAGGCACAAAATTGCATAAGCGATTGCAAAGAGGTGATAAAGGAGTTAATGAATTGGACAACGCGTGTATGCAACACGATATAGCATACGATAAATATTCTGACCTAACAGACCGACATCGTGCAGATTTTGAACTCTATAAAATGGCTAAACAAAGATTGAAGTCAAAAGGTGTTGGAAAAGGAGAAAAACTTGCGTCTTGGATAGTTAGCAAAGTGATGAAATCTAAAATGAAAGCTGGTGCAGGGATAAAATCATTTAAGCATTTTGTTTCTAAGATACGTACCGAATTGAAAAAAAACAAATCTAAAAAAGAAGGCACTGCAGTCAGTCGAGCTTTTGCTGCAGCGAGTAAAGTATTTCTTAATAACAATACGAGTAAAATGAGAGTTCCTCGATTAATACCGATTCCTAAAACTGGAGGTATATTGCCACTAATACCTATTTTCGCGGGACTTTCTGCGTTAGGGTCATTGGCAGGAGGAGCTGCTGGGATCGCTAAAGCTGTTGGTGACTACAAAGCTGCAAAAAAGAGCTTATCCGAATCAGAACGTCATAATAAAATGATGGAATCTATTGCATTAGGTAAAGGGTTGTACATTAAACAGTATAGAAATGGAAAGGGTTTGTGTTTAAAACGATTAAAAAACTAAATAAAAGGCTACCCAGACGTGCTCTTACAAATGTTGATATTTTAAAACATTCAACAGATATTCCTTATTTTCGTGGTGTTTACATGAGAGACAAATTGCCAAACCGTCCAAAAAGAGTAGAATGTGCAATCGTAAATTTAGATAGTTCTAAAAACCAAGGGACTCACTGGGTAGCCTATGTCAAAGATAATAATCATTGTGAATATTTTAATAGTTATGGTGATCTTCAACCGCCGCTAGAATTAATAAAATATTTGAAAAATTATAATATTTCATACAATTATAATATTTATCAAAAATTCGATACTGTTAATTGCGGACATTTATGTTTAAAATATTTAAAAAAATATTGGAATAACCGTTTAAATATCTCTGAACAATAAATAGCTTCTCATTCTCACGATGTCTTTCACTTTGTCCATAACGGGATCCTCCTCTACCCTGATTACGAATCACTCGCCAGCTCTTCAACTAGATGGTGAATATGAATGCGGGTTGCTATACTTGTCGACATTTAACTCGATACCTAATATTGACAACCGAAATAATAAGTTTTATTATGGTGATAACGAAGTAGTAGAAATTCCTGAAGGGTCATATGAACTTCAAGATCTTGATGATTATCTTAAAAGACATCTCCAAGGTTGCACCTTTACACTGACATGCAATAATAATACGCTAAAAACATCTATATTGTGTTCCAAAAACGTCTATTTTAAAAAACCAAATTCGATTGGTAAGTTACTTGGTTTTGGAGAAGAAACAGTTCAGGCGAATATATTAACTGAGTCCCCTTTTCCCGTGTCCATTCTGTCTACAACTATAGTACGAGTTGAATGTGACATCGTGAGCGGGTCATTTATAAACGGAAAACCTAGTCATATAATTCATGAATTTGTGCCAAATGTACCGCCTGGTTACCGGATTATAGAAACACCTAAAAATGTTATATATTTTCCTGTTACTCAAAACAGCTTAAACGCTCTTATAATAAGAATACTGGATATAAACGATAATTTAGTGAATTTACGTGGCGAAGAGATTCAGATATATTTACATCTCAGAAAAAAATGATAGACTTTAATAAATGTACGGTCTCAAACAGCAAAGCCGTTAGTGCTCATTGTGCTATCAAGAAAAGAAGACCTAAAGGACAACTAACGAAGGAAAACAAACAGTTTTTAAAAAACATAGGATTATTAAAATGAGTATACTAAACTTATCAGACTCCTTTAGCTTTGATAGCACGATTGAAAGTTTCGAATATCATTCGTATAAACCGTACGTAACAAGTTTCAATTTAAATGATGAAATCCGTATACCTATCAACCAGCAAGATCTATACGTATTACCATCAGCGAGTACTTTATACATAGAGGGTACTATAGAAGTATTCAACAGAGAAACAAAAGCGAAGGTGTCCAGTGTTCATTTTACAAATAACCCTATACTTCATTTATTTCAAGATATTCGATATGAGCTGAATGGGATTGAAATAGATAAAATTAAAAACGCTGGGGTCACAACAACAATAAAATCTCTTGTGTCGATGAATGAACTTGAATCATCGATGTCAAAGTTATGGGGCTGGGATGTTGATGGCACAAAAATTACGCATGGATCATTTTCTGTGTCAATTCCTTTAAATAAGATTCTTGGCTTCGCAGAGGATTATAACAAAATTATTATTAACTGTAAGCATGAACTTATTCTTTTACGATCCAATACTAATTTAAATAGCGTAAAACTGAACACAAATGAGTATATAGGTAACATAACTATATCTAAAATAGTATGGCGCATGCCGCACATTAAGGTTTCTGATCGTGAAAGATTAAGTTTGCTTAAATATTTGGAAAGAGATCGAGCTATTCAGGTAGCATTTAGGAACTGGGATCTGTACGAATACCCGCTTTTACCTAAAACATCAAAACATTCTTGGGCCGTCAAAACTTCGTCTCAAGTTGAAAAACCTCGATATGTTATAATTGGATTAAAAACAAACAGGAAAAATGTTGCTGATAAAGATATATCGCGTTTTGATCATTGTAATTTGCGTGACGTTAAAGTTTTTTTAAATTCAAATTATTTTCCTTATGAAAACTTGAATGTCAGTTTCTCGGCTCAAAAATTTGCTATATTATATGAACAGTACGCTAAATTCCAACAGTCTTATTATAACCGCAGCCAAGCACCGTTGTTGAATCCACAAGACTTTATAAATAAAGCACCTCTGTTTGTTATCGACTGTTCTCGTCAAAATGAAACCTTAAAAACGGGTTCAGTCGATGTGCGGATTGAATTAGAGTGTGACACAGATATCCCTGACAATACCGCGGCTTATTGTCTTATTTTGAATGATAGTATTATAGAATATAAGCCGTTGACCAATATAACAAAGAAGATATCATGAAACTAGACCATCTATTCGTAGATGTTCAGGGGTTTAAATCATCTAAAAATGAATTTATTATTAAAGAATTTGCATACAGTACCTATGAACACACGCAGGCGTATTTAATAAAACCTCCATATTCATTTTCTACGTTATCAGAAAACGAAAAAAGGCATGTGAAATGGATAGAGAGAAACCTTGGCATTATGTGGCGTGAGGGGTATATCGACCACAGAGAATTTAAGAGAATGATTCATAATTTCTTGGAAGGCAAAAAAATATATGTAAAAGGTTTTGAAAAAATTAAGTGGATTAATGATTTATGTGCTGATTGTACTGTAATAGACTTGGGAGAGAAAGGTTGTTCTAATTTTCAATTAATGTATAAAAAGTATTGTATCGACAACAGCTCTTATAATTGTCTACATCATAAAAAAGCTTGTGCCTTAAAAAACGTTATATGTCTTAAAAAATATTATTTCGATATTATGCATATTTAACATTGTAATAAATTATACCTAATTTTCAAAAATAAATATTTACGTTTAATCATTTTTTTATTTTTTAACCCAGTCAAAATTAGTTATCATTTATTTTGAACGAAGACTTTTTATATTAACCCATTTTTAAATAATTGAATTTGTTTGTTTAAAAATATGAAATAAATGATAACGATTCATACCTGTGGCTAATAATAGTGTTAATCTATTTAAGCGATATTTACTGAAAAGATTTTTCTTGTGCATTTAATCATGATAATTTTATTTTCGTTTGAATTATTGCTTTATTGACATACTTACAAAAAAAATCTTTCCTGTTGACGTATCGCTTAATCAAAGGAATAAAACAAGAAAATTGTTGACCATATTTATTTTCAAAATTATATACAAAAACAGTAAAAACATTAATAACTAACACTATATCCGCACAACTTCTTGGATATCTTATTTATTACACTTTCTGTACTGTCTATTATCTCATCGTATCCGTCACTTGCCACATACTGCGCACTGAGCATAACGTTTTCACCGGTTTCGTCGTTTTGATCCGGCGCGGAGTCACTTATGTTAATTATTTGGATTTTGACAAGTCTGTTCCCCTTAGTTGCTTCATTGTTTATAACGAACGACGGCGGGTGACCTCGTACACTTCTCTTTACCACTTTGTTTAGCCTTAGTTTTGGTTTACTAGACTTGGTTTTCGTTTTGGCACTTGCAATTTTTTTTACAAATTCACTGACTTCTTCTTCTTCTTCATCTTCTCGGAATCCTAATGGACCCTGTGCATATTGCGAAAACATGATTTGAGTGTCTTGCGTTCCTTCCATATTCTGAAACAAAAGAAATCAAATAAATAAACGCATCTGGCAACACATATGAGCATTTTCATACGCTTACAAAACAATAATAGCAACAAAATAATACGAATAAATATTAAATAATGCCAATTTTACTTACCGAATCGGGAATGGATCAGCTCGTCTTAATTTTCAAAACTTTGGAACGACTTTACTCAGTTATGAATGTAGAGTGCAGAATGATAACTTACTATAACAGCCGCTATTTATAATTACAGTAATTTCATGCGTCAGCAAATTAAATTAACACGCGCTTCGGAGCATGCGGTGCATACCGCCGCGCTGCTTAATGCCGATCAAATTACAACGACACGTAAGGACTTGTTATAATTGGTACCAAATGCAATAAATGTGAATAGGTATATTTCACGTGTCAGCAAATTACCTTAGCACGGGCTGCATGCCGCCGCGCTGCTTAAGACACGTAAGGACATGTTTTAATTGATACCCAATGCAATAAACGAGGATAGGTATTATTTGCCTGTTCAACAGAACATGATTTTACTTACCATTATCAAAATATTACATTTAAAATTAAGCCTGAGCCCTGAGCTTTTTGATGACGGAAAACATCGTCAGGAAACCTCCGAAGCGAGAAAACTCAATTTCAACTCAAGTAAAATGTGTTTTCAGTCGGTATCCTCGCAGTCTATATATACTTAGGTGGGTGAAAGAAAAAAAGAAAACAAATGTTAATAACACTTCATATTTATTTATTAAAAAAAAAGAACAAACCATACAATTTACAAATCAATGTGTAATTATAAAAAATAAAGTACTTAATGATAATCTACTTATTTGGTATAGTCAGCGTCAAAAGTCGCTCATCTGGTCGTAGAGCGAAAAGGTACAAAAGTGATGAGCGGCTTTTGACGCTGACCCTACAACATACATAATTATAATTTTACAATAACGTAAGTACTCAACGTATTTTATTTTATTAAACACATTCTAATTTTTTATTACCCATTGGGTGCCTACGAAATAAAATTACAGCTCGAGGAAAGGTCGCTTAGATAACTACTGTACTAGAAAATAGACTCATGTCCCCAAGATTTGGTTGAAATTTTGTCTGATAATATATGTCGTTTATCGTCTTTGTTAGATAAAGCAACTTTATTGACAGATTGAGTGAAGATCTCGTGCCTAATCGATTTAAATAATATGTGTTTTTTCCGAACTATTTTATCATTGAATAACACATCCCGATAATCATTTAATGTTAACTCTTGAACTGCTGGTTTTTTTATTCCTTTAGCCTTTTTGATAAGAGATTTATCACTTTTGATACAGTATAGTTTAGAACGTAACCCTATAAACTCGGTAATAAGTTCTCCTCCTAACTCATCTTTGAATAACCCAGGAATCTTCTTGTTACGTAAAGGTATTTGCAAATCATTTACAGGGTTATAATTGCTTGTGTCAAAAAAGTTTAAAAAAATATTTTTTAAATCGCTGTAAAAGTCTGCAGTTTCGATTTTGTAAATAAAACTGTCGGTATCAGTGTAGCACAGAGTAACTTGATCTTGGTAGTGTTTTTTTATTACCGTGTAGTGAAATTGGTACATATGACTTTTAGAAAGTTCTAATACAGAGAATCCTACGTAGATTGGTTTATCTAAAATTACTTTTTCAGGCTTCATTTGTACGACAACCAAATTTTCAGACAACACTGTTGCACTATGGAAATTCGGTTTGGCAATTAATTTGTTAGCACAAGTAAACTTTTTTGTTTTGTTTTGACGGTCGTGCCACTTATTTACTAATTTGACGTCAACTCGCCGCTCACTGTCTTCAAGAGTTTTCCCAAAAACTGAGTTATTCATTAATTTAAAAAGGTCTTGTTGGAAAGGAGTAGTAGCTTTTTTTCTCAGTTCTGTATTTAAATGAATATACTGTTTTAAGAATGGACTTTGACGAAACCTTATAACGCGATGGATTTTATCAAGAGTTAAGCCGTTGCGTAAACATGTTTTCAGATGGACGTAATGAATGACGTATTCGTATTTGTTATATAAATTTGGGATCAATTTGGTCGTTTTTCCTCCTGGAGGAATAAATTTTTGTGCGCAAAATGGATAGTCGTTATGGTTATGGTGTAAATTTTCCGGATATAGCAAGTCAACTTCCAGAATAAATCCAAATGGAGCATCATCTTCGACAGACAAAATATCTAGTTGGGCAATTTCATGATGATCTAGAAAACTAAAATTAGACATGGGCAACGATTGACACATACTGTAACCATATAAGTTATTGCAATCGATATATACTAAAAACGAGTCTGGTTTATTCATGTCATAAGTTTCCATGTACTTATTATTAGCCTGAGCATATCTGGTCGAACACATGCAAATACCACCTCTTATTCCTTTTTGTATGAGTCGAATTATTTCTAATTCGGATATCAATTCAAGCTTAACTCCGGTTTTTAATAACATAGCATCAAACGATAAGCTTGGAGCAGTTAAATAGAATGCCGGATCTAAATGATAATTTAACTTGCAAATGAACCGAAAGTTCTCAAAAATATCTGATAAAAGCAACACATCAGTTTTTAGGTAAAGATCAGTATATTCTCCCATATCTTTGATTTTAAATTCGGACCATACAGATTGCGCATGTGCGTAATCTGAATCGCTTATTTGTTCGTTGGAAAGAGAATTAAAAAACAAGTTCTGTGATGGAAGCTCGGTCTCTGTAAACTTATCCCAGCTCGACATATAATCGTAAGGATAAATACCTTTGCGAGTTAATAATTTATTTTTTTTAGTTTCAGGATAAAACTTGTTCAAGTGAATAAAATCATCTTTATGTAAACCATTCGCTAATTTTTCCAAGCTTGTTCCTAAAAATTTAAAAGAGTCTACAAATCGAATTTGTGCATACTTTTGATCTGAAATCCACAAAAACTTAGTGAACGAAATATAATTTTCTTTATTTTTTGGGATTACTTTCACAGGCCCTGAACATTTACTAAGTTCCTGTATAAACAAATGACAATCGTAACCTGCTAAGTTATGAAAGAAAACAGGGACCAATTTAGGAACGCGAAAGCGCAGATTGCAGTACTGGTGCGCGGCACCGCGATAACGGCCCGTTAGATGACAGTGATCTCTTACTTTGTCTGCAAACAATAAACCTTTACACATATGACAATTTTTGGCACGTTCATGAGCTAAAGAATCTTCTACAGTAAATATCATGGGAATTTCTTTTTCTAAAACGTTATGGATGTCTTTAATATGTCTATATAAATAATCTACGAATTTCTGAGCACAATCTGGCCCTCGGTATTGAACAAAACGATTAAGTTGCTCATCATAAGAGCAAATTATATGGTACGCGAAAGCGGCTGGTAAATGTATTTGTTTATTTGTAGTAAAACTACTGTCAGTGTTAGGTTCACAGTTCTGATAGGGTTTAAGGATTGTCTCAAAGTCAGCATACACGACAAATGGAACGTCTTGTTTTCGTTCAAAATGCTTAAATTCGAGATAGGTGCCTTTCTCCGGAAGTACCGTAGCAACCCCACTACAAACGTGACTATTGAAACCGTGTTCAGTTTGAAAAAATATCAGACAGTCTTCGCAGAAATAAAGCTTAGCATGATGTTTGGTAATCTGACCGCGAGCAAGACGCGGTAAATTAGTAATCAAAACATAATGCGACTTATTACCGCGTTCGATTAAAAGTAAATTGATTCGATGTTTCCTTTTATATTGCGATCTGTATAGAGGTCCTACAAGAGTTCGGTTGTTTTTTAAAGAATATACGTTAATACTGATATCAATATTGTGATGCTCAAACGTAATGATATCGGCTAAAGTGACAGGGAAACACATATTATCAAGTTTTAATACGTCTTTAAAATGAGGATAAGATGATAGACGCTCGCGATGGTTTTGACATGGGTAAAGAGCAGCAACAACACACCAGAGAAAACAATAATTATCATGATTTTGAATATTAATGCAAGCTTTTTTATTTTTTATTATCTTAGGTAAGTCTATGTAAGATGACGCTTTCAATGGTTCATACTTATTTATGTTAACTTCTAAATACAAATTAGATAAGAAAGTCCAACCAGAATCGCGCTCCTGAAATTCTTCGATTTTTTTCTGTATACTAATAATTATTGTGTTTAAAAGCTCTTCGAATTGATAATTTTGATGTATAGGAAAATTTTTCGTTGCAAAAGATTTCATTTCCTGCTTGTCATCTTTAAACAAAAGAAAATCGCCAAAATATTCGAAATTTACTTTGAGGGACACATGTTTTTTAAGCGAATTTTCCAAAATTTTTTGCATTTTAGGTTTTACTGTAATCAAAAATGATTCAGGTAAACAAGACTTCAGCTCATCAGTTGCCATTATTCTATAAGATGCTATGCGACCTTTAAAAGCAGACGAAATTTCAACAACCTCATCGTTTAAATTTACACCCGAATTTTTTCTATGCTTATTACTTCTAAGGTGCCCTACCCACTTCCTGCTTTCTACTGTAATTGAACACTGAGTGCAAAAGGGCATGTTTTATGTAGCGACTTTGCTTAAGCTGTAATCCTGGTTTTATATGTTAAATACACAATTTGATAGTTTCAATTTTAATCAAATAATAAAAAGAGACAACCTGCAGTATCCGTTAAAAGCAAAAATAAAAAGTACTAAATTAGTACTTACTTAGTATCGTTACAATAAATTTGACGTTAGCGTCCTTGAAAAGTACATTTATCTTTTTAACAAATTTTTGCTATGCCCTCCATTCAACAGTTTTATCATCGATTTGCGCCCTTAAAGTAATATCGTTAAAAGCGTTTAAATTATGGTTTCATAATAAATCGTTAACATTTATTAAAAACATTTATTAAAAATTACTTGATACACAATTTGATGCAGTTTAAATTTTATTCAAATAAGTAATAAAAAGAGACAACCTGCAGTATCTGTTAAAATCAAAAAAGTACCTACTAAATTAGTACTTAGTATCGTTAGAATAAAATTTGACGTTAGCGTCCTTGAAAAGTACATTTATCTTTTTAATAAATTTTTGCAATGCCTCCCATTCAACAGTTTCATCATCGATTTGCGCCTTTAGAGTAACGAGAGCCTTTTTCCAACGCTCCTGACGTAACTCACCGCGAATATCAGCAGTGTTGTACACCCGCAGCTCCAAGAAAAAGTCTCCGTTGAGGGTGCAAGCTCGTTTTGTTGACCCGTTCGGTACCCGGCTTATAATGGATGAATCAAGCGGATCAGTCTCAGCAGGCTTATGGTTAACAGCAACGTCTTCAGGAAATATTCCGAACACGTCAAACGGGTTTTTAGTTTCTTTTTTCTTGGGTGCAGCAGATCTGAAACATAACAGACATTAAACAATGAATAAGACAGTTGTACTTAGTTCGTCGAAATTCATTAAACAAATTACAAGAAAAATACCTTGGGGTTGACGGCTTTCTTTTTTGAGCAGGTTTTTTTATTTTTGGGATACTGACATCTGCAGCGGCAACGCTCTCCTCTGAATCAGATCTGAAATAAAAAATATGTTTTTATTACTCGACATTTAAAATAACCATATACATCGATAAAAAAAGAAAAAAAAATACCTTTTTTAAATGAAAAAAGTAGACAAACAATATTTAAGTAAATATGTACCCAGCTGACAAAATAAAAAACATGAAATATGAAAATAAATGTAAAATGGCTACCTGTTTGGAGCTGAAGCTTTTCGTTTTTCAGCCGACCTTCCCACTTTTGACCGAACGGTTCCGCTGTTTGCAACAGTGATGGGTTCAAACTCGGAATCAGACCTGAAAGGAAATTAAAAATATTAATGCCTGTTGGAACCCTACAAACAATATGAACCAAATGTTTTAATTTCGTTAGGAAAGTAAAGCGTTAGGTACGTTGAAATACATACTTACATTTTAATCGATGTATAAAGCAAATAAACTTTACTAACGTAGAAACTCTGCACAGCTTAACCTCTGAGCTGAAGATGTAGAAGACTTGATGCACTGTGCACGTCACGTTCGAAATTGGAAAGGAACAAATTAGCCCCGCGCAAAAGTTTTAAACGAAATTATTTGCTGATTTTACTAAATGAACTAGGGCTGTCGCATTCCAAATCACAATTGTGTATTATGCTTATGTGCACATAACAGTTCTTTATTTTACATTATTTAATTCTCGACGCGATGGAAAGAGGAACGTTATGAATTTGTCTATCTGTCTGTTGGTAAATCTGCCTACTTCGTATTCCACATATGCATGTATTCAAGATACCAAAAAACTAATCGAGAGTGAGTTGTAAGCTTTTTTTAATTTACTTTTTTAATTTTTAATTTACTTATTTATTTTTTATTTATTTATTTCTCACCAGCTAAATTAAGGAATTACCTAAATATTAGTATTTCAGTAATTGTAGTAATCATTATTTCTTTTAAGAACATTTATATTCGCATTTAATAGAGGTACCCATTAATTGTAAATTTATCCATTGATCATTGTCAACCCTACACCTTTATAATATGAATATTATTTCGCAACCACGCTTCATACATGCACCGCATTTGTATGTCAGCAAAAAGACGCCGATCGCACTGTGTGTCACATTACAACTTGATAACGTTGCGCAATAAAATTGGCTAATACCTAATTGGTAACATTTTCATGCTCAGTTCTGTACGTTAAAATTATAACGGAAACTGGAAAAAAACCTCCTCAGATCGTTCAAATAGCCTCAGTATTAACCGACTTAATTACTAAGTTAATGGGTAAGGTTAGTAATTGGTTAGCTCACACAACCAAATATCATCTTACCTCACCTACTAAGACGAAGATTTAAACTTAGGTAAAAACGTGTTCTAACTGTAATGTTTGCTACTTTACATCGTAATTATAAATACACATACAATTGTTATTTCCTAATACGAAAACAAACATTGTCTTGTTACAGGTACAAACAGGTATAAACCTTTTTCAATTTGAACACAAAAATAAACAATTCCTATATTATTAACATTTATGATAAGATAACCTAACCAACTTAGAAAAGTCGAAAAACAATAGACATTTTCGCTTCAAAGGTCAATATCTTAGAAACGGTTGAACCGATTTTGATAAAACAAGTCTAAGAACCATTGTTAGAAAACCTGTTAAATGAAAAACCGCATTTAAATCGGCTCATTCATTTAGGAGCTATGGTACCACAGACAGACACACAAAAATCTAGGTACAAATTCTAGCGCACGATGTCAAAGTTTAACATAAGCGCTGTCTGTGGGTTAAGCACTGAACTAAGTAGGTGTAAGTAATGATTTAAGTAAGTACCTTTGATGTACTGGTTTCGTATAGAATACAAATGGTTTCGAATAATTTCGATAGATGTCATCACCGCCTACTCGTATGTCCATTTGCATGTTAAGAACAATAAACCTTAGCGAGCGCGCTCGCTACGTAATTTGATCGAGTACCTAACTTACACTACAATGTCTTCGAGTTGAAATGACTTAAGTACATAATCATGTATATCACTTTACAACTCGTTTCTGATCAAACTTTATATTCTAGTCAGCAAGACAATTTTTACGTCAACATGATAAAGTGATATAAGTTATTTAGAAAGTGTGATAAAGTATCGCGGTCTCACAGATGGAGTTGTTCTACATTAACATCAATTAAATCACACTATTTGACTTAGTTTTAGCGATACCAATTTAAAATCATATTTCGGTTTTCACTAGTGTAGTGAGTTACACATTTTTATGTTTTCGTAATTTAAATAATGTTTACTTAGTGCTTTATTCCAGCGTAAATTAGTTTAAACCTAACTCGCGCTAACGATGGTTTTGAGATTCGTTGATATAAATAAATCCGACATACAATTTGCCGTGTACATAAAACGCGGTCATAGCGATACATCCGAAAACGGATGCCGGGAACTAACGCGTCCTGGGTGACCCGACCTTGTCTGTGGAGTCTGATCAGCTTTGCGGATGAGTTGTATACAAGCCTCGGTGGGAGGCATCCAAAACCACCACGCACACAAAAAGCGGTCATAGCGATACATCCGTAGGTGGATGCCGGGAACTAGACGCGTCCTGGGTGACCCGATCTTGTCTGTGGAGTCTGATCAGCTTCGCAGACAAGTTGTGCAAACACCTGAGTTAACCTGAGTCAAAGGCTGCGGCTTGAGACCGAGGAGCGCTCAGTGGCTTCGGCCTCGTGCATATCGGACTTGATCAACCCGGTGTGCATGGTGTACTTTTGCTTTTACTTTATCTAAGCTCAAACATTATTAAACATATCTATGTTAGGTTGTCAATTAGTTGAGACTTGAGTTGGACTGAAATTTAAATACATTGAATAAATTCCCGTCGGGTTGGCTTGTCGTTGAACCTCGAGTCAAAACTTCGCTCATTCGAACGAGAGGTGGATGCCCAATGCGATTTCAGGTGTAGGTTGAGCGTTATGATGAACGTGAATTCTGATAGGTTACTGTTAGGTTGGGTTCCGTTAGGTTTGAGTTGCTGTTGGGCTGATGTATTCGTTGCGTTGAACGAGAGGTGAAACAGAATGCCCAATGCGATTTCAGGTGTAGGTTGAGCGTTATGTTGAACGCAAATGCTGATAGGTCACTGTTAGGTTGGGTTCCGTTGGGTTTGAGTTGCTGTTGCGTTGAACGCGAGGTGAAACAGAATGTCCAATGCGATTTCAGGTGTAGGTTGAGCGTTATGTTGAACGCAAATGCTGATAGGTTACTGTTAGGTTGGTTACCGTTGGGTTTGGGTTGATTGTAGGTTGTGTGCAATTCATTGTATTATTGGGCTTCTGGATCACCACGAATGAGTGAGGGCGAAATTTTTCGCCCGATCGAATGAATGGTGGTCCAGAATGCCCAATAATATACTACTTTGGTTATTAATACAACGACTTAATGTGTCAGGTTTTTTTCAGCAAAAACCGAGATTCTGTAAATGTAAAAGTTCAAAGTTATTGCTAAATTTAAATAAAGGGGTCAGTCATGTTTCAGACTAAATCGTTGCCCTTCCGCCGCGAGCGCACGACTCGGCGGCAGCGAAACGCACACCTACACCGCAAACATGTCGGGCTACGTAACTGGTCGGTTTCATTCACTATAAGAGTTTATTTACAAGTTAGTAAGAGCTGTCACATGCACAATCATAATGCAGAGGCCCGAGTAAGAATATTCGAACCCTATGTAACGTAATCGAGTAATAACGTTATCGAGAAAAATATATGTCTTTTGAAACATCGCCCCTCGTGCGCGTATTAACTAAATTTAATATTACTATATATAGGTATTTATAATAATTTAATAATAAGAATTTTCTCGATGGCGATACACGATGACGTCAATGCTCGATTACGTTACGTAGGATTCTAATGTTTGCTCTCGGGCCTCTGACCGTCGGTTTCTTCTCTGACCGGCTTACTAAAGAGAGGTGAAGGTGTAGACTAACTTTATATTTATAATCGCGACTTTTTTCAAACGTAATTTACAAGATACGTAACTTAATATTTATATATTTACTCTGTAAAATCATTGCATAATTTGTATTAGTTAATAAAAAAAAAGCAACGCGTTTGCCGGCTCTTTTCGTCTGAGACTATATTATTATTGTAGGTGTAGAGGTGTGTATTATAATCGCACTTAAATTAATCATAACATGACAGCTTATGCGTAGGTAACTATAAGCAAAGGCAAAGGCAAGGCAGTGCAGTGGGCATAAGCGTTGCCTATAAAAACTTAAAGGTTACATAAGTATAAACAACGCGATACCGATATAAAAATGAATACGATATTTTGTTCAGTGTGCATTCAATGTGTAAATAAAACCTCTCGTATAAAAAATCTGTTTGTTAGATTGTATTGCTCCAAAACCAATTCAGACTTTTGTTAACCCAATGTCAATAAAACCATGAACTACCTACGTTTGCTTTTAAAACAGTTTTTCATTAAATTGATATTACAGTTAAAAGTGGTTCTAGTTATTCGTATTTGTTTGTTCCTGTACATTTTATTTGGGAACTTCTGTAATCCAAGTACCTACATAAAGTTCAAGTAAGTAAGTAAACGCTTTATTGTACAGAAAATACAGAAATAAAGTCAAGTTACAAACAATGAGACACCAGTACTTTTTACAACGGCGAACTTATCCCTATAAGGGACCAGTCAGCCCTTGAGCGAGTTCTGTTTGATCCCACTTTAGTCCGCTTAAAATATCAGTGATTATCTACTAATAGTGGAAGTTGTACGACCCCAAATTCGTAGAAAAACCGCAAATCGATGTAAACGTATACTTGAGGTCGATACAGTTTTTGACCTAAAGAACAAAAAAAATCCCTTAGGAGAGGAGTTATGATGTCATCTTTTTTTAAATTTGTATAAAAAAATTTGTTCCGAAACCTATCATGTGTGATATCAAATGAAAGGGCATTTGGAGCCGATTATAAAAATATACCACATTAACACATTTCAGCCACTTGTTTTAAATTACAACAAAAATAATTTCCGTAACATACCGATTTTGGGCTCCTGCAGATACGATACCGTAAAATTATTTCTCTTAAAATATACCTCAAATCCCCTAAATATTACCCTCATTTCTAACCTTAAGAAAGCAATTTAATAGTAGTTTATGCAACTGCTACATAATGAGTGTTTTAAGGCCTAACTATGTGGAGTTGCATACATTACTTTATCTACACACATATTATAAGGACTCTAACATGGGTTCAGAAGCCGAAGGCAAATATCATACCCATACCTGTCACGAATTTGACTGTTTTTTTTTAATCATAGACAAACATACCGACCAGACGTTTCGTAAACTGTTTTTTTCATTGTAAAAAAAATAAAATATCACATTATTATTTATACATGTCGGACTGAACTCGACTTACATACGTGAGTGATCCGTTTTATTTCACTATGATTGTAAATTACGTTGGTTTTCAAATTTGAAACATCGAAATCGGTATCGAAAAGTCATTACGATATCGAATTCGATGTCGTAATGACTATTACTTTACTGGAGGTGGTGGTGGTGGTGCTGGGGCTGGCGCTGTCGGCGAGAAGGCGACGGCTTACTGAAATGCTGGTCATTTTCTACGGTTTCTGAACTCATTATAGAGGACTTATGATGAGTGTAGATAAAAAATATTAACTTTTAGTTTTCTTTTACAGTTTTCATTACTCCAAATTTGAAATAAAAATTGATTAAGTATGTAGGTATATTTTATGTCAGATAACTAGAACTATTATTTATGTCAATTATATAGAAAAGTAAACACCAACGCATCGCTACTGCGATGCGGTTAACATTCAATAAATCTTTCCCTGTCTTTTGAATCAGGGTTTTTGTTTGAATTATTCATAATTGACGACTTTCCTCCTCCGGGTAACGTATAAGCCTACTTTGTTACACTTCACTTTGTCATCGATCCTCAGGAGGTTTGCTACCACAGTTTCCTATTGGATTTCCCCGGAAAATGTTTCAACGTGTCTTCTTTAGTCCTTTAATTTATGGATGGGCTGGTTTTCGCTGTTGTGTTTATGCCTTAATAATTTATGTCAAAGTGAAAGTAGGTAATAATTATGATATGATATTGCCGTAGTAGCCTAGTGATTTGACCTATGATCTCTCAAGTAGAAGGTCGTGGGTTCGAACCCGGGCTCGCAGCTTTTCAGTGAAGCAATTCAATGAAGTATATGAAGTTACCAACCCGTACTGGAAACCCCAAGCCATCTCATACTGAGAGGAGGTCTGTGCCCGCGGTGGGACGTAAAAAAGGCTGTGAAGTCTCAATCCAATGCAAAAAGCGTTTCCCAGACTGGCGCGATCAGCTGACTGCGGTCAGAAAGCGCTTAGCGGTAGGTCACCACATCGCAGCATCGACGCATCGAAGCATCGTATACAACTGACCACCACCGTGATCGCTACCGCTGATCGCGTCAATCTGGGAAACGCTTAAAATAGAGGCACTTACCTGTGATCCTATCACGATGACTCGATCGCCCCGGACGAGATAAATAGGCCCGGTTATGCTAATGCTGTGATCCATCATTGTTAACCGCCTTACCTTAGCTGACCTTACGTGCGCTCCAAGTTGGTAGCGTCAGCGGTGGATCACAGAAAAACGGACCCTTATAGGATCACTTTGTTGTCCCGTCTATCTGTCAAGGATCTTTATCTCTGGAACGCGTTTTGGTAGCACACTGAAATTAATACCAATTACTCAAGCCTGCTGTAAAGATTGCGGGACCGCGGTGGATGCGGAAAGCACAGGACCGGTCTGAGTGGAGAGCCTTGGGGGAGGCCTATGTCCAGCAGTGGACGTCTTTCGGCTGACATGATGACTGAAGCCTGCAGACCCTTGAAGCTGTGAAAAAATCAAATTTTCATGTCAACGCAATCAATCAAAAGAAGGGTGTTTCCATACAAATTGCCTTGGTATCTAAATCTATAGGGTACTGCCAGTCGCCCTAGGAACTTGAAAATTAGTATAAAGGTAGCTCTTATAGCAGAGCTACTCAGGTAAATCTGAAAATCTTTATCACAGACCAATATAAAATGACCCCACACTGCGTGTATTTTGCTTAGGAGTGGGAGGGGCTCTGCTAACACTGGACAACTTAAAACACTCGGGAAAAGCGGGAAAAACCTTTGCACGGAGCCCTCGGTGTGCGAGTCGATGCATTTGGACGGCTTTTTTTAATTGGATGGATTACGTTTAAAAGAATTAGCTGATTGAATCTAGGGTTACTTTACTTTTTTTCCATGAACTAAAAACAATTAATTTTGCTCACTCGCGAACACGCGTGTAAGATACGTCCTCGATGTTTTGGTTTTGTTGCAACGAAGGTGGTTACAAGTATTAAGTAAGGGCTACGATAATTTGAACTAACTTGTAACGATACCCCCAATCAGACAGATACACAACGCTGGTAAGAATTGTATGAACCTCTCGATGTTTGCTGGTCACAGTTTTATCTAATGAAAACCTATGAGATCTCTTTCGGTGGACAATGTATTTAAATGAGAATAAAAAGCCGATTCTCGCTTAATGATATCAATTGGACCGATTCGTAAACGCCTAATATATTATGCGCTATCGCAAATAAATTCATAATCATCCAGAAATTGATGAGGATGCTCTCTTCGAAATGTGGAATTTTGACGGAAAACTTCTTGGTAGTATATATTTCTCAGATTTCTCAGCGTTTTCGATTTGGAGTGTTTTGTAGATTTTTGGCCATCCGAATTTTTAAAAATAGCTTACCAAAATTGTGCAATTATCGATATTCGATCAGGATACATATATAATTATGTACCTATAGGCTTTTGCGTCTATTACAGACGATTTATGGCGTTCCATCTAGGAGACAACGCCTTCTGTGGCTATACACATTATAAAACAATGCTAGAGCTACACAGTCTACCGCAGGCCTGACAAGAGAAGTTTGCGGTGGTTGTTACAGAGGGTCGAGCTCGACTTTACGATTGCTGCGTAACGTAAAGTCGAATAGCAAAAGTTGTCGAGTTTGTATGACGTTTGGAACAGCGCCCGCCCGTGAGCGTATTTGGAACTAAAATTTTGTATGAGGTTTCTCGATCTCGATACGATAACCGTAACGTTTCGCAGCTTTCGTAAAGTCGTGCTCGACCCTCTGAACCGCATTTATGTCGTTTCTGTCTCTTATTATCGATTAGGATCATCATCATGTCAGCCGAAAGACGTCCACTGCTGAACATAGGCCTCCCCCAAGGCTCTCCACTCTGACCGGTCTTATGCTTTTCGCATCCACCGTGGTCTCGCGATCTTTACTAAATCGATCGATTAGGATAATGTACCTAAATTACATGTATTTCTCAAAAACATTTGATAAGGTTCTAAGACTATGCGATAAATTAAAAAAAAAAAATAGCCTAAAAAGTTAAATGTAACTTTAAATTGGTTAACAAGATTGGGACGGGGACGACATACTTACCTAAAGCTAGCAAAAGTCCTCCTCAAAGGGCTATTTAAGTCGCAGATTGCTTTTAAAAAGGTCTGCGGCCCTTTACGTGTTAATTTTCACCTCGAGAATGCGTCAACAGGGTAAATAAAAATACAGGGAAAAAACTCTTCTGTATTTTTAAAAGGCCAAATTTCATTACGTGTTTTTCTGGTTTTGATCCTATATTTTGTGATACCTAGTTTCTATCTACTTTCGATTCTTTGGATAAAGGTAGCAGTTGAATAGGGTATTTATTAAAAATAAAAGAAGGAAAGTATATTTATTAGAGACTAATTCGACACATAGACAGACACTGTAATCACTATTAATTAACAAAGATAACTTAAAAACTAACAATTAAAATATGTGCCGAATAGCACAAAAAAAGGGTCGCCCTCAGCATGATGCTGCGGCAAGCCGTAACGCTGGTTTTCATTGTGACCCTCTTACCTAAAAACTAGGCCTTAATATACCGCGATGACACGAACGTCAGAGGCTTGCAAATTGAATTAAAAAAACAAAATAAAAACTTTTAGTCTTAAAAATACCCATACCAAGAATGTCTGGCAACTCCTACATGGTCCAATTTGTGCGATAGTTTCTACTTTCTGTTAATCGTGTCTATTTTTTGTCCATCCAGCATAACATAATACTAAAATGAAAATAATCGATTTATTGATTATTTTTGTTTTATTTTTATGAAACATTCATAGAATGAAATTCAACATACAATGACAATGCAAAGAAAAATTCGTTAAGCAGCTGGACTTGAACCAGCAACCTCGGTAATCCGTACTACGCTCCACCAATTAAGCTATACTTAACGTTGGTGTACCTAACGAATTTTTCAATGCCTTGTGTCATATTTTATTTGGAAGATCTCTCCTCAGCGCCATCTATGAGTAGCTTAATCAAGCAGCTCACCCACTACGGAACTTCTACAGTTACGCATTAGTGGCAAGAGATGGAGCCAAATAAAATATGACACAAGGCATTGAAAAATTCGTTAGGTACACCAACGTTAAGTATAGCTTAATTGGTGGAGCGTGGTACGGATTACCGAGGTTGCTGGTTCAAGTCCAGCTGCTTAACGAATTTTTCTTTGCATTGTCATTGTATGTTAACATAATACTGTTTTAATTTTCCTTAGTACCGACGCTAAAGCTCTGTGAATCACTTTGTTCTTTGTGATTTTAGTTACAGTACTTAACAAGTTTTAAAACTATACTATACAGTGTACATTATAGAAGATCGGATATAAATTTAAAATCTTTTAAGAGTGTCGTATGACCTCCACGATTCTGAAAATACGTCTTTTTTCATTCACTGAAATCCAATTTCTGAATTAAATTAATCTGAGTTACTAACAGGAGTCAGTCAGTTCACAAAATAAAACTCAATTGCGATCAAAAAAAAATCGAATTACCAGCCTTATCTTATGAGAATATTTATATTTTATACTTTTTTATATTTTCCTGCAATGTGTTAACCGTCAAACGTGTAAGTGTTAATAAAATGTAGCCAGGCCCTTGGCTGAGAAATAGAATTAGGAGCTTTTCAACGTGTCGGAGTGCCAAGTTTAATGAACGTAAACTTTTTGTTTTCCATTTTTTCAAGAGTTTCCTCCTTGGGGCGGGCTTGTTGGCCGCAAGAAATTCAATCAAGCAAAGGCTTGAATTAAACAAGACCTCAGCGCCCCAAACATTCTGCGTTTTAATGTTTTAGTGAAATTCCTCAGGTCCTCTGGAAGTTTTCTTGTAGTACTTTCATGAATCAAGCGCGCTTGTGAAGCTAAATTGAATGCTGGGGATGATTTAGTCGAAAAAGTTACGAAACCTTTAATATTTTTTTGGTAGGCTTTATGATTTAGATTCAAAAAGAAAGTAATGAAAAAACTGATATAGCTTCATGTTTTATAAAAAATGTTCTCTTATAAATTTGCGTCCGTACGCCGACACTGAACAAATTAAAACATTGATTCGCATAAATTGATACACTTTTGAGAATATTAAATCGAAGTGCTAGAAAAATAAAGTCCCGCCGTATAATCATAGGGTTTGTTATTTTCTGTAGACATATCTACCACCACTTGATCTGTAGGTGTTTAGATAAAAAAAAAAACTTTAACAGTAAAGTTTTTGACATTATGTAAAATAACAATATATTCATATTTATGGTATCATCACCAGCCTTTTCTATGTCCCACTGTTGGGAACAGGCCTCCTCTCAGAATATGGTCTCATATATATGGTATAAAGCTTCTCATTATTATTATATTGTATTGTAACAAGTACAAAAGCTCCTTAACCGGTGCGAAAACAAAAGTTTTCCACACGAGTGGTAATTATAACATTCAGTATCTCACGTTTTCCGGGACAAGAGCTATCATAAAATAATAGTCTTATAACAGATTCAGTTTGTTTCAGCTAATAAACGCATTTACACATCATCGTTCATCTTCTACGGATAAACCAGTTACTTTGAAAAGTCACCGTGAATGTGCACAGTATAGGAACAGTAAAAAAAACCGAGCCCACCGAGGGCTCCGTATCATCATTTAATATTATTTATCTACACACATATCATAAGTCCTCTATAATGCGTTCAGAAACCGTAGAAAATGACCCGCATTGCAGCACGACGACGCCTCCGCCGCCAGCCCCAGCACCACCACCACCCCAGCAGTAAAGTAATATCGAATTCGATGTTTCAAATTTGAAAACCGACGTAATTTACAATCATAGTGAAATAAAACGGATCACTCACGTATATAAGTCATGTTCGGCCCAACATGTATAAATAATAACGTGATATTTTTTTTACAATAAAAAAAAAACAGTTTACGAAACGTCAGCTCGGTATGTTTGTCTACGATAAAAAAAAAGTCAAATTCGTGACAGGTATGGGTATGATACATGCCTTCGGCTTCTGAACCCATCTTAGAGTACTTATAATATGTGTGTAGATGAAGTAATGTATGCAACTCCACATAATTAGGCCTTCAAACACTCGTGTGATCCTATTATGAAACTCAGCTTCGCCTCGTTTCATAAAATCAACCTCGTGTTTTAAGGACCCTCATTATGTAGCAGCTGCATAAACTACTATTGTGTTACTTTACGTACAGTTCGTAAATGTAGGATAATATCGCCATCTCATGTCCGATACTAGAACTAATGTAATTTTTTATGATTTGTGAAAAACTGTGATATTTAGAGACGTCTCTCTATGCAACCTCCAGGGATTTATTTCATTTTAACCGACTTCATAAACAGGAGGAGGGAAAAAATTCGGCCATTTCCTCTATGTCAATCGTGGTGTAGGGGAAAAGCACACGATCCGGAGTATCGAGGATCCGGGTTCGATTCCCGGGGTTGGCATTTTTCTGGTTTTTTTCTGTGTATTCATGTTTCAGTGAGTTTATAAAAAATATAATTGATATTCACGGGAAAACCGTAAAAAAAAAAAAAAAAAAAAATACAAAAAGATACTCCTACTGAGATCATGAGGAGAAGGTTGTCAATTAGTCGGCTTTTTTTAATTAGCAAAATAGTTTGGTAAGCATCATCTTAAACCGTTCCGAATTTCAAGTTGATAGCGTTAGTAGTTTCTGAGATAATTAGTTAAGACAGACAGATGGAGTCGCACCGTAAGGGTTTCTTTTTACACGACTGTCCAAAGAAAAAGAGTGTATTGTTTTTACCATTTTGGTACGGCACCCTAACAATAAAGCGGCTTTAATAAATCTCATGCCTGTCCCTAACCGGAAGGCCACAGTCAACATTCTATCTTTTTAACTCCTTGTTCAGCGCGACAGTTCAGAGAGGAAATAGTACATCGGAAACATCGCGGCCAGCAGAGATATGAAGTCAGGGGTGCAACCCTCAAGACGCTTGTGCTAACACGATCAAATCCCAAATGTCATGCGAATCGATCGTCCTGGGGTCGAGTAAATACGACGTATTTACCCGCCCTCGCGAAATGGGATTATTCTTGGAGCCGTGATAAAGGTGTTCACACTCGGGACGAGATACTCAATGGAAAAGGAATTTCTCTTATTGGAAAAAGCATTATGTGTAAATTAGCGTGAGGATATTGTTGAGTGTCGACGCCTTTTGTGATACGGCGCTTTATTTGTTGGGTTAGTGGCGTGTGAGCTTGTGGAATTGCACCCTTTCGGGCGCGTGTTATGTCCACGTCCGCGATACAACAATGCAATACGAACATCCTTTACTTGAACACCACAAAACAGTACAAGGAGATTACAATAAAACATTTACGTTTACGTAAACACTTTAAGTTATATTTACAATAAACAAAATTTATTTACGACTAATTAATTGTGAACTTTAAACAATTAATTTTCCCAACCGTGACCATAAAGTAGACAGACGGGAGGCGCCTTTGGCTTATCTATGCACTACAATTTTTCTGCCACTTTTTGAGGGGGACGAGGAACACACGCGTAGGTACAGCACACGTCTACGCTCCTCTCAAAATTTGTCACGTACCTAAAACAAAACGTCACACAAATGCCAAAAATACGCGCACTATCAATAGACCCTGATCGTTTTGGTCAGACTTAATGTTAGAGATTTGGCAGAGGGGAAATCGAGCGTTAACATCTCCATTCCTTTCCTGCTCTAAGACCGTGACCACGCGTCTAAGCGATAAATGTACAGTCAAGTGCCAAAATTGGGTGCATACAACTTGCTGAAAAATAAGTCCCATGGATCTTATGTCGGCGAATTAAGGCTGTGTTATTGTTGATGTGGTGGATTAATTCGATACATATTTGAACCGTGTGTCTTCTGTAAAAAACAGTTTCAAACATTTTCCCCTAATAAAAGCGGTAGTTGAATTCCCCCATCCATATTGTCCAGCGACGTAAATACTCGTGCCAACATCCTCGCAATCACAGTAATGTATAGCAATGAAAGCCTCATGATCGGTGTTTATTTGCCCATTTAACTGCTATCTCAATTGCTTTTAGAATGAACATTGTTCCGCTTTAAATACGACAATGGTACTGTTTTATAGGCGCTGAGTGGAAGGAAATAAGACCTTAAGAGCAACGTTTTGACGACGGTTTGAAGTAAACAAACGGGTAGATA
This sequence comes from Clepsis dumicolana, assembly GCA_963691665.1. NCBI lineage: Eukaryota > Metazoa > Arthropoda > Insecta > Lepidoptera > Tortricidae > Clepsis > Clepsis dumicolana. The sequence continues at coordinate 4,310,203 of OY829512.1, read as the reverse complement.
AGGAGCTGGGTTACTTTTAAGCTGTTACGTATTTGTGCGGTGTTTCGTGGGGATTTGTTAATTATGAAATAAAATTACACGTAATTTCACGAGAATCGCCTGAGACACACGGACATACAAACGGATACGCATTGCTCGCACTTCGCGCTCGTTCTGTCAAATAGGTAACTTACTATTGAGCAAAATATTTTAACACAAGCAAATTTTTAAAGACACTGATATTTAAATTTTTTAGAGTATATTTTGTCGTGATTTGCCGCACATGTTTCGGAACAATTCCTGGTCCTTCATCATAGAGCACTCACGCTTGCACCCGCTTCTCATTTTGCTAGATGGCCGTGCGAATACACAATGTACCTATCTTAGACCGACTTTCACTGTTCTGGGTTAGACTAAGACCCGGGCTTAACGTCAGTCAGACCGTAAAATTACAATACGTCAAATTTAAGTCGGTGCAAATCAAACCACGTATGAAACTGTCCCGCTGCAGACTAGCATTAAAAGCCGATAAATAGCTTGAGAACGATTTCACGCTGACACAATGAAACCAGCCGCTTATGCACGCAGATTCCGGATTAGGCATTAGCGCTGGATATTTTCCGCCCCCTGTGCACTAACTGCTGTGGTGTGACGCCAATTTGTCCGTGGCCGAGCCAGGTGCAACCCTGGGCACTGGCTAATTGTACTAGCTTGATTAACTTCCGATGCTCATGACTGAACTAATGAGCCAAACCAGTGAGTGCTGTAGTTTAACTTTACTGATGCGAGTGTCAGTTGTTTTTTATTACGATACTGGTAGGTATATGCAGTGCTTTAAACTTATTTGTGGAGTATAAAATATTTGTTTATATCTTTCATGTTCACTAATATGCATTTTGTGCGTTGAAGTAGTTTGTTCAGCTAATAAGAAGAGATTGAGAAAAATATAAAAAAGTCGCAAAAATCCCATCTTAGCAAGTTTCGGCCGCGAGTCAAATCACGAAAGAATTGCATCACAATGAAATTTTTTTAGGACAATTAATTAACATAATACTTAATAAATAATTTTATCTGTGGTCATGTTATTTCTAGAAATCACTTTTATCTCGTGTTTGAGGTTAGAAAAAACAGCGTACGTACAGCCAAAAAATACTTTACTGAAAATCGGATTGTCGGATCTGGAGTTACACACGATGCCGCAGGCAGACAGACTAACAGCAGACTAAAAAATATAAAAACTAGCGGCTCTGAGTGCTGTAGACTTCGCGAGCTCATTTTTGAACATTTTTCGTTTTATTTACTCTTTAAAATAATTTCAAAAACGCGAGTCGACAGAAAAATCTATAAAATATAATTATCGAACCTGCTCACAAAATTTCACGAGAATCGGTTGAGAAATACGACCAGTGCCCTAAGCACGACTTGTCGAATCCTGCGTTACGTTACGGTTATCGTATCGAGATCGAGAAATCTCATACTAAATTTTAGTTCCAAATACGCTCACGGGCGGGCGCTGTTCCAAACGTCATACAAACTCGTTATAGTTTACTATTCGATTTTACGTGACGCAGGATTAGACAAGTCGTGCTTAGGGCACTGAGGAGAACATTACAGCCGGCAGCCGGACATACGAAATATTTTTTATCCAAGCTGAAAAGGAGACGCTTCGGTCACTTCGATCGCTCGATCAACAACCGGTTTTACCTCTTTAAAACTTGTACCTTTGATTTTATGATTAAAAAAAACTTAAGAAAAAAAACGTAAGGTTTTTTTTGAAGGCGGTTTTACTTTTTTGTTAAAAGATTTTTATTTCACAATTTTACGTTGATTTAACATTTTCAGAATTATTCTCCAACTCCTAACCGTTAAGGAGTTGTACCTTCCATCATCAGCTCATCAACATGAAATGATGACTACCAGACTCAAGTACTTGAATAGCCTTAGAAAATATATGAAACACATAATAAGTACCTATAAAATTTGAGGGTTGCCTTCATTTGCCTGGGATTCCATCGTCAGATCACGACTTGGTGACGATGGGACCATCCCAAAAGTATACCCTTTCGAATAATGATTTAACATTTTAAGAATTATCCTCCAACTCCTAACCGTTAAGGAGTTGTACCTTCCATCATCAGCTCATCAACATGAGATGATGACTACCAGACGCAAATACTGGAATAGCTTTAGAAAATATATGAAACATATAATACGTGCCTATAAAATTTGAGGGTTGCCCTCGATTTCTCTGGGATCCCATCATCAGATCATGACATGGTGAGAATGGGACCACCTCAGGAGTATACCCTTTCGAACAAAAAAAGAATTTTGAAAATCCGTCTACAATTAGCGGAGTAATCGATGTACAAACATAAAAAATAAAAAAAATACTTACAGTGGAACGTAGAACCTCCTCCTTTTTTGAAGTCAGTTAAAAATTGCTGAGGTGAATATTGACACACACGTTTTATTAATATGATCCGTGACTTGATCCAGTTTAAACAATGTTAAACCGCGCTCAAAATTAGATTACGTTTTTAAATCGGTTTACGCCAGGGCGTTTAGACCTTAGAGCAGGAAAGGAATGGAGATGTTAACGCGGGAATTCCCCTTTGCCGAAACTCTAACATTAAGTCTGACCAAAATGATCAGGGTCTGTTGTTTGTGTGCGTGTTTTTGGCATTTGTGTAACGGTTTTATTTTAGTGTGAGTTCGTAGGGACGTATCAAATTTTGACATGAGGGCAGACGTGTGCTGTAAGTGTGTGTTTCACGCCCCCCTCAAAAAGTGCCAGAAAAATTGTAGTGCATAGATAAGCCAAAGGCGCCTCCCGTCTGTCTGCTTTTAATGTAACATACAAAAACGAGTGAAAAGGGAAAACGTGGAGGCGAGTAGCCTTATGAAAGCAGTCACCCATGGAGTTCTAATACAAAAGAAGAATTACAGATCTCCAGAAGAACTTGTATACAAATGTAGATGCCATTATCAGTCCATTGTTGAGTCAAGAAAGGCGCCCAAAAGTGACTAACCGAATATCCTATTCGTTTATTAGGTACTAGCAGCCCGTCCCGGCTTCGCACGGGGTAGACAATTATCAATATTGTTGTACATTATTTTGTTCTATCGCTAATAGTTTCGGCAGCGCATTCGACGAAAGACATTTTAAGACCCATTTTTCTACACCTTCGGTTACATTGTTCAAATTTTACCAAGGATCCCTAATTTTTTTTAAAATGAAATGTAGCCTATGTCAAATTGGAAGAATGTAGCATTCTATTGGTGAAAGAATTTTTTAAATCGGCCCAGTACTTTTTGAGCCTATTCATTACAAACATACAAAAATAGGTACAAATCTTTCCTCTTTATAATATTAGTGTAGATAGTGTAGATAGACATAGTAGAAAAAACTTCCCCACGTGCCATAATGTCATAAACATTTTGACATGGGAAAGCTTTTCTCACTTTAACTATAACTGGTTAAAAACAGCAGTATTATTATTATTATTCATAGCCCAGAACGACAAAACTTTACACCGTTCAGAACACCTATGATATAATTCAGCAATATATTTTCCGCGTCATAAAAACAAGAAGAACGGTACAAAGAAACGTTTTCGTGCAATGCGCTCACAACGAGCTATGATAGCCGGGTACACACCAACCCTACGGCGATGGGCACCGTAGCGACGCTCAGCGAGATAGCCATGTGAGGTAGATGCATATAGCGGGCTTTAGACATGGCTGAATTTTAGCGTGCTGAATGTAGCATCCATGCAAACGAACATCGTAACTGCCTTTACACTTCTTGACTTTTTTTAGAATCTTTCTCATTTAGTGCGCTAAATTCAGCCATGTCTAAAGCGGGATTATAAAATAATAAACATTAATTTTCTAAATACTTACTGAAACAAGAGTACGTAGAAAACCAAAAGTAAAGCATAGCACGGGAATTGAACCCGGTATATTGAAATTACTTTTCTCATTTTCTATGTATTCTTGATTCAAGTTTCTAAACATTTAATATTGATTTCTCTATAGAAATCAATATTAAAACCGTAAAACCGTAAAAATAACCAAAATTTGAAAAAGAATTCAGATTTTTTTCCAATGATATGATTTAACATGATTAAAGCTTTGATTAATTACATGGTGCGAGACATATTTTGCAAGCTGTATTCAATTGCGGTAGACTGGCCGTTTACACTATTAGAGTGGTATTCTTTATCTTTTTAAAGTGCCACTCCATTTCTTGAGGTTGGCCGTTAGCTCTGAAGTATTACTAAAATAAATAATCGATAATTAACTTTTTCAATAGGTAATGTAATTTATTATTGAAGACTTTCACATTAACGTATTATTATACATTTTGTATTTTTTCGCGAACATAATAAAATTATTATAATAGCGGTTGCTTTCTGCCGTTAGGGAGGACCATCATCTTGCTTTGACACGGTTTCTTATTTTTGGAAAGATGTCTCTACCGCTTCTCTAACGTGTGTCTACCAGTGGACATAATAGGTATAACTGGTCAGTTGGTGTGCACCCTCGTATTAATAATTCTGTGCATAGTGAAGGGGAAAAATTCTGTGCTACCGTATCAAGCTTTATTATTGCCTATATCATTACCGTGATTTACATTGTTTACCTTTGGTTTTTATACATTTTTTTCGTCATAAATCCTCTTCTTTTTGCAATGAAAAACATTCGTTCCATACCAAGATTTTTGTATCTACACAATGAGCCGAGATCCTAAGTTTCTCTTTTTCTAGTTATTCTCAAGAAGTTTATCTTTTAGTTAATTCAAACTACCTATGATTAAGATCGAACGTTTAATTAAAAGGTATACTTAAAATGAAAATAGCAAAAAAAACTTTTGTAAAATATTTGCAGAACAGAATCTTTTTTCAGTATTTTTTTGGCACTTCATTACACTGTACCATTTCGTATTTATTTAAAAATATATTTATCTGTTCTGCGTAAAACAATATTCAATTTACTGCTGTGTAGCAAAAGAGGCTTGGGAAGGATTTTAAAGGTCTGTTAAAATGATATTATTTCTGAGATCCTGTCTGTGATCAATAAAGGGTTTTGTATTGCCGTGTATTGTACATAAATCCCTAGGTTCGTAAATAATGACGTTCAGAACCTTCTGTGCTTCAAAGCTTGTGTGATCACTTTTCCAAAGTCTCACACGATTACACAACCGATAACATCCAATGACGCAGCGCAACACAGCCGATTTGTTGCCAACCGAAAACATTGTCCAATCGCAATGAAAAATCAGAAAGTTGGAAGGTAACACTCGAAAAGTTGGTCCGATGCGGCCAATATTTTTGAGACGTGCTCACCCATTTCCTTTTATAGCACTGCCGTTACGAAAACTTTCTGTTTATGAAGCTGAGTCGCAATTGACTGCGAAATCACTTCTCTGCTCGTAAGTCCCTCAAGATGTGTGAAATGTGCTCCCATCATCACGTACGCGGATGATTTGTGAACACCGTGTGGGAACTGAGGGTGAGGTATTCGTATGTTGTGTACTAAATTTTGCTTATTCGCAGGTGAGAGGTTGTTCGGTTCGCTTGAACAAAAGGTGAGGGCTTAAGTTGTACCTACCGTATTTTTGTCTAGTGGATAGTTTTGATTAAAATATTGGTAATATTTTTCTAAAGTATGAATATATATACTCCAGCTTCTGTCGTGTTATTTTTGGCAATAACCAGAACACTGTCGATTGCAATCGAATTTTTTACTCATAAAACTCATTAACATTAACTTGCTGGAAAGACCGACAAAACTGACCCCAAGTTTAGTCAACTGTTCACTTTGCTGTTAAACGTAACGTAGTCTAGAAACTCCTTGAAACTTACAACATCGAAGCATTAGTTGCAGTCACCGATATTAATTACAGATACATCTGCAGCCAGTAGATTTAAATAAACGTAAAATACACCAGAGAATGCATTTAATTGTTTAGACAAATCATTACCTATAGCTTGCTTTGTTTTGTTTAGAGTTCTTTGCGATTTTAAGCAGCGCAAGTAAAGGAAAAATCTGGAAATTAATTTATTGTTAAGTACGGAATCGTCAGTGCGCCCTTGGCTGGTTTTTTTATGTAGCTAGCGGGTGGTAGAACCTTGTGCGATGTTCGTCCGGATTGCTACCACCATCTTACTCGCTAATCGTGCCGCTAAGCAGTGTAGCTAAGCCGGTGTAATTACCGGCACAAGAGGCATTTCATCTTAGCTCTCTAGGTTGGCAGCGCATCTGCAAACCCGGGGTTGCGAGTGTCTATGGGCAGTGGTGATCACTTACCATCAAGTGACCCACTTGCTCGTTTGCCTTTCTTGTCGTATAAAAAGCTGTTAAAAAAATAACTAGCCAAATTATAAAGATTACAAGGACAGACGCTGGAAATATTAAATTTAATAGTCTTTTTAGGGCTGCGTTTAACCCCATAACTTTACGTCGTAATAAACTTAAAACTTGGTGACGCTGGGTTGTTCATTCAAAATGTTTTAGCGCGAGCAATAAAGATAACATTTTCTTTTGGTTGAATGTGACACGGTTGTGATGGCAAATGGTACATTTTGGGAGGTACCGTAAATTTGCATTGTGATTGTGACGCTGTAATGAATGACAAGGATTAATAATGTGACATTCACTGTTGATGCGTTATATAATAGTGGGTTAGAAATCAAAATGCTTGACTGTACAAAGGACCATAGCGTACTAACTGGTCGGGAAGGGATGTTTGGCTATAATGTTATAAAAGCGAGTCAGGAAAGACATAGATAATTCAAAACTTAGCTACAATCAGATGATTTAATTAATTAGTAGAAAACAAATCAAATCATCAGAAATCATGTACATACTGACACATTAGGACTGAAGTGTTAACTTATTTTATTTTTATTTTTTATTAAAAGATCACCACCACCCATGAGAACCAGCTTACCAAGAGAGTCACTAGTCAGTTATCGCTCATTTAAAACATGCTATAAAATTTTTCGGTCGGTACTTTTGTAAGGACGCAATCGCGTATCATACCGCAGTGCAATCAAAAGCCCTGGAGCAACTTTTTAACAGCTTAATGGGATAATTTCTTAATGAGTCTCAACATTAAACTACGGGACGCGAACACTTAAAACTGCAACGTTTTTATCAAAAACTTTGTTCGTTATCGTTGGCTCTCATCTTGAAACTAAAGTTTGTAGCAGTAGTTGTTGAAACAGTACGAATGGAACCCCATTGCGCTGATCACGCTTCACACGAAACGTAGCTGGCGTGGGACGGTTTGTATGAAATTGTTAAGTACGACATCTGTGCACTAACACGTGTGTGTCGTTGTATGAGCTCACTAACTTTTTTTTATTGATAAAAAAAGCAAACCAGTAAGTGGGGCACCATAAGTAGGTAAGGTAACCTACACGTCACCTGAGAAGCCGATACCTGTTGGGTGAAGATAGTGGCCATTTTGTACACAATATTACCTATCAGAAATTCTGTAGCTTTGTAATCATGTTGCTATCAATCATTAATTCAAGTATTTCAAACAGAAAAACAGTAACGTTATTCTTAACAGTAGAGGACATCCAACCGTAATATACATATTAACACAGCAAATACTTTCCGTGGTTTATAAGTATCTAGACCTAGACCATCCTATTGTACCACGATTTACGCAAAATAAATGACTTTGTCTTTGACAAAATAAATTATTTCGTGGGATCTAAGAAAAAAAGCTACGAGTACCGATTACTAAGTCTACTTTATCTGTCTGTCCTACGTTATTTCAATGTCAAGAAGATTGTCTCGCTGTTTATCTTTTACTGTGCACTGCAGTAGCGAACAGCTAGGCTGTTAAGTGTAAAGTTTATGTGAATGAATTGTTTTGGAGTGCTCCCGCAAGGGTCTCCACTCCACATACGTTCCTTGAATTAATGGATTTATAGAGTGAACGTGTGTGGAGTTGAGCGTAGATATTTAATTTGTATACCTATTTATTAATTGTGACCTAAGGTGAGCCTGTAATGTACCAAAAAAGAATGTTTAGGTATGTAAGATATTCTTTAGTAAATGAATAGTTTATGATACTTGCAAACTTATGAGGATAAAGGTGTAACTAGATAGTACAGTAACAGCCTAATCACTCTAGCCCTGAAGAAGCCATGTTTGTTTCTTTCTGTCTGAAATACAGAGTTTTAACGATAACTTCACTATTTCCCAGCAAATAAACAACGGGGTTTTCGTATGTACGGCGAAATATGAAAGTGTCCATCACCATCATTTTAGCCGGAAGACGTTCACTGCTGGACGTAGGCTTCCCTCACCGATCTTTAATAAGGGTAATCTTGAGTCGCTTTCATCCATCGGCTCCCTTCAGCTTTAGTCAAATCTTCTGCCCACCTAGTAGGGGGTCGTCCAACACTATGCCTTGACTCATGGTGCCACTCTCTAACCATTTTCAAAAGCGCCCATTGAAATAAAACTGCATTATTAACAGTTGAAATAACTTTTATTGTAGAGGGTGGTTTCTAGTGGAACTAGCATTTCACATTACTTGTAATCACTTTGCGAGTAGCTACGTGCCTTTTTAAAATAATAACTAGACGTAAGGGTAAATTAAATGCTAGACTTCAGCATAACGTAGTAAGAAAACGTTGATTTAATTATCTGCAATATGAAACAATAGTATTTAATTTTTCCGACTCAAACACATTATCAAAAAGTCCTCTATTATGCATTCAGAAGCCGTTGGTAATGACTATCATTACGACAATCAATTTTCGCCTTCAAAACCAATACAGTTTAAAAATAGGCCTCAATAAAAAAAAAATCGATACGAAACGTAAGCTCGATATGTTTGTCTATGGCTTAAAAAAACAGCCGAATTCGTGACGTTTGTTATGCCATGGCTTCTGAACCCATCTCAGAATACATCTCATGTGTGTAGACAAAGTAATGTATGCAACTCTACATAATTAGGTCTTAAAACACTCGTGTGATCCTACTATAAAACTCGGCTTCACCTCGTTTCATAAAACATACTTCTGTTTTAAGGACCCTCATTATGTAACAGTTACATCAACTAGGTACAATTTCAGGAAAAACGATGAAATATATTTTTAGTGCTGGTGATACAATAAAGCAAAAGACTCTTTGCTGTCAATTTTTTTTTTCAATTTATAGGTAAGTACTTACATTAGCAAGAGGACGAACTCCAGTCTCGAGGCCGAGTGCCCCTTCAAACACTAGAGGCTTCTGCATCCTCAACAGAATTGGTATGAGCAGCTTTTGATTGTTTATCGACATCTTTTCCCATGGAACCTGGTACAAGACTATGGCAAGGTCGTCCGTCTAGAATTTTGAATAGATGAAATACTAATTTGCAACTAGTTTAATGTGCAACAAGTTTAAACAAGTCTGAGGTGCTACTTGGGCGAGTTAAGCTGACTCTATATTTTAGTCTAAGTTTACGTTGTAGTTCGAGTGAAGAGATAACACTTTTGATGAGCAAATTTTATATCGGGGTATCAATTTTAACGTATCCTTTCATTGGTCAAAAAAACGTTTGCCGAAAAATTGCTTTTTTTCAGAAACTGTAAAGTTATGTTTCAGTATTTATTTCAGGCCCATCTCGTAGAACCCTATAGGTTAGGTTTGTTTTCTAAAAATCCTGAAATATTTACAGTTTCGAAAAAAAAGCTTTTGGGAAATAAATCAGTTTGGCAAACGTGTTCTGGCAAACATTAGTAAAATCATTTATTACATTTTTTAAACACTCATGAACACACAGAAAACCAGAAAAACTGTAGCTAACCCCGGTAATCGAACCCGGAATCTTGACATTCCGTGTCATGTTCTATGCCGTTACAACAGAACTAGCGATAAAAAATTTAATAAAAAATAACAAAAGATACTCCATTAAAATCAAGTACCTAAAGTTGAAATAATTCAATATAAACTTCATACCTACTAAGCGATCGTTTTGACATTGCAAAAAAATGCTGATTTGTACAATTCTAGGCATCATCCCTATTTTACTGTAACTTGATACTGCTAAATTTTATGAAAAAATGTGCCTTTTGTAAGGTTTTACAAAAACCGAAGTAACGACAAACCTTTATGCGTATTTGTTCTAAAGCGAATGATATCAAAATCAGCCCTCCCATGTGGAACTGCATCATAAAAAGGTACGTCAGTCGGTTGGCTTTATCCTGAAAAATATTAAAAAAAAACATTGAAAAAAACAATACGATACTAAAAGTTTTGATACTACAACGTAACGTCACGCAGAATTCGAAAACTTTGTGCTTGGACTACAGGACTCGGGCGCTCTTTCAATACCAATGAGAGATTCTTGTAAAATAAGTAATACCTCTTTTACAGAAAAAGGAAGGAAAATGAATAAGTAAGTGATGATAGTGATCATCCATAGATAGATGTCCGCAATACTAGACGTATTGCAGAGATGCCTTGTCAACGTGGAGGGCTAAAATGAAAATTTCTTCTGAATGTCATGTTCCCGGCTGTCTAGCTAGTCATATATAGTCTCTAGAGTGGTAGTATCTCTCTAGTGGTAGCGACACTTTGCTTAGCATCAGGATTGAAGACTGTTAATTAAAGGAACTATGAACATGTCACACGTCAAAGCTGTCTAACTTTCACAACAGCTAACCGCGTGTCTGCTTATGTTCTGTTTAATTAACAAATTATTAGTTACAGAACTTGCCTCATTACACATTTCATGCAACTGAGTTAGTGGTAAGATATTGTACGTTTATTAAACTATTAAATAGCAAAGTTTTACGTCTGATTTGGCATGAAAGCAGTGAAGCCTTTTTTTCGTGACCGACGTTTAGTTTTGATAATGTGGCTTCAAATACTTCGTAAGTGTTTCCTTCTAAAAGTGTGGCGGAAGAATAGAAAAAGAACACCTCGTTTTTTTAAAGGAAAGCTAAAATAAAGAAAAAAGTTAATTTAAGTTCTTACCCGTACATTATTATACCTACTTACGATTAGGTAGAGTAACACTCGACACTTTTAAAGGAGTAGGATGTAAGAATTTGCGCAACCCTTTTTAATAAGTACTAATTAATATATTACGCACCCCAACCATAATTTGATATAACAGCAAGCTGTCGTTAATGAGGTTATGTAAATAGTTAAGCGTCACATTTGCTCCAAAACCAGCCTTCATGTCATCAAAAGTTCTGTAACATAGAAATAGAAAAAAATATATAAATTATCAACGCAATACATGGATTTTTAAACAGTGAAACAATATTAAGGGAAATTTCAGTTCCAAAAAAAAACACCACCCTCGATACTGCACCAATAGTTGACACCTCTGATCTTAATTCACAGCAAAGGTGACAAGCAAAGTGTCAGTTATTCTTAACCATTGGTACGTTTACCTTAAGAAGCACAGAAGAAGTGACGGACACTGGCTTTAATTTCTTGTAATTTTATATCGAACTAATAAATAATGTAAATTTAATGTGAACTAATTTATTGCTACAAAAAATTTCAGTGCCCAAAAACACTTGCCTTAGAATAAACGAATGGTACTTAATTATCTCCACAATATTTTTCTTAGTTTCCTTGTCATTCAATGGCACAGCGAAGCACGTTTCAATCTTGTGTCTCAAGATATCAATGTGGCTCAAAAAATGAAAAATGAAAATGAAATTAACGGTATCATAAAAAGAGATGACCATGCCACCGGTGAAGACCAGGTAGACATTCATAGCGTGAGTGATGAGCCAGGTTTTGAACTCGTAGCCGTACTCGAAAGGCATCCACATATAGAGACAAGTTTCCAGACGGACTGTCCTGTTGGCGATGCGGTCTTTGTTGATGATGTTGTTTCTGAACGGCACGATACTCCAGAGGAGCCAGTCCATGATTATGAAGCTCGTTAGGAACGATGTGATCCAACGAGTGTTGCGTTCGGCTCGGAGTAGTTTCTGTTTGGAAAAATTGGTTGTTCAGTCTTATAGTGTCTTAGGGCCACTTGTACCAAAAATTTATAGGAGCGTGCGCATTCGATTCACCAAAGCAGCCGCCGCAAGAATGAGAACCACGGGCGACCGACACGCGATATATTTACGAGGTGCAAGTGAGACGGAGCCTTGCATCCCGCTTGCGTATAAACTGCACTGGCCGGGTAGATTGTCGCGCAGATTTTGATACCAACCCTCATGCAGTTTTTAGTGTAAGATTTTGTGTATAAATATAGGACTTTCTGTTAATAAATTAATCATTACGGGCTTGATCATCCTTTCGATCACACCTCCGCAAATACTAGAACCCTTACAAATTAAAAATAATGATAAATAAATAAAATAAAATGCGTTTATTTCGGACAACAGAAACGAAAGCCTAAAGTTTTATGGACTAGCACTAAGCAGCAGAAATATGAAGTCGGTGCGGTGCGAGCGGAATATTCTTTGAATGAAGCACCGACTTCATATATCTGCTGCTTAGTGCTAGGCCATAAAACTTTAGGCTTTCGTTTCTGTTGTCCGAAATAAACGCATTTTATTTTATTTATTTATCATTATTTTAGAGGATTATTTTACGTTTTTTTTCTTAGGTTTTTTTTTTGAAGGCGGTTTTACTTTTTTGTTAAAAGATTTTTATTTCACAATTTTACATTGATTTAACATTTTCAGAATTATCCTCCAACTCCTAACCGTTAAGGAGTTGTACCTTCCATCATCAGCTCATCAACATAAGATGATGACTACCGGACGCAAATACTTGAATAGCCTTAGCAAATATATGGAACACATGATACGTACCTATAAAATTGAGGGTTGCCCTCGATTTCCCTGAGATCCCATCATCAGATCATGACTTGGTGACAGTGGGACCACCTCAGGAGTATACCCTTTCGAATAATTATTTAACATTTTCAGAATTATCCTCCAACTCCTAACCGCTAAGGAGTTGTACCTTCCATCATCAGCTCATCATCATGAGATGATGACTACCAGACGCAAATACTTGAATAACCTTAGAAAATATATAAAACACATAGTACGTGCCTGTAAAATTTGAGGGTTGCCTTCGATTTCCCTGGGATCCCATCATCAGATCATGACTTGGTGACAATGGGACCACCTCAAGAGTATACCCTTTCAAATAAAAATAAAAAAAATTGAAAATCAGTCTACAATTGACGGAGTAATCGATGAACATACATAAAAAAATAAAAATAAAAAATACATACAGTGGAACGTAGAACCTCCTCCTTTTTTTGAAGTCGGTTTAAAAACTAGGTTTAAGTCTGACAGCTCTATACATTTTGACACAATTAAAAAAGACTTAGCACTAAAACTTGGTTTATTTTTTTGCTGCAAGAGGACATTTGTAAATAAGATTTCTAGACTACGTCGTTTAGTTTTTTTGAAACCTACATACCAAATTTTAAATCGATCCGACCAGTGGAATAAAGCCGTGGTAGACACTAGGCTTAACCTCAAGCAGAGCTTCGTCGCAGTGAGCAGAGTCATTGGTTCGAGTTTCAGCTCACACCTCTGAGTTTTTCGGAATTTATGTGCGGAATTATATTTGTAATTTATAACGAGATTTTCGGTGAAAGAAAACATCGTGGAAACCTGCACACTCCTGTGAAGCAATTTAATAGTGTACGTGTGTGTGTGAAATTCCCAATCCGCATTGGGCCCGCGTGGGGACTATAGCCCAACCCCTCTCATTCTGAGAGGGAGCCTGTGCCCAGCAGTGGGACGTAAAAAGAAGGCTGGTGATGATGATGATGACCACTGGAAGCGAGCCACATTTGATTTGTAAGATTTGATTACACGCACTGGCTGGTGAAACGAAATGAAAGTTTGTAAAATACAATATAACGTGATAAATACTTGTGAAGCAACATAAAAGTGGTTAATTATTTATTAGGTACCTACGTAATACGAGGGCTGTTTGATAAGTACCCGTTTATGGAAAAAAAATACATTTTTATTTGTATATATGCATTTATTTTTCTACGTAGTCACCTTTTAACTCTATACATTTGTTCCACCTATACTCAAGCTTCAATAAACCATCCAAAAAGTATGATTTTGGAAAGTCATTAAAATAGGCCTCTGTGGCGGCAATGACTTCGTCATTTGATCCAAATCGCTTGCCACCGAGCCATTATTTAGGTTGGGAAACAAAAAGAAATCGCATGGGGCCAAATCTGGAGAATACGGGGGGTGAGACAATAGTTCGTAGCGTAACTGTGCTAATTTAGCCGTCACAACTCTGGACGAATGAGCCGGGGCGTTGTCGTGATGAAATTCACTGAATCGTTGTCAAATGAGAAAAAAAACAAAAGAATGCCATTTTTTTTAATTTTCCCGCTTCTGAAAAATGGCTTAAAAAGGTGGTATACTTATTTGCGGCCAGTGATATTAATATATTTAGAAAACGGGTACTTATCAAACAGCCCTCGTAGCTTTCATTTTTATAATAACACTCTTATTTTATAAACAGTTTTCAGTACGGTTTATCAATTTATTGCCTTGGCATAAACCGACATCTCCCTTGCCTTGAAGTCGTGGATTTTATTGGATCTTCCGTATTTCGCTGGCGATATGTCTTGCTTATCGCCGAGGCAGCTGTCATTAAGCAATATTGCACTCTCTTATACTTAATGTAAATAGAGGAAATTGCTTTCGAGATTCTAAATCATCGTTAGAGTTTGTAAGCAGGGAGAGGAAGGAGATGTGGCCCTTTTGCGAGTAATGTTTAATCGTATAATAATGTCATTTTACTTATTGGTAATATCTAATTTCATTTTAATTGTCACTGTCAGATGATTCGGCGCTCATAATAAGTAATCCTCGGAATGTGAACACTGCAGCAAGTTTAACAAGAAATTACTGTAAGACTCAATCATAGTGGAAAAAAACGGATTACTCACGTATATACTGTTCTGGTCGTGCGCTCAAAGAGGAGAGTACGAATTAGTCCGAAACATGTCAGGCAAAACTCGGCTTACATACGTGAGTGATCCGTTTTGTTTCGCTGTGACTGCAGCATGTCTAATAATATTATTGCGATATGGAAAGTCGGTTTCTGGGACACCCTTGTATACTTGGAAAATATTTATTAAGTTCCTACCTTCTTGATGAATTCGTCGTTTAAGTCCAGGAGGTTATAAACGTGAATTTTGTCCATCATGTTCCTCATAATGCGTTTGTAAGAAGGATTCACGCTCACGGCTAATTTGGCCTGAAATTGATACAGACCAAAAAGGAGATGGTGAGACAATTTTGAAGCGTTTTTAAAGTTCTGAGCCAAAATGTTAAAAAGGAATCCTTAATAGTGTGGCTCGGTCTGGCTGTCTGTCTGTCCGTCACAGCTGGTTATCTCAGGAACTACTTCCTATCCACTTGAATTTTTAAACATTTTTAGATGAGGCTACTTATATTTTACAAATATAAAATAATGAAAAATACATTTAGGTATTTTTTGAAAGAGGTTCTTAAAATTTCAAAATGGGCTTACTAGGTCAAGTGGGATATCGTAAGGAAATAATGGTGGGTATAATTATAATAATGTTTGCACATTCTAAAACATTTCTTGTAAGCCCCGTAGTTTACGATTTAAATTCAAAATGTTTAAAAATACCTTTCCACTCTTATCTCTGAAGTTTGTAGAGAGAAAAGTCTGAAAATTATATAATATGATAGACGTACGTATATGTAAAGATTATAGAAAAAACGAAACGATGTCTTTACATAGAAAAGTTTTTCAGAAATCATCAAAATACATTAGCTTTAATACAGGACAATAGATGGCGCTATCCACCCATCTAACTAAACTATATTTAAACTCACATTGCACACAATAGTTGCTGGAATCATCGAAAACATAGTACCCAGGGTCATGAAACTCAGTTCACTAAAGTAAGTGCACAAATACACTATTTGCAGAATTAAGCACGTGGGTGCTACAATCAGAAACATGTCGCCGTGGATTTTAATTATTTTGAGGGTAGGAGGCAGATCCCACCAAGTACTGTTTGCTACTCTGAAGTACGTCATTGCTATACCCATCCTTTGGTAGAATATCTGTTCGCGAGGAGGCTTGCTGAAAAAAAAAACTTTTTAGAATAGAACTTTACTACAGAGAGACTCTTTTTACAAGAGAATGATTCGTTTATTTCATTAGTAATAATTACATAGCCACTGATTCACGTCTGCGATGAATTTTTTTCCATTAATTTTATAGTCAAACGTGTAAACGGTATTTTAATAATTATAAAGTGCAAATATTAGACGGTGCGCATACATAGGTACTGTGCGCACCAAGTCGAATTTCAACCATTAATAAAGATCACTAATAAAGATTTTACTTACAGATAGTAGTCAAAATTCGGATTTTTCTCGACTGCCATGTTGAAAATGCACCAAAAATCCAGTGAAGTACCGTGATTGCAAATCTCCCTTTATATAACAGCGCTTTCTGCGCTTTGTTTCCATTACAAAATAACAAAACACTACATTTTGCTTGCTCTATCACCTAACAATATCGTGTGTACGCTTCAAACGTAAATGCGCCCCTGAAGTGGTTCGGGCTGTGGGAGGGGGTAAGGCGGTCCTGCTCTCGCATTCCCGTTAGTGCTCTCTGCATCTCACTATTCCTACAAGTGACCGATTTCACTGCAGAGGGTCGAGCACGACTTTACGAAAGCTGCGTAACGTTACGGCCATCGGTAACCTCATAGTAAAATTTTATTTAGTTCCAAATACGCGGGCGCTGTTCCAAACGTCATACAAACTCGACAACTTTTACTATTCGATTTTACGTGACGCAGCATTCGTAAAGTCGTGCTCGACCCTCAGGCTTATTGTCGAACTTGCTCAAAATCGCCAACGTGTTCATTTATGACAGTTTTCGTATGGGCTGACAATTGGTATCAGAAACAGCTAGCAATCACAGTCATACAAAAGCTGTCACAGTCATATAAGAACTGTAGGAGTAGGAAGATAAAATTTTAAGGTAAGCGCTCCATTTTGTCAACACATCAGTTCCAGCTCTTGTGAACCGATACCGTTTAAGCAGCTTTATTGTCAAAGCGTATTGAGACTACGAAACTTTGCGATCGAAATATGGCCCAGATACAATAAGTAATCCGACATATTTGACAACATTTTCCTTGTAAACATGGCAGGTTAGGTCATGTTGTTCCTGTCACATTACGAGAATCAAGGTATGATCTCAAGAGATTCTCACAATTCTGGGTAAAATAATCCTCCTGTGTTCTGCTACTTACTAGCCAAAACATTTGTATAATCAGCTGGAAGGCTTAAATGAG
This sequence comes from Clepsis dumicolana, assembly GCA_963691665.1. Classification (NCBI taxonomy): domain Eukaryota; kingdom Metazoa; phylum Arthropoda; class Insecta; order Lepidoptera; family Tortricidae; genus Clepsis; species Clepsis dumicolana. The sequence goes on along the minus strand of OY829512.1, from coordinate 4,292,889 downwards.
ACACATGACCGGAAAGAGTAGCGTATAGAATGAAACAGGCTTTTATGAAGAAGTGGGTAGACGTGAACTGATTTGATTGATAGATCAGTGAAATCGGTAACAAACAAAATGTTGTACTGAATGTACGAGTACAATGGAAACAAATGCCTGAGGAAACTACTCAAGAATCATCCCTTTCATTACAAATACTCTTTATACCCTGATTATTGTTTACCTTCAATTTGATTCCGTAGTAAATTAAAGGTTAGATCCGCTGAAAAACCCTCGCTATTATTTGTTCTAGTTTGTAATTTTTAAGTGGTTTTTTATGTCTGCAAGTCTTTAATGAAAATGGACTCCCGCTTATTACACTGCCCATCAAAGTACCTGTCAGCTTCATTTTCCAAAAAATAAAACAGTTTTCGTCTGGTATCAGTCGAAGTTCCCAAGTAGATTCTGTACCTGCTTTCGGCATGTTCTGTTTTCCTGAAGCATTTGCGCGTAGAACCTTGTGCACCATCCTACTCGCTTATACTGCCGCTAAGCGGCAGTGCTTGCACTTGTGTATTCCGGTGTAGAGAGTAAGACAGTTGGGAAAATGGCGGGCGCAAGAGGCGTTTCATTCCTCTAGTGTTGCGGTGTCTATCATATGGGCAGCGGTGATCACGTACTTTTCTCTTCCTTTTTCTATATATTTTTTTATGTTTACCTAAGTGCGAAGTGCCTATTCCACTTACACCCACGTAACCTTACATTTCAATTTTAAAGCTGAATTAGGTAAGCGTGAAATATGTCTCAACAGGCAACCGCCATTCACAAAATACTTAGCCACTTCTTAGTTAATCGCGAACATCGTTGCGTATCATCCATCCATTCACTCGCATTAGACTTTGACTTTGGACTTTTTTTTGACTACAAAATCACTAAAACTTTTCATTCCCCGCACATATTATAAAACTTCAGAAACGAAAACAGGCTGTGTTTTTTTTATACGACGAGGAAGGCAAACGAGCAAGTGGGTCACCTGATGATAAGTGATCACCACTGCCCATAGACACCCACAATCCCGGAGGGTTTGCAGATGCGTTGCCAACCTAGAGAGCTAAGATGAAATGCCCGTAATCACACCGTAGGTAGGTACCTATAAAGCGAAAAGAATTCGATTAAACACCACGTAAAATTTATGTCAATTCATTTCTACCGCGTGTAAAGTATAAATTTAATGGCTAGATTTGGTATTTCATCCCGCTGAGTTATCGCTTTTGCTCTGCCCCGCTAATGCGCTACATCCATCATCTCAAACTCAGTAATATTGGATTTTTTCACCAACGATTTTCACGTCATTTAAAATTATTGTGAGTACAATATTGAGGTTTTTAAATGAACTCAATAATTTACTAGACTAGCTTATGCCCGGCGGCTTTGCCCCCGTGAAATATTGCAAAATGGGTTAGTTCCCTATCCCGTGGGAATTTCGAAAAATTCCTTCTTAGTGCACCTCTAGGATACTCAACGTATATGTTTGCCAAATTTCAAGTCTCTAGGTCCAGTGGTTTAGGTTGTGCGTTGTATGTCATTCAGTCAGTCAGTCACGGTACTGTTTTATTTATAGGTATAGAAGATTGAAGAGGAGACAATATAGTTGTCACAACGCTTGATAATAACCCTTTAAATGTGTTATGTTTAAAATCTAGAATTCTTCCTAATTTAAAATTTATTTTTTAAAAACCTGCTTACATTGCCCTAATTCGCGCTCGCTCAATCCAAAAAAACAAAATTATATACCTACTATGGATTATAGACTTAGTACAAAACTTGCCTCAGGGCAAAAGTTATCATACCATTATAGGAAAAAATTGTTTAAGTAAAAAGGAAATTGTATGTACAAGAACTTTGCGCGCCTATGCATTTTTCACAAAGTTTTTTTTTAGAAAACTCACTTGCCTCATTGCTTGGGACAAGGTTTTTACAATAACTGTTTTAAATGATTCGCGGTTAATTGCATTAGACATAATGAGAACGGGATAATGACAACATGGTCACGATGCTTGTAACTGCGTCGAAATATCGGGAACTCCTCAAACCTTTAAAGTAATCGCGGTCCATATCCCGTTTTCATTATGTCTAAGGTTTTTACAGGTGGCCTAGCCTCTGTTCTTTGTATAATCTCTACAAGTACACTAACAAAGTAGCTACTACATTAATAAAGTAGGTAGCTGCCACGTGCACGTGTTTCATTATAACTCTCATGCATTTTCGATACGATTAAGATAATAATAAACCCAATATAAACGTGATTGGCCTCAATATCTGGCTCTCGCGATGCAGAATGAATACTTAAAGTTCGCAGGAAATTCTCCACCGAATTTACTTTATTCTGTTATGCACTTGGGTTTTGGTTTTCAACATTATTGGTTTTTCATTTGATTTCCAAAATTAATAGAAAAGGTATAGGTAGATTTTTTAATTGTATTGTATGTACTATGTACTACTATTGTATGTACTATTGTATGTACTATTGTATGTACTTGAAATACCTAAATAGAAACCTAAAAAATATCTTTAAATAAAAACATTTTTTAATTACCTACTGCATAAAAAATTACGACCTGCCACCAGTACCAGTAATTACGATATTACGATATTATTTATAAAAAGCATTGCGAAATAACTTTGTGAAAAACACAAAACAGAGACCGGCTGTAGTTAAACATGCACGGTTTGTGACTTATGAGTCAAAATGCGAACGCACTCCAAATTCACTCACAAAACGTTTCGAATTTACCCCAAAGCACCTTATCCTTTAGGTTTTCTCAGTATATTTGATATTAATTTTAGCATGCTACCTATACGCGTTCCAGAGAAAAAGGGTCTTGACAGACAGACAGACGGACAACAAAGTGATCTTATAAGGGTTCCGTTTTTTCCTTTTGAGGTACGGAGCCCTAAAACACCTATACTTACGTGCTACGTACACGTACAATCCAACATAAATTCACACGCCATAATTATTAAGAGTAACACTACACTCCGCATCACTCGACTAAGAGTATTCTATACTCCGCTACACTCAGCCGCACTCAATACACGCTTCCATCGACACTCGAAGGGATAACCTCATCCCAGTATAGACATATTCACCGTGTATTTGCTCCTCACATTCATTAAGTCAATGTTGGCTCGACTCACTACCGCTTGACACGTAGGTAGCATGAATTTATTTAGCAAGATGGGGTTATGTAAAAGGCAGTATTTTGGTTATCGAAGTGTTGGAGTGTGCGTGTGGAGCACAGAGCTATTATCGGGATATAAGTAAAGAATGTATGTACGTCGCGTGTTGAAAAGATGGGCAGAGAACCTTATTACGCGTTCCGGCTCCCGACCGCTTTCCGAGTGCGACATCAGAGGGTCGAGCACGACTTTACGAATGCTGCGTAACGTTACGGTTATCGTATCGAGATCGAGAAACCTCACACTAAATTTTAGTTCCAAATACGCTTACGGGCGGGCGCTGTTCCAAACGTCATACAAACTTGACAACGTTTACTATTCGATTTTACGTTACGCAGCATTAGTAAAGTCGTGCTCGACCCTCAGATTTAAACACGACGAAACTATAAGGGTTCCTTTTTGCCATTTTGGCTTACGAACCCTAAAAACAAAATACCTTGTCATTCATCAATTGACTGTGCAAACACCACCAAAAAAGTAGGAGCTGGTAATCAAGGTATTTCCTCACTAAATTACACTCGTGGCGTCGGAATAGCCACGTAAAATGTTACACGATCGGTTCTCATACAAATCGATAAACTCTCTCCTTCTATCCCGAAATAGTTCTGTGTTGTAAAGGTACTGTTACTTCGTTTTAACCTCATCTTCACGTAATACTAAAACAAAGTTCTAAACTTCAGGATCACATTGAAAATCACCATAATTTTCTTCTGTTCCTTAGCTAATATTTTTTACAAGATTTTATTTAACTTGCACTGTTACTATGTAACTCTAATGTCCGGCCAGGATCGTCTCCGTAAGAAGGAAGATTTCAACGGTTAATGGCATAGCATATTATAATTTCTTTGTGACTCAGATCTATGTATTTCGAGCGTATGTCTTATTATTTGGCACACTCTGCAACTTATAAACATACATAATAATTTATTATTTAGGTGTCATTAGATTCCTTTCAGATGTCGGAGTGACATAGGGTATATTAATATAGTAATTGTTTTTGCTGCCGTCTTTTTTCAATCAATAGTTTTATTTCTGAATTTTTAGTAGGTATCTCATCAAATAGGCAAGAACTCTGGGGTAATATTAACAGTCTCGTAAATACGCCTAAATGATTGATTACGTAAACTTTTGTTCGATCCCCCATGGTTTTAATGTAGCCTGTTAATAAAGTTATCCATCATAAAGTTCGCCTTTAAAGTGTAGAAAAAATACTCTTAATGATACATTATGTGCTCATTCCTCTGCGTCACCATTTTATCTGGTTTTTTTTTCGCATTTATCATCTTCCAAAGTTAGTAGACTACTTTAATAGGTACTTGATTTAAATATAACGTACGTACAATGTACAAATTTCTTAAGTATAATCGAAATAATTTAATTGCTTTTTATCGCTTAAAATTAACTAATATTCGCATTGTAAATTGTGATCTCTTAGCTGGTTACACACGATGAAATTTAAATGATGATACAGATTATTGTAAGTTCATTAACAGACCACGTTAAGCTATTTCTCATTTAATTAAATACATTTTAAATTTTGGGTTATCTTCAATAATTCATACTCATAATTTTCAAAACGAAAATTAGTTAAACATGTGGTACCTATTAACGATATTTAATCACATTAGAATAACTTGTGTCAAAATAAAAATTTCAGGGAATCAACGTGTATACAGGTGATTCCACTGTTGCATGACACACAAGTTCTATGACTGCTTTTGTTGAAAGCAACTAATGCAAGGATTACGGTAGAGCGGATACGGAATCGATCAATGTCATTAGTAGAAAATCTACATCTCGAACTCGAGTATTTTCTCCGAAACTCACCCGCTTATCAACATACAAAGCAATCTGCCAATGACCAGTTAAAAATTCGCCTCGCTTCCCGGTCAGGTGAACCATGTTATATTGGGCACGTCGGACATATTAGCATAGAAATGGGCCTGCCCAGCCCACGAGTGTTATCTTTCGTAAGTAAGCTGTCAGCGTCTGTCTAAGGATAATTTTCACCTAGCCTGTCGAGCTTGCAAGATAGAGGTAGTGCTGAAGTAGCAGATCGGGGTTTAGTTTTGAAATGTCGCTGATACCTTAACCACCAGTGTAATTTGACACAAGAAAACGTCTCGATCGCGTTAACGTTAACGTTTGAATTACTAATGGGCAATTAGACATGAAAACTGTTACTATGGGCAAATTGTCACCGCTTCCAGCGGCGTTCATCAACAACAAACTATTCTCATACACGTAATCCAATACTATGATTGGACACTTTAACGCAAACGCGTTCGAGACTTTTTGGTTGTCGATTTCGCTAGGCGCTCTGGAAGCAACTATGATAAAGTTATAAATGGCAAGCACAACTTATTGAGGACACGCCAATGATATTACATACATGTTATAAAAAAAACCAACGAATTGAGAACCTCCTTTTTTAAATCGGTTAAAATACGTGGATATGTCATTAGCACGCCGAAAATGAAGTGTGGAGAAGGCTACAAATTGTAGTACCCTCTTTGGTCTCAGTCGCTCTCGAATGAGGTCCAAATTTGTGAGCAAATGTACCGAACCGAACCAAACCGAAAAATACAACATTTTGATGTTCGGTACGTATTTTTAGATTGTTTTGTGATCACAAATTACGACTTATGGATGTATCTTTACTCATAATATCATTTGGGCATGCCAGATTTTTTCACAAACATTCTTTATATTCTTTACGGCCGAAGTTACATTGCAGGGTCTAATGTTCTGGTGAAGATCGGGGGATCGCGGTGGATGCGAAAAGCACAAGACCGGTCTGAGTGGAGAGCCTTGGGGGAGGGCTATATCCAGCAGTGGACGTCTTTCGGCTGACATGATGAATATTCTATAATTTGGCCTTGGATTGGATTGCATTGGATTATATTGCAGCACCAATTGAAACATGTTCTCTAGTACTCTAGTGCATAGTGTGTAGACACGTTCTTCGGTCAGCGTATTGGCAATGTCATAGCGAGTAATGTTGCCTGCCTCATGGGCAAGCTGCCCAATTACAGCGATTTGGGAGACATCCGCGCGCAATACGATTTTTCGCTACCGTAAAGTGAGAACAGTAGTTTCTTTAGTACTTACTACATATTAGCAACCACTGTACACGTTTTTTGGGTTCCGTACCCCAAAAGGAAAAAACGGAACCCTTATAGGATCACTTTGTTGTCCGTCTGTCTGTCTGTCTGTCTGTCAAGACCCTTTTTCTCTGGAACGCGTGGAGGTAGGATGCTATGATATCAAATACTCAAACCTGCGGTCCCTTGAAGCTGTGAAAAAATCAAGCATCTAAGTCAACGCAATCGAAAGATAGAGTCATTAAAAAAGTCGTTTCCATACAAATTGCCGTTTTTTGAAAACCTAAAGGGTACTTCCAGTTGTCCTAAAAACTTGAAATTTGGTATGAAGGTAGCTCTTATAGTACAACCACTCAAAAAACTCAAGATTTCGTGGAACAATATAAGTTGACACCACACTGCGTACATTTTGCTTAGGAGCAGGGCTCTGCTTACACTGGACTTTTAAAACACTGGGGAAAAGCGTTAAAATCTTTCTACGGAACCCTCGTGCGCGAGTCCGACTCGCACTAGTTTCCTCACGGTCCTTCTTTGTTGCTTAATAGTTATGCCTGTTGATGAGAAACTATAGAACGTACCTACTGATTGTAAAAAAGGTAATTATCAAATTAATGAGGACAAAGATATTTATTTTTCTCAATGGCTTTAGCGTTTAATGTACAATGACAATGCATAGACAAATTTGTTAAACAGATAGATAAGTATTTTTCTGTGCATCGTCATTGTATGTTGGATTTCCTACTACGAAAGAACTATTATAAGACTATTAATTATTCTAGAGTAGGTATTTAATAAAAATGCGTACAAAGTATTTGGTTCGGATAGTGTTGATATTAGTAAAGTCCCAAAACAAAAAATAATACACAAAAAAATGACTTTTAAACGTCATGTTGACGTTTGACGCTGTTAATACGTGGCAAGCCATTTACATCAACAAAAACCCTTGATGTTAATGCAGGTGTTTTTTTATACGACAAAAAACGAGCGAGTGGTCACCTGATGGTAAGTCATCACCGCTACCCATAGACACCCGCAACCCCGGGGGGTTTGCAGTTGCGTTGCCAACCTAGAGAGCTAAGACGAAATGCCTCTTGTGCCCGTAATTACACAGGCTGTCACTCTCCACACCGGAACACAACAGTGCAAGCAGTGCTGCTTAGGGCAAGATTAGCGAGTAAGATGGAGGTAGCGATCCGGACGGATCTCGCACAAGGTTCTACTACCCGTGTGATAAAACAGTAAAGACTCTTATACATAATACATAGACATAACCTCGCACAAGGTCCTATCACTCGTGTTATAAACCAGTAAAGAGTCTTAGACATAATACGTTACACACAAAATATTGCAAAAATTACCGCACAGTCTTACATTATAGAAATCACTAAAAACAATAAATATAGATACCAAGTACGTGTATAAAACATAAAGGGGTATACGGGTATACAGAGGCGCTAATGCAGGAACACAAAGCTCGCTAGTATGTACTCGCATTATTCGGAAGCTAGAGACGCAACGCCACAGTATAATGGAAAACGCCTGTTTTATGAAAATTCGCCTAGGTTTTGAATTTAAGCGTTAGTTTATTTACTCCATGTATTTCTTTTGGTATACTTACGTACTGTATAAGAAAAAAGTGAGTACCCAAGTAAACGCTTTATTGTAGTGAAAATACGGAAATAAAAACAAGTTATAAACAATGACACACAGGTACAAAGCGGACTATTAGGGATTACCTTAGAGCGGTAGAGGAGTAAAAAATTATGAGCAAATTAGGAGTAAAAATTAACAGTAAAAGTACTAAGCTGTTTTTGTGTAGCGTCTCTGCGTGTGTTTTTTTTCGTTTCGATTTATGAAATTTACATAGAATGCAAAATTCTCTCATCAGATTAAGAAGACACATCTTTCAGTATGTCGGTGTGATTAATATTGTATATCCATGACAAATTAACACTGTCTATTAGCTATAGTCCTTTGAGCCAAGCCGCGGACGGATGGATGGACAGACGGCCATGATGATGATGAAACTACAAGAGTTTCTTGTTGCCTTCGAAAAAGCAAGCAAAAACACTTTCACTTATTGCAGAACACTGCGCGAACTCTATGAGTCCCGAGTTTCGATTTAGCCCGAATACCTCTATACTCAACTAGTTTATGCCCCGCTAAAACGGGCTAGTTCCCTATCTCGTGAGAATTTCGAAAAATTCCTTCTTAGTCTAGGATACTCAAGGTATATGTTTGCCAAATTTCAAGTCTCTAGGTCCAGTGACAGTTTTAAATGATTCGTGGTTGATTGCCTTAGACATAGTGAAAGCGGGATATTGACGTCAATTACCTTAAAGGTTTGATGAGCTGCCGATATTTCGATTTTCCGATTTTCGTCAGTTGGCCCGTGATCATGATGCATCTAAGATATTATCGGGAGCTCATCAAACCTATATCGCGGTAATCGCGGTCAATATCCCGTTTTCATTATGTCTAGTTCCAGTGGTTTAGGCTGTGCGTTGTCTGTCAGTTAGTCAGTTAGTCAGTCACGGTACTGTTTTATGTGTATAATGTAGATAGTGAATCCCTAGCGCTTTCTCAGCAGATTGCCTGTTCTCTGCTTCCTAGTTCTAACTTTGTATAAAATACATTGTAAAAATTTACGACGCAATCTGAAGGAAGCTCAAAATGTTCGACAATAAAGGTTATCTGCCGACAAAGTACCTACAGGAACAACATGATTACCGTTTTCTCAGCGCATCTCTGTTTTATTACGTCATTTAGAACGGGACGAGAAGACAAATGTTTTTTCCAACCATTCAGGAATCGTGATCGCTCAGGGACGTGGTACTAGCAGAGCTCCACAAGCAGCAGTTCTGTTTAAAAATTTATGTTGAATGTAATATTATTATGATGAGAATCACCAGTACGGACAGTTAGCTGCACAGCAGAGAAAATGTACCCGGTAGTGGCGGTAACTACAACGGGGATTATGTTTTCTATGCAGCTGATCGTATAGAGAAATACGTCAATGCTGCATGTGTTTTGATTTCATGTGTATGTCCACTGGAGTAGAATTCGGCATGTATGTACAGATTTTTTGTCATTCCTGTTCAGTCAGACAACAAATTTAGCTATTCAGATTTTTCTCAGGGCTACCGTCATACCCAATTTCAAGCTTTTAAGACAACTAAAACTACCCCCATACGTTTTGATTTCACGGAAATAAGTATGGAAACATTGACTTAATAACTTTAGTGTATTCTTTGATTGCGTTGGCTTTTGTAAAGTTTGATTTTTTCACAGCTTCAAGTTATTGCAGGCTTGAGTTAGTATTTGATATTAATTTCAGCTTGCTACCCCCACGCGTTCCAGAGAAAAAGGGTACCAAAGCACTTTTTTATTCTCAAATTAAAACGAAAGGATAGCGAACAGACATTTTTGAACAAAGGTGGGGTCCAAACAGGGTGTATAATTAAATTAGTGTTAAAAAAATATTATTACAAAATCCAAGTACAGCCGCTGGCACAAATACCGCGCGTGACCATGCTTCGCGCGTGACTGACCTCGCAGTGAATACTCTTTAAACAGTATACTACAATAAACTTCAGTGATCAATTAAGAATATTGTACGGAACATCAAAATTAAAAAGCAAACTAGTCACGAAAATGTTGTAACTCTAGCTGGTAAAACAGTCTGATTAGTCGGTTTCAGTAACCCAAGTATTGGGTTATTGATACTATGTAGTTACAGCTACAAAACTTATACTAATTGTCTTCAATAGTCTTCAATGTTTTATCTTGTAGCAGGGACACCACACTTTTCACTTAAAGTATCTTACATCGCTTAAGCTTTCTCTACCTACTAATAATTACTATGTTAAGATCCTCTAAAATTCTTAGGCTCTGAAGGGTTCGAGAGTAATTGACATAATTAATTACATACCATAGGAATGTGTTAATTTCATGAGTCCTTTACGATTTATACTGAGAGTTTTATCGCAAACAATATTTTCTTGTCACTGCTAGCCTCCGATGGCTTTTACAGCTTACCATAGAGTCTTTTTAACTGTTACTCTGTTATATACTGTGTTGCTTCACTATTCCGCGCACGCCTCGCTCATCAGTTCAGGCGCAGCCAGGCTTGCTCTCAACTGTACAGCTTAATAATAAACTTTAACAACTCTAAGAACAATTTTAAAGCTCCATTGGAATGTAATTACAATACTTTTACTACTAGGTACAGATTGACATTCATTCGATAAAGTTAGTCTTTTCATTTTTTGCTTTATTTAGTTGAGAATTGCATGTTTTGTTACTACTGCATGAGCACTGTTTTACTGTTTTGCGTTAAAAGCTATGTTGAGTAAAAGCCAGACAAAATGTGTGCGACCCATGCAATAAATTATATTACTGATTCATCAGATATCCTCTCACAAGTGTCTGGTTGCCAATCGGAAAATATAATGATTTAGGCAAGTGCTCATACTGACTGAATACCTAATGATATTTTAGTTTTTAAAACAGCGTTAAGGAAGTAGGGGTTAGGGGTAGGCAAGGGTTATTGCAATTTGCAAGAGAGTGCAGTTTTCATGCTAATTTCATTAAATAACAAATTTTTATTTGACATTATAAAATTGTGCCTCAAAAGATGTTCTGTTCATTAAAGATTGACACGTTCGCCGGCGATAAGCGGCTACAGCTATAGAAATTGTATTGTATCTGGTTCACCGCCGGCGAAAGCATTAAACTACAAACAGGATTTTTGTTAAAAAAACATTTTGGCAATCCGACCATTTGACTGGTAATGTACGAAACTTGCAAGATGCAGGCCACAGTAGGTACTATATTATAGGGATAAAAGGGAATAGTTCATCGATTTGTATGGAAATAGAGTGTGTACTTTGCTCATAATTATCAGCTGCAGCAGCGTGTATCTGTCGTTCCTAAGCACGTGACCGAGATACTCTATCTTGCGCCTATCAAAATAGATGGCATCATTTCCCGGGACATATGAACGCGCTGGAGCACGGTTTCGTTCCTGACCTTTTGTGTCCAACTAATGCGCAACGTGCGACGGTAGCACCACATCTCAAAAGCCTGCAGGCGTCCAGGAAAAGAGACGCGCTGGGCGCAGAAAGAAATCATGGCTGCGGTACATCCGGGAGTGGACCGGCATCGCCTTCATCGAACAGCTGTTCGGGCTGGCTGCTCACACAGTACAAGAAGCTGATGGTCAACCTTCACGATTGAAGAGGCACCGGAAGAAGAGAGTGTGTAACATTTTGTCGAGATATTTTGACGTCACGAGTGTAATTTAGTGGTAGGTGTGGACCAGTGCCCTAAGCACGACTTGTCGAATCCTGCGTCACGTAAACTCGAATAGTAAACTATAACGAGTTTGTATGACGTTTGGGACAGCGCCCGCCCGTGAGCGTATTTGTAACTAAAATTTAGTATGAGATTTCTCGATCTCGATACGATAACCGTAACGTAACGCAGGATTCGACAAGTCGTGCTTAGGGCACTGGATTAACAGCTCCAACTTTTGTGGTGATGTCTGAACAGTTAATTGTTGAACCACAAGGTATTTTGTTTTTAAATTTGACGTCGCATGCGGAAAGAGGCCGCGGGCGCTGGAGGTTCTCAGCCCTTTTTTTTTTAATCTCCGACGAAAAAGAGGGGTGTTATTAACCCCCGACGAAAAAGAAGGGTGTTATAAGTTTGACCTTTGTATCTGTGTGTCTGTGTATCTGTCTGTGGCATCGTAGCTCGCAAGTGGATAGACCGATTTTGTTGCGGTTTTTTTTGTTCGAAAGCTAGTTTAATCGAGATAGTTCTTAGCTAAGTTTCATTAAAATCGGTTCACTCGTTTTCGAAATATTGAACTTTGAAATGACAATGTCGGGGGTTTTCCAACTGTTCTAAATTGGTTATAGCACGTGAGGCGCATACTTACACTCTTTCCTTCTATCCCGAAATTGTTCTGTGACGCAGATGACATACATAATAAAATCATCTAAAATTCTGTTACTCAAACAAACTATGGAAATAAGACCCAAATAATACGTCTTTTCTCACGCAAACCACCTACTATCGTTATATAATACCTCAATGTTAATACACTATACTCTCTTGTCATAACGGACCTTTTGTACCCCGAGATAAGGTAACAAAAGACCTTGAACTTTAAATCGATAGTCGATATCGTAAAGCACATTATTCACGCTCGCAAAACGATTCCATTTCGATATCGGGAAACTACGGGATTCACACTGACACTTGTCAATCAATAAAGTTCCTGAGCCTACCGGAGGCGTGCCGATAAAAGTTGGGGAATGTGTAGGCATGAGATGAACAGAAAAGTGGTTGAGGGAAAAAATAGTTTGGCTCGGGGGTTTTTTGGTAAACAACGCTTCATGGAAATGTCCATTAGTGAACTTTATGTGTACGTACTTGCTTGGAGCGTGGGTGTTTTTAACCCCCGACAAAAAAGAGGGGTGTTATAAGTTTGACATGTGTATCTGTGTGTCTGTGTATCTGTGTATCTGTCTGTGGCATCATAGCTCCCAGACGGGTGCACCGATTTCGATGCGGTTTTTTTCAGTCGAAAGCTAGTTTAATCGAGATGGTTCTTAGCTAAGTTTCATTAAAATCGGTTCACCCGTTTTTGAAATATTGAACTTTGTTTGTATTTGACCGACCGGATGGCCTAGTGGTTAGAGACCCTGACTATGAAGCTTGAGGTCCCAGGTACGAATCCCGGTCGAGGCAGATGTTTGTATGATGAATACGAATGTTTTTTCTCGGGTCTTGGATGTTTAATATGTATATAAGTATGTATTTATCTATATAAGTATGCTTATCCGTTGTCTAGTACCCATAGTACAGCCTTTGCCTAGTTTGGGACTAGGTCAATTGGTGTCAATTTGTCCCATGATATTTATTATTATACTCTGTATATTTATTTTTGTCTTAAGTTATTTATTATTATTATTATTTTATTTTTTACATAGAATAAAGGAAGCACAAGACCGGTCTGAGTGGAGAGCCTTGGGGAGGCCTATGTCCAACAGTGGACGTCTTGCGGCTAACATGATGATGATGATGAAGGGACAATTGTTTGACTGGCTGAGCGACCCAATATGTGTTTTTTGCTTATGACAGAAAAAAAATCTTCTGACTTCTAACATTAATTGATTACTGATAATTGTAAGTAACATAGTTAATTACATTTTAAGGGTGTTGAAAAGGAGTACGATTTAAATCGATTTTGATGGTGCCATTTTGCATTGCTTAGAAAATCCTTTCAGAGTCGAATATCACTAAAACAGATTGTGATAAAATTTTGTTAAGAACAAATTAAAATTAAATGATCTTTTAATTTGACTAAAAAAAAATCGCGACCAAAACTGAACTGCCTATTAGTAATATAAAGAAATTAAAAGTAAATTAAAATAACTTCATCAATCATTTTGCGAATCAATAATTTTGCGAAGGTACTTCATCAATACGTAGAGCACTGGCATTTCCAAAGATAAGACGTGAATAATTTGTACATTCAATGCTCTGTGGCGGTTTGGACTGAAGGAAAGAAATTCACCAACTTTTCAATATAATGTAGCTATCGATTACGGAAATTTATTCCCGTTTAAAACTTTATCCGATTCATACACTTTCTGGTTGAGGAATGAATTGATATTGCCGGAAATTACTAAGCCGTGACGAGCGTAAATTTTTTACATTTATTTATAACTTTTGAGAAGTTCTGGTTCCAAAAGTAAAGCGGTAATTCATAGATCCTGGAAATCCTGGAAATCTTGGAGTTATAAGTATTTTGCTGAATCACAGATAAATGTTTTTGCAAATTTCTACTCCGCGAAATCTTCACCATAATAGGTATCTTTAGTTTTCAGTATTTAAATGTCTGTTATTAGAGCAGACAAAAGAAAAAGTCGGCGTGGTGTTTAGGTCAAGAGGATAGCTCATAATAGGAATGATAATTGGAAAGCATTCCAGCGACAAGAATTTTTGATAATGATGATACGTCTCACCGCAGGACACAGGTCTCTTTTGAGAATAAAAGACCATAAAGCTAGTTCCCATGCAAGCCCAGTGCGGATCCGAAACTTCACACACATCATTGAATTGCTTCAGAAGAGTGTGATGGTATATACTTACGATGTTTTTCTTAACAAAAAGTTTACGAAAAATCACAAACACAAACATTCAAGAGGCCGAAGGTCACTAGACCAAAACCGCGTTTTTAGGACCATAATTTTTTGAGAATGTAAATAACATAATTTCCAGCAGAAAAGTTTCATTGTGTTTGCTAGTGTATTGGAAAGTTATCAAGTTTGGGAGAGTTCTACCTTGAAGTTTTACAAAGAAATAAAAATAAAGCTTTTTACAACCTGATTTTATCCGTTAGACAGTTTGACAAGGCGATCAGATCATGTTGTGAACCAGTTTTACAACATTACACATTTTTCTGTAGACACACGAAATCATATGAGCAAGTCGGTCACCTGATGGTAAGTGATCACCGTTTTCGATAGACATTAGTGCCATTTCAAGCTCGTAGTTTCTCCGGCGGTTTCACTCTCCACACTGAAACACACCGAATCTGCGGCAGAATCAGCGAGTAAGACGATGGATGGTAGCGATCCAGACGGACCTTGCAATGCCATTTTCTTTTAAGAACCACAGTATGTTCGTCGTATTAATTACCATTCCGGCCTCTATTTTTTTGCATTGTAATGGAGAGTGAAATCATCATATCATAATGGACTTCACTATTAAATTTTCTTTACTAACCCTTTGGTGTAAATCTTTTGACCGTGTAATTTTTCTTTTCTCAAACTGAAGAGTTACGTTCTTTGGCAATTTAACCAACTGTTACTGAAATGTCATTTTGAACCATCTTTTCACACACTAACACTTTGTAGTTATTACACCTTTGAATGGAACACGCACACAAAAATCTCGAGACACTGAACTGTAAAGTTTCTTTCAACCATATAAAAGGTCAACGGACTCTAGCAAAGGTTAAGCTATCTACAGCGTGGTTTCATTAAGCAAACTAGTACCCACCAAATTAAGGACACCAATATGTACCTAATGAACTCGAAACCGTATTAAGGTAATGCGCATCTAAACTCGAATAACCTTTATCATTCGACGGAACGACGCCGTATTCGCGAAACCTGAAATTTGATTTTATGACATCATCCTGTTATCGTGGCGGGCCAGGCTGAAAACGGCGGAGTTCAGGTTCGTTATGAATTCTGTGTCATAGGCAGAATTAGATTTTTTTTTCGTCACGACGATTTGGAACGTCTGAGTCAGATGACCCCAGGGTTGTCACTTAGCAGAAAATCAAGGGCTTTGTAACTTGCTCATTTTATTTTTTTACAAGATGCTTTATCGGAGTTAAGTCACCTTGAAGTGTATTGGAGTCTGTTTTGGGCTATACGATTTTTAGTGGACTGTATCTCCATATGTGTGGCTGTGTATATCTAACGGACTCTTATTAGGATTTCACTTTTTATGATAATTGTAACAACTTGCTAATCGTTTGTGTATTTACTCCTTATGCATGCTGCATGTAATCTGTGGCTATTTGTATGCCTTATGGCAAGACATAGTGATTCGAATTCATTACTGTAACATCTATTTATGTGTACCTATGTTTAACAAATAATCTGTTTTTGATTTTTGATTTTTGTAATTTTGGTAACTTTAAATAACGACAGTTAAACGCGACAAATTACTCCAAATTAATTATGATTCAAGAGCAACGATACGAAAACTATAGGAATGAAAGTCCTTACTCACGTACATTGGGCTCCTCGATTCAGAGGTTAATAGGACATTGGACATGCCTACACACAAAATAGTTTAAAACATTATAAGTAGTGTACTTTCTAGTAACTGTTACCTACTCAGTAAGAGGCATGTTAATATTAATAAAAACTGTTAAATATCTATAATGGGCGTTCTCACTGAATCATTAATATGAGAGAACTCGACTCAAACGTGTGCGTTCTGACGCAATCGCGTGTACATTCAACGCCGCTTTGATATTGTTAGTCTAAATAGCTTGTCGATGTTTTTTTTTAATTTCTTACATTTTTGACACTTCAAATGTAAATAATGTTCAATGAGAAATAAATGAATGTTTAATCTATTACAGATTGATGTTGTGTACGTTAAAACTTAAAATGATAATTACTTACAGTAAAATAATCTACTTGGACAAAGCCATGGCTTGATCGAAACATTTAATGAATAGGTACTTGTCATGAAACCTAACCACAATAGAAAACAATACAACCTCATTAGCGGGTGTCATAATGACAGAAAATATTGTGCCTCGTCTTAAACATAATTATCCTACACACACCCAAATTGTTCGTCTATAATGAAGACTTCACATCCAGGTATAATTAATTTAGCATCATTAGGTACTCTTAACAAACTAACCATACAAAATTAATAAACAAAACACCTTTTTTTGCTCACTGTACTTGCATTAAGGGACCAGCTCAATGACATATTCACACAACCTAACCAACTTAAAAAGCTGAAAAACCCCCGGCATTGTCATTTCAAAGTTCCATATCTCAAAAACGGGTAAACCGATTTTGATAAGACATGTCTAAGAACCATTGCTAGAAAACCTGCTTTCAAATAAAAAGAAGCCTCATTCAAACCGTTTCAACCATTTAAGAGCTACGGTGCAAAATTCAAAATTCAAAATTTTATTCAGCAAAGGCAGTTGAATGCTCTTTTACACGTATTTTTTTTTGAGTCTACCAGCGCTTTCGGAAAGACCATGATTGCCAAGAAGTTCATTTTTTCTAAAAACAAGTTACATTAGCTCTTACAATACGCAACCACAGACAAACTACACAAAGAAACCTTACTCTGTCATTAAAAGATTAAGAGAGAAAAAAAATACCGCATTTTAGAAACAAGTGTAAAAAGTAATTATTAGAACAGCAAAACCAGAACACTTTACTTTACTGGCCCGTTTTAATTGAGCAGGAGATGTATAGGGTCTCCAGGTCAAATATCTGTGAAAATTTAAATTACAAAGGGATGTATGCCACAGACAGACACACGGATACACGGACACACATAGTGGTCAAACTTTTTGTTTCGAAGATAAAAAATGCTCGCAAAGACGCTTACCTATAATAAGCTCAACTACCATTCCTCTTGCTAGCTAGCTTCTGGCTTCATCTACAGACTAGCTTGAAATCTCGTGCACAAAATTAAATGCATTGTTGGTGCTCTATACATTGTATGAAATTCATGTCAGTCCGACGACTGGATAAATTTCACTTGCAAGACTTGTCCCACACAAATACTTGTACGCGGCAAGTTAAGTAAAAGTTTGTTATAATTTAAAATACTTCCAGGGTAACACAAGCAGGAATAGTAGTGTTGAATCTATTCCAGTGATAAAATTGGAGTTGTTTGCAATATGCAGAGTTTGTCATTGTAAACTAAATAATTTAACAACATTAAATGTTGTGGATGTGTTTTCGAAAGCTGCTGTTACATCTTCATTTAACAACCGTCCGAGCTTTGGTAAAATTAAAAGATAAATTTATAAGTATTAACCCTAGCTTGGATTTTTTTCACTACTTCGATAGCTGATGTATTAGGTACTTTACTTTATTTTATTTTAATGTGCCTTCGGTTTTCTTAGTATTTAACTTTCACTTTGCTATCTAAATATTCTAACACTTCTGATATGACTCATTCATGGCGTCGCGGCTAGATTGAAAAAAAAAAATGAAAAGGTAATTGCTTCAAAATTGCTAGTCTAAACGTATACCTACTTTAAATTGTTAGCGGGTACCTACCTAGGTATAAACTGAATACCTATTTCCGTAAATTACGTCTCGTAATCGCACGTAAGTTAGCACTCATTTTGTCGGGCCAGAGCGTGACAAAAACCGAGTTTTTATTTATAAGTACCTAATAGTTATATAAATGACAATGTTGGTAGATTATGTTTGAGTTCTGAATTTGTCATAGGATATATTTTGGATCAGATTTTTTGTAATAACAGCGACAAAACAGGTGAAAGAGAGTGGTTTATATTCAACAGAGAGTGAGATCATCTGCATTTCCCGACGGGTACAATCTATGGTTCTTCAAGGCTAGAGTGAATAGGCTGAACCAGTGAGTTACACCTCATGCCTCATCTGCACCTTTCATCAACTGAGATAGGGGTCAATCACTGGTCAGTTTATAGTAAAAAAAAAATAGAAAAGGAGGACGAAGCACATTTTTGTTTTATTAAAACCCACCTAACATTCTAGTTTTAAATAATTCGCGATTAATTACTTAAGATACAATGAGAGCGGGATATCAACCACGATTACTTTATAAAGATTTAACGAGCTCCCGATTTTTCGACGCAGTTACATGCATCATGATTCAGCCAAACATAGCGGGTATACAGCCCCCCGACTACGAAGTGCAAAATTCGAACTTCGTATCGTGCGTCCCCCTCAAGCTAATATTATTTAACACGAAAGTGAGCGGGACGATACGATACGAACTTCGATTTTCGAATTTCGTAGTATGGGGGCAGTCGTAGTCAAAGTAACATTCACTGTAGCAGTTTGATCGGTCACTCATTTTATAACCGTGTTTTCGGAATAAAAAATCCCAAACTTCTGTACATTGTTATTATTTTATCTATACGCTCACAAGGAGTATGTGTAGTTGTGTATTGTGTGCTACATAACGATGGTTACAAAAAGAACCATGCGATAATTGTCCATTGGTTCAACAATAGTCAACAATGTCCTTGTCCAAACAAACAATTTTCTGGTATTACGCGT
Source organism: Clepsis dumicolana (assembly GCA_963691665.1). NCBI lineage: Eukaryota > Metazoa > Arthropoda > Insecta > Lepidoptera > Tortricidae > Clepsis > Clepsis dumicolana. The sequence continues at coordinate 4,273,724 of OY829512.1, read as the reverse complement.
ACAGTAAATTAATCACAAACTATTGAGAATATTTATATAAAAGGCCAACAAAAGTCCCGTGGTTCAGTGTCGAAATTTATACCCAGAAGACATGTATCGTGTATTCGTTTTGGCTGTCGTGCTGATTGTAGTTTCGGTAACACATAATATACTTATTATTGAAATAATTTACAGTTGAGCTCCATTCTTTCGCAGGTTGACCAGAAGCAGGCGGGGTCTCCACCCTGATGTTGTCAGCATTCCCAAAATCCGCAAAAAGCGTTGTCGCTCTTCCTTCATCATCCGTACGGCTAAGGAATGGAGTTCCCTGCCTGCGTCTGTGTTCCCTGAACACTATAATCTGGCCGTTTTCAAGTCTAGGGTGAATGGGTCGTAGACCACATCTTCGCTTACCATCAGGCGTGATTGTGGTCAAACGCAAGCCTATAGTGCATAAAAAAAAACGAGGCTGTGGTTTGAAAATAAGAAACAAGAGAATCCTTTTATGTTTGTTTTAAAGTTTGTCCATCTCGGTTCAAAGGGGTAACGCGGTGAGCGTGCTAGGCACCTTTGCGCTTGGAATGACTTGGAGGGTTCCGTTGTTTGACTGGTTTTGACTTTTTCTTGTTATTGTTGTTGTGTGACATTGTTTAGATATTGGAATGACATGTCATGTAAATACTTATTTTATTACTAAATATGGAACATTTTAATGTTCAAGGCAATATTTTCTGTTCCAGGCCGATTCTGACGATGATAAAAAAAAATGCCACAGACTCGCCCATCCTGTAAGTAAATGATACGCCTTGCTTATTAGTGATTGTAAATGGTTTTACGTGTTTGCCAAGTTGATAAACTTGTATAGAGAACTTGTATAGAGAGCACATTCTTTATTCTATGCACAGATGATAATTTACTACTTGATGTACATTGGTGTCAAATTTGTTCAAGAAATAATGTTGTGTCTCATTTTGTCATGGGTAAACTGAGACGAATTTACCTGTAAATCCTACATGTGCTTGAATATTGCTTTACCGGGTAATGAATATTTTCTCAGGGGACCATGCGTTGCTGTAAAGCGGACTTATCGCTGCCGAAAATAGACGCGACTGAATTTAAGGAATGCATGGATATACCTCGCCAGCCGCATTCTGTGAGTGTTCAGTACATTTCAGTGAAATAGAGTTTAGTAATTAGCATATTTTTTTTTAAGTTATAAAATCGGAAGTCAGTACAGTACGCAGGGGAGCGTCCATTAATTACGTGTAGCTCGAAGGGGGGGGGGGGGGTCGTTAAAAATCACGTAATATCACAAGGGACGAGGGGGTGTAGTTAGATATCACGGTGTATTAGATTTATTTTTCTGAATAAAATTGGCTCACCTGATTTTTTAAAGGTATTTTTTTGGTAGTCTAAAACCTCCCCGCGTATCAAAAGGAGGGAAGGGATGGGGGTTTAAAAAGTTCCTTAAAAACACCACGTATTTAATGGACGCCTCCTAGGTGTACGTATAGTATTAAGCCTGAATCCTTATCATTGCAACTTTCATGCCCTTTTCCCATAGTCCTACCACCGGCGAGTAGAGAGAAGCGAGTGTTTTTTGGTATGAAAATTCTGTCGCTCTTGCAAATATTTATGTCAAAAAACACTCGCTTCTCCCTCCTCGTCGGCGGTGGGACAAGTGCCTTGAGGTGGCAATTTTTCTTATTGATAACAATATCGTCGACATAGTAGTTATTGATTGGATGTTTTTAACGAACAGTGCGAACATGAAATCTGCATTGGAAAGAAACGTGGATATTTATCAGACGATGGGACAGTTGACAAGGCTGCTTTTGAAAAGTCATTTTCGGAAGATTTCGCTTCGTCTCCAACTTTAGTCAAGGCTGTGAAAGAGAACTGCCTCACTGGAGATTTGGATGCCTATAGCCCAGCTGATGCCTGCGAACTGAGCAAACTCAGGCACTGCGTTCATTCCCAGGCTGTCAATGTAAGTGTTCTAGTAAATTATTTGATTAGTATCAGAATGTGACTAAGCATTCTATAAGTAAACTTATTTAGTACGAGTCACTCACGTATTTGACTTATTTGTACTAAAAGTTTTCAATATAACTCATGGAAGTTTTATATTAAGCCTCAAACTGATTGTAATTCATTTAATCTTACCTCCGAAGTTTATAGAGAGAAAAAAAAATACTTTTAACAGACGCTTATCTACATTATTACAAGAAAAATAAAGCGATGTGTGCTTAGAGCAAATAGCGCAGTTTTTCAGAAATCATCAAAATTACATTAGTTCCACCATTGAACAAGAGACGGCGCTGTCTGCCGGTCCTGTGTGAACGGACTGTATGTAAGGTAGCACAGTATCTTATTAGATTATGGCTTGGAACCCTCGGTTCCATAAAAATACCATTATGTTTCAAATTAATATACCTAATATGACTTCTTTACATTTTAGGACTGCAAGGAATGGGACGACAGTGGAGCTTGTGCCGGCATCAAGGATTTAGTGAAAGAATGCGCAAAGTTGACATCTTAAATAAATCAAGTTGAATCTATTTTCCGCTAGAATAAAATTTAAATGGAGTATTTTTATCTGCAATAAAATTTGTATCACCGGTATCTCTGTTTTTGATTCACACATTTGTTTCGCTTCCAGGATATGCATACACAATAGGGAATGGAAACAGTGTGTTAGGAATATTTTTTCAGGATCGTATGACCTGTTTTATCACTGCAGACTTTTAAAAATCTATCAGAATTCTATTCCCATTGGATTTTTCAATTGAACGAACATAACTTAGACATGTTTATAGAGAATTTACTTATGATGATGATGTGTCTGGAAGCCTGGCTGGATCAGGTGCATTGTCGTTTGTGTTGAGTATTCTCTTAGCCCCATTTTCCCGTGGTTGGAAGGGACGGTAAGGCCATTTGTCCACCTCCGCCGTCACCGCCATGGCAACCGAGAACGAGATGACGGCGCTGAAGTAGCGATACGTACATTTACATAGCCGCGTATCCGTCCCTTACTGTCCAAGCGGCGCTACCACGCAGAGGGTCGAGCACGACTTTATAAAAGCTGCGTAACGTTACGGTTATCGTATCGAGATCGAGAAACCTGATACTAAATTTTAGTTCCAAATACGCTCACGGGCGGGCGCTGTCCTAAACGTCACACAAATTCGGTTTTACGTGACGCAGGTTTCGAAAAGTTGTGCTCGACCGCAGCACCAGTCTCCTTGAATTTACTTGTTCTGCTGCTGAACATAAAAGCATGGGTCATTCTCTCATTACGTGCAAATCGGTGGTGTTTTCTCAAGTTGTGGCTTTAAGTGATTCGGAACTTATAAATAAATACTTTTATGGGAAAGGCACCTAGACTATTGAATTACTTTTTATGTAATAAGACTGCCGGTAATGACCTACGTAACTGGTAATGAAACAGCCTTGGATGGTAATTTCACCGCAGGATGGTAATGACACAATCATGATGTAATAAAATAATAATAACAAACCAAATGTAATTAAAATCATCCTATTGCTAAAAATATTACTATAATATACCAGTGTTTTTACTTTACTTCACATACAATTTGCTTACAAGCCACAAGTATATAATGCCGTTTAGTTTATTCGACATTTCTGTATAATCGCCAGAAGCTGAAGCGGTGCAAATGCAGGCTTAGTAACATTATGATAGTGTACTGAATGTGCAATAACAAAAGAATAACGAACAAATCCTCGAAAGAATCTTATCACATCACACTAGCGATTTGCGAGCGAGTGATGCATACTAATATCACCCGCGGCGAACACGTTGCGTGATCGCCTCAACACAAAACTCGCTAGCAAATCGCCAGTGTAATAAGGCTGTTATCACTACTTAATCATTAATGTGTTTTAAGCCTAGTCGACATTATCCTTGCACCCTTAATAAGAGAGGGCTCGAAATACTTCGGAGTAGTTTAAACCAAACCATTCAGGTTATTTCAACCACACGTCACGTTAAAACTTCCCGGTCGCCGTACCCGGCAGCCTCAAACGGCAAAACTTTGCCGTGGAAACACTTCATTTTATGACGTTTGCTACTGCGGCCACTTTTGTAGTTTCAGCGCTAGATCAGAAAGTTTGTAGTTGAAAGGGGTAGCTGGGTGTAAGTGGTTGCTAAGGAAACATTGTTAGCATGTATTTACCAAAAGAGTAATACACAGCATAACAGTAACAGAACCAAGGGCCTGGGAAATTCAAATTGAACAGAGAAAAAAAACAACACGAAACACATGGCGTGTAACTTTTTTTTTAAAGTGGTAATGTCGGACTCTTACTGACTAAAACCCCACGGTGTTTCCCCTATCCACCTGGACAAGGGCTGCGGGAACCCTGGTAGGAAACAACCAATTATGGCACCCTGCCAAGCGTGTGCCCTTGCGAAGCCCACCTCTGAAGGGCTTTCGGCACACAAAAACTCCATTTAAGGCATTCTGGAAACACCTGGAACGCCTTGCAACCGGGACTATTCTCGTCAGGCAGCGATTCCCCCGATCCGCTGCCTGAGGTCCCAGTTAGGGCGGGAGGCGTCGGTTGTAAGCGACGCGTCAAATTTCTTACAAAAACTTTTCAGTTTTAGTAAATAATAGAAGTAATATTTTCACAACACAGATAAAATTATCATGAGTGTGGCATTAACATTACCCATATTGAAGACAACTGTGGCACCTACGATGATCTAGTAAAATATTCACATGACGATTAAACTAGTACCTACCTACCCGTTGATTGAAAAAGAACCACAAGTTAATCGCCGACACCAATTTGTCGGCATTACGAAGTAACGGTCAATTAATTTCGATTTTCGCTCCAGTTTGCATGAAAGACCTGTGAAAATGCCGAGCAATTCAGTATGTAGAGATAAAATGTATGAATGGTTCTTGTTTTATTTTATCTACACACATAGGTCTCAGTCCTCTATCTGTAATGCGTTCAGAAACCGTAGTATTTATAACAAGCATTACGACAATCAGTTTTCATCTTCAAAAACCAAAACAATTTAAAAATAGGCCTCAATTTAAGAGTCAGCTTGGTATGTTTGTTTGTGATTACTATGATTAAAAAAAACGGCTTCAGCTTCTGAACCCATCTTAATAGGGTACTTATAATACATAATGTTATATGTAGATGTAACATAATATGCAACTCTACAAAACTCTACACAATTAGGCCTTAAAACACTCGTGCGATCTTATTATGAAACTCAGCTTCGCCTTGTTACATATAAACAAACGTGTATTTTCTATTTTAAGGTCCCTCATTGTGTAATGGTTGTAAAAACTACAATTACCGTCGGTGAACGTGTCAAGTTTATGTCCAAACGCGTTTTCATTTCAGCAAATTTTCAGTTACGATTATTAAAGTCAGAGGTAAATCGATAGTTATTAACTGAATCCATTTAAGTTTCAGAGTAACGCTGAAGAAATGAGCAAAAAATGACTCGGATTGATTGATACCACCTGTAAGTACTTACCCAATACTTTTTCGTAAGACTAATTATCGCAAAAATCACAAGCTTCTAAATCAAATTAATGTCTAAATTGCTGTCATAATGGCTTAGTCATTAAAATTAAGTGTAATTGAGGTACTAAACGCTGAAAATAATCTTATAATTGCTTGATAAGAGGCCACTAAAATTGTTAGTATGTACTAAATTAAGGAAAATAAACGGAATTATTTTATTTATTTATTATTATTATAGCGGTCTGTCGTCAGGGACCTAACTGTAAAGCGGTACCTAACTAATTTTCTACTTTTGTTAGGTGATACTGCGTTGTTCCAAGGAGAGCTTCATGCCTACTATTAGCTCGGCTGATAATGGAGGACGAATGTATGAGGGCACCGGGAAATTCTGTACGTTTTGTTATACTTTATGGCTTAAATTTTAACAGTGTCGCAAAATATGTTTTCACCATATAAGCCGCTGAACCACTTCATAAAATAAAATCAAATAAAATATTTTCATGTTTGGAATACGGCTTGCTTGCTTATTTTTATTTGCCGAAGGCTCTTCATATAACAATACGTATAATATAAATGTAGGTAAATATTATAATAACCATCATAATGTTAATCTAAACATTGTAATCATGCATAGTGAAATAAGAACAAGTTGAATTTAGCCCGACATGTTTCCGACTAATTTCGTAGTCCTTCCTCTGGGAGCGCACGACCTACCCGACCCTACCTGACCCTACCCGACCCGACCCGACGATGAAAACGAGGGTAGACGTGTGCCGCTGTCAGCTGAGGGTCGAGCACGACTTTACGAATGCTGGGTAACGTTATCGTATCGAGATCGAGAAACCTCATACTAAATTTTAATTCCAAATACGCTCACGGGCGGGCGTTGTTCCAAACGTCATACAAACTCGACAACGTTTACTATTCGATTTTACGTGACGCAGTTTTCGAAAGTCGTGCTCGACCCTCAGCGCCTAGTAGTCGCGCGAGTCTCTCGCTGCCGCTGGTTCGTGCGCTCCCAGAGGAAAGACTACGAATTAGTATGAAACATGTTGCTAAATTCAACTTATATAAGTGAGTTATCCTGTTTCTTTCACTACGATTGAGTCTCACGGTAGTTTCATGTTAAAATTGTAAACATTATTTCACGTAGCCGCGCTCTAAATTATCATCATCAGCTGGTTCCATACGAGGTTGTTTGTTACCTCTGATTAAGACAACCAACAGTGTCGCTTCTGCTACTGGCATCACATACTTTACCCTTCCGACCCTGTCTCCTTATTAAAGGCCCTGTTAAACCAGTTTACGTTATTGTTCGAGCCTTAAGGCAAAGATTAGCATATAAACGCCGCCATTCCTAGATTTATACTGGGAAGTTGTCTTTTGTGTTTCGGGTGTGCTGGTTAATGTTGGGTTTGTTTGTGTAGTAGCGTCGTGTTTCAAGCTTTTAGGGGTGGCGATGTGTGCGTCCTAAAATCAGACTGTTTTTACGGAAAAAATTGTCTCAGTAAATGTGAGTTTCACTTCGAAGTTGAAGAGATTCTTTTTGATTTTATACAAAGAAACTTTAGCAATACAATACAATAACATCATAAGTCATTTCAAAACAATTGTTGTGGGTGTTTTTAGGGTACCGTAGTCGAAAAGGAAACCTTATAGTTTCACCATGTCCGGTCGTTTTAGCAGGTACTAGAAAGTTCTGTAACTTAACATGGATAATACCTACATAAATAAATCACGTCAACAGAATGGTGGAATATACCTAACGAAGAAAAATTTTTAGCCCCCCCCCCCCTACACGTAAAATAAGGGTGGATTTTATTCATTTATCCCATGGGATGAATTTACACCATGGTGTAGGGTGTCGTTGATAGGTCTTTAAAAATATTAAGAATATGCGAAGTCAATTTTTCGATGAAGAATTGCGTTTGCGAAATATTTAGCTTTAAAGTGCTCATTTTTGTTGAAAAATCTCCCATTAAAATTTTACTTATTTGTAACGGCTACGGAATCCAACCCTGCGCGTGTCCGACATGCTTTTGACCTATTTTTCATTACTCAGCCTAAGCTGTGCTTAGGTATAATTGCAATTTCCTAAGTCTATAAATAAAGTATCCTCATCTTTTCGTAGTATTTTTAGATTTTTCCAACAAGTTTTCATACTTCTTACAAGTTTTTTATTCAACTTGCAACGTAATTATGTAGGAAACTGTGTTTGGGTGGTACTTATCTTGTAAGTTAAACTTATCCCACTTTCCGATTTAGCTGAAATATTGCATAATTAGGTGTTTATGTGAGTTCGATGACAATGCAATAATCTGCTATTGAAATTCTGGTTGAGCGGCCAGGATCGTCTTCACAGGAGGGAACTCTTCAACGGTTAATGGTATCGCCTTGAAATTCGGCATGAATGTGTAAGTTGGGTGACAATACAAGCACAGACATTCGAAAGTACAGTCGGCAAAAAAAGTTTGTATTGAAAATAATTTTTTAACAGGAGACACAGATACACTAAACTCGCCATTTATCAGAACTGTATATTCAACAAACTTGTCGGTGCAGAATTAAATCCCATTACTGACCCGTTTTGATTTCAATCGGAGCCCATCTCCTATCATAACAGCTCTTAATTAAACACATTTTAATTAACTTCCCGCCATATTCATTAGGCATCTTAACTGCGAATAAATACTTCGTTAATAGTGCATTGTCCCGAACGGCTCGACACCATTTTATAATGAAAAACTTGAGCTCTAAAATTAACCCTTTGTTCTGGTAATCACCCCTATTACCATAATAGAGACTGGCCGTGCAAAGTAGGGATGTTACGGATATTCGCATTCCGCTTTCATTTTGACATTCGTATCCGCATACGCAATTATCAATGCGGAGCTTTCGCGAATGCAAATTTTGTGCAAGTCGTGACGCGCGAACCATGAAACTGTAGGGTCAGCGAGCGAGTGACTAAATTAACCAATAGGCATCGTCATTTCAGTTATTTAAACAGGCAGCAATATTATTATTAGGAAACCAGCAGTGCTTGCACTGTTGTGTTCCGGCGTGAAGAGAAAGATAGCCGAGGAACTCACAGGCAAAAGAGGCATTTCATCTTAATCCTCTAGATTGGCAACGCAACTGCCAACCCCCCGGGGTTGCGGGTGTCTATGGGCAGTGGTGATCACTTACCATCAGGTGACTCATTTGCTCGTTTGCCTTCCTCGTATTACCAAATATAAAAGGATCACTCACCTCAATTGAGGTATAGTCTCAGAGCAGATTCTGTATCTGCTCTGTGGGTATAGTCATGTTTCGAATTAATCCGTAGTCCTTTCACTGGGAACAGTCGCGCGAGCAAAGCCGCGGAGCTTATTTTGCGTTTCGCTACCGCCGAAGCGTGTGCTCCCAGAGGAAGTACTACGGATCAGTTCGAAACATGTTGGGCTACTTTATTTCACTTTAACCAGGCTAACTTTTTTTGCGGTTACTTAACTAAGGGCGACTTACAACGACTCTGACCCTGGATTAACTTATGGTATTTGTATCGTCTCACGCCCCTTAACCCCGGGTTTAAAAATACTTGGCATCCTCATCCGCAACCTCATATCAGCATTCGCATTTTGTTTAAAATTCCACATTCGCAACATCCCTGCAACGAAGCTTAACTTTATTGTGAAATCTGCAGCCACTGTTTTGTGTTGGGCTAACGAGAACTCTTTAATTTTTTATTCAGTGCCTTGAATAGCTTGAACTGGATCTGATTAAGCATTCTTTGAAGCACCGATTTAGTTTTTCAATTGAAAAAAGTTTTGATCAGACTTAATTGATTGAAAGGCTTAAGTAGACTTAAGTGCGGTTTGAAAGTCTCTTCGGTACAGTTGCTCGAAAATTATTCTTTCAATTTAAACATCTAGTCAATCTGCTTAGTCGCAAAAATATTCAGATTTTTATTCAATTACAAACTCGTTAATTAAATAATTCACTTTATAGAATAGTGTCCTAAGAATGGCATCGATCAATCTTTGCTTCTTTTCTTCATCTTTCGCGAGGATAAATCCAAATTTTTAGTAACAAGTATTTTTTCTAATCATACTTTTAAAATACTCACTGAAACATGAATACACAGATAAAATCCAAAAAATGCAGACCCCGGGAATCAAACCCGGCATCGACATTCTGTGTCGCGTGTGTTCCCTTACACCAAGATTAGTATAGGGGAAAACGCAATTTTTTCAATGTGTTCAAATTTGAGTTCGTTTTTATCACTTTTTGCAACGACAAAAAAAAGATACTTCATTTGTGATCAGTAATTTTTCTATTCAACCAAAAATTCTTATTGTCCAGAGTCTTTGTTCAACGTTCAACTGCATGAACACAAAATACCCACAAAGATAGAAGCATCTCGATAGGTAATAAGCGACCCCCGATTTTACAGCTGGCCGCAAATTAATTTTCCTCACAAAATTTGGGTCAAATATTACGCTCCGCCGTAATTGTACATTATTGTACGGCAATACTTAACGTGTAAGGCTATTAATCGGGTGCTCACAGGACTAATTAGTAGCTTACAATAACATAAAAGCCGCACGCGTTTGAATAATACTTTTGAAAATTCAAAGCTTTGAAATGTCTTTGCATGTGAAGGGATTCATACAACATAGAACAGTAGATTGTAATGTAGAATTAGTGTTTGAACGACTGACTAAAATGCCATACGAATAATAATAAGAGATTCGTAGAGCAGTGATATTTTTGCTTGGAGCAGGAAAGGAATGGAGATCTTAACGCGCGATTTCCCCTCTGCCAAATCTCTAACATTAAGTCTAACCAAAATGATCAGGGTCTGTTGATTGTGTGCGTGTTTTTGGCATTTGTGTGACAGTTTTGTTTTAGTGTGCGTTTGTAGGAACGTAACAAACTTTGACAGGAGCGTAGACGTGATTACGTGTGTGTTCCTCATCCTCCTCAAAAAGTGGCAGAAAAATTATAGTGCATAGATAAGCCAAAGGCGCCTCCCGTCTGTCTGCTTTATGTATTTTTGGGTGGGTTTTGGACGTTCTGTAGAATATTTATTTAGTTAGTTATATATAATATTAGTTATACTAGTGGCTCTGTGAGCTGTAGACTTAGAGGGCAACTTTTTTTCCATAAACCGAATCAAAAACAAAATCCACGTAATTATCGACCCAGCTCTCAAAAATATAAGAGAACCGGTTAAGAAATGGGACCTTTAGAGCCAAGGAGAAGCCGAAACGGAGACGTTGCGGTCAATAAGTATTATACAACTGCAAGGAAGAGGCGAGCAAATAACTTGCTGTATCAATTCACTTTTGGCTCCTAATGCCACAAAGCATGGACAAAAGGAGATTGTTACCGCGCGCTTTCCGCTCTGCCGACGACGTCATTCTGACCATTTCTGATCATGATGAGTCTACTGATCGTGTGCGTGTTTTTGGCATTTCTGTGAGCGTTTTTTTGTACGAGACGGCAAATGAGCAAGTAGGAAGGTCACCTAATAATAGTGATCCCCTTGTGATCACCACTGCCCATAGACACCTGCGACCCCGGACGGAGGGATTGCAGATGCGTTGCCAACCTAAAGGGTTTAGACGAAATGGCTCTTGTGCCCGTGATTTCCTCGGCTGTCTTATGTGATCTTATGTCACACTGGAACAACAGTGCAACTACGGCTGCTTGGTGGTAGGATTAGAGTAAGATGGAGATAGCGAACCTATGGGGCCTCGCGAAAGGACCTACCACCTGCAAAACATTATGCTGCAGACATTGATATAAACATAACGATATGCTCTTTGGAACATTTTGAACACGGAAACGGCGGCGATGACTGCTTCTTCAATTTTGATTTTGATTTTGTCCGTCCATATGCTACTATTAGGTACATAAAACTATGGTTGTACATTTTGTATTGAATATATTAACAAAATAGGTAGGTACTTAATTTTTCACAAATTTCAAATTTGATGCGTAAATATACAGAAAAACCAGAAAAAATTGTTCTCGAATTGGGGTTCGAACCCAAACCTTTACCATACCGTGGTAACGCGCTAATCCAATTACGCTATCCGAGCAATTGGAAGTTAGCACGAAAAACTCCTATATATTCACGCATCAGATCTTGTTACTTAGCGATATTGACTCGCTAACGCCATCTATGCAATAATCTCTGTACGAGACCAATACACCTTAGTATGAAACATCTACGTTCACCTACTAAGCGAGAGATGGCGCTAATCGTTGATTTTAAACTAACTTTTTGTATTATTTTTATTTTTACGGTCATCCCGTTTGAAATTAATTTTTCACAAATTTCAAATTTGATGCGTAAATATACAGAAAAACCAGAAAAAATTGTTCTCGAATTGGGGTTCGAACCCAAACCTTTACCATACCGTGGTAACGCGCTAATCCAATTACGCTATCCGAGCAATTGGAAGTTAGCACGAAAAACTCCTATATATTCACGCATCAGATCTTGTTACTTAGCGATATTGACTCGCTAACGCCATCTATGCAATAATCTCTGTACGAGACCAATACACCTTAGTATGAAACATCTACGTTCACCTACTAAGCGAGAGATGGCGCTAATCGTTGATTTTAAACTAACTTTTTGTATTATTTTTATTTTTACGGTCATCCCGTTTGAAATTAATTTTTCACAAATTTCAAATTTGATGCGTAAATATACAGAAAAACCAGAAAAAATTGTTCTCGAATTGGGGTTCGAACCCAAACCTTTACCATACCGTGGTAACGCGCTAATCCAATTACGCTATCCGAGCAATTGGAAGTTAGCACGAAAAACTCCTATATATTCACGCATCAGATCTTGTTACTTAGCGATATTGACTCGCTAACGCCATCTATGCAATAATCTCTGTACGAGACCAATACACCTTAGTACGAAACATCTACGTTCACCTACTAAGCGAGAGATGGCGCTAATCGTTGATTTTAAACTAACTTTTTGTATTATTTTTATTTTTACGGTCATCCCGTTTGAAATTAATTTTTCACAAATTTCAAATTTGATGCGTAAATATACAGAAAAACCAGAAAAAATTGTTCTCGAATTGGGGTTCGAACCCAAACCTTACCCAAACGGTATGGTAAAGGTTTGGGTTCGAACCCCAATTCGAGAACAATTTTTTCTGGTTTTTCTGTATATTTACGCATCAAATTTGAAATTTGTGAAAAATTAATTTCAAACGGGATGACCGTAAAAATAAAAATAATACAAAAAGTTAGTTTAAAATCAACGATTAGCGCCATCTCTCGCTTAGTAGGTGAACGTAGATGTTTCATACTAAGGTGTATTGGTCTCGTACAGAGATTATTGCATAGATGGCGTTAGCGAGTCAATATCGCTAAGTAACAAGATCTGATGCGTGAATATATAGGAGTTTTTCGTGCTAACTTCCAATTGCTCGGATAGCGTAATTGGATTAGCGCGTTACCACGGTATGGTAAAGGTTTGGGTTCGAACCCCAATTCGAGAACAATTTTTTCTGGTTTTTCTGTATATTTACGCATCAAATTTGAAATTTGTGAAAAATTAATTTCAAACGGGATGACCGTAAAAATAAAAATAATACAAAAAGTTAGGTAGGTACTTGTTTTATGTTTTGATATTCTCAAAAGTTTATCGTCGACCGTGTTGCCAATCCTAAAAATCTAGATAAACGACCAACTTCATTTACAAATTGTTAAATGGTTCAATTTTGAATACGACATAGGTAAACTAATAGCCACTCTCAAAATCTCGCTCCATTCGGAATTGAAAAACGCGAATAAAAACTTGCCATTAACTAACATACGTTCGTAATGTTTCTGCAAATCTTCATTTCTGTAATAGTTTTATGTTTAAGTTGGCAAGTGAACATTGCTCCTTCGCTCCAGCAAACACAACAGAAAGTCACTGGACAGAGTTTCCTATTTTATTTCACTCCATCGTGCGGTTTCCACCTCTTTTGTCAGAGCGGAATTATTTTTCTGTCGTATTACGCTCTTGAAATAGCCAGTATTATTTCAACCGCTTTTCTTTCAAACATTTGCTAGCTTATCACGGCTTTTTGACTTGTAGTATTTGAAAGTGCAATATCATTGTTTGTTTTATACAAGACTTATAATCTGCTTACTAATTGGCGGAGGGTGTTTCGAATGTGTAGAGTTACAAAAGTATAATTCTGCTGAGTTTGGTATATGTATAATATTGCAAATGCCAAAATTTCTTCTGAAATATTATACAATCACCGGCATAATTAATTGCCCTATTTTCCTTGACTATCTTGAAATAGGTTAAGTGATAAATTATGCCGGAGGTTACAGTTTCTTGCCTTTTAATAATTTTTTGAGCAAAAAAAAAACAGATAATATACATATTTGGTCACAAGTTGCTTTTAGCCTTTTTAACGTGGAACTCTAAATATGTACTTTGCTTACATGTGTCACGAGAAACCCAATTTCGCTAAAATTTCCTTTTAATCAACGCAAAAACACTATAAAATCTCATCAATTCAAGAAATGCTGGCAAACGCTTACACAAGACGAAGTTAATAAACTCCTTGGAATTAGATTAGGCGCTTGGAATCGTTCAGTCAGGGCGTTAATTATGGACCGACAAGATCTACAAATTGGTATACATTTTCAGGAAAATTATTCGCGTACTGCGTACCGCGCCTGAGCTTAGACATCCGAGTTATTGTTACAAAATTTTGCCGCGTGCTTTGAAGTAGCTGTGTCTAGACACAGTTTCATCTAAGATACTCAGCTTTTCTAGGAAAGCGGGGTATTGATGAATTCAATATTTGAACTACTACCAAGTTTCTTTGTGCGGCATCTCAAAAGTGTACAATTTTAATTACCTAGTTTATACGACTTATTAATGTTCATTTTTATCCTAAAAAAAATATATAAATATACAAATAAATATATAAATATCCTTTTTTTTAAAGTAAAAAAAAAACAAAGATTCGTGTTAGTTTTTGGATACAGCAATAAAACATTAAAATTAATATACTTATTGAAATAATAATGAAATAGCTAAAGTATTTTAACCAACATTACGGTCACAGTTATTACGTGTCACTCTGAATAAAAACCCCCTAATTTGAGGTTAAAAAATAATTAATCCCTGTTAATAAAAATGTCAAATCGTTCTGCAGACGACGGCTATATTTGCGTGATACGTCGCCTATCATTAATCACTTCTGCGGATACCTCAGGAGTTGATTTATTGCATAATTAAGTACCTAATGCGACACTGTGACCCAGTTTGATATGTCTTTGATTTAGAATGCGATTACATCTCTTAGATATTGTATACTCAATGCCATAATTAATTGCTCACCTTTTTTATTATTTATAAAAAAAAAAATAAGCAGTTAAAGGCTCTTTTACAGTAGGTATTTTTTGAGTCTACCAGCGCTTTCGTAAAGACCATTAATTGCCAAGAAGAATGCGCTGCTAGAAACTTCGCACAAAATATGTTTTCCTAAAAACAATTGTAAAAGCGTTCATTGATTACATAACAGTATTACTAATAATCAGGGAAATTTGGTGGGTGATTAATTGTGCCAGTGATTATATACCTAAAAATATTTTTAGCAACTCAATGTTTTACACCAAAACATAAACGTAGTATCATATACTGTGAAAATTTCAAATGCAAAAATATTATAGTTGCATGTGCGAGTGAGTTTTAATAATGTTTTTTTTTTAAATAAATGTTAAATACGGACACGAATTAATCTTAATCCGCGAATATGGATATTAGACTTCTACTTGTTAAAATTGTGTACGTTGAATAAACATTTTTCTTTCTTTCTTTTCTTTCTGTGGGTTTAAATCAGGAATATCTCAGAACCCTGGCTCTCCCCTTGTATCCTTCCGCCACGCCCTGCTTGTTCTAAGCAGAAAAAGTCCTTGAAATGTGTTATTGATAACGCAAATGGGTCGGGTTGCCTCGTATAATTTACCTATTAACATACCTAGAGCTCTACCTACCACCCTTCTCAATGTTCACATCATGTTCCGTACACATTCGAAAGCTATAATAACCTGACCAACTTAGAACAGTTGAAAAACCCCCGACATTGTCATTTCAAAGTTCAATATTTCAAAAACGGGTGAACCGATTTTAATGAAACTTAGCCAAAAACTGTCTCGATCAAACTAGCTTTCGATTAAAAACAAACTACATCGAAATCGGTCCATCCGTTAGGGAGCTATGATGCCACAGACAAATACACAGATACACAATAGATGTCAAACTTATAACACCCCTCTTTTTCGTCGGGGGTTAAAAATGATTTTCGTTGTGCTCTTAAATATAAGTAAAAAAGAACAAATCTAATCCGATTGTTAGCAATATGTACAATTGAGGAACAAATTATTCAAAAGGGCGTATGACGATGTTGGTCGGGTAACAAGTTTCGACTTAAAAAATTCCCGAATAAAGTCGAAAAAAATATCGTTTCAAGTTAAAGCACCCGATCAGCGAATAACAAGTGAATGTAACGAGAGTCTCCAATATTTTCGAGCCCCATGCTCTACAAAATGTCAACGCATATTGATCAAGGACCAATATCTCTGTCCCTTATTTTCTCGAATCAGTTGTAAGGAACAGAACGATAGGCTCCACGTGATGGGAAAAGGTTCCGTCTAATTATAATGGAACCTTCCAAATCACTAGAACAGAGTCAATTTTCCGCCTCACTTGTTTTATTTAATAGCAAGTAGAATTTAAATACATTATGTACAAAAGGAAATGCGCAGCTATTACTCGCTAACTGGTTTCGTATTGTTATAATTCAGTCATAACTTCTTGTGTTCTAATTGATCGTAGGATATTCATTTCTTACAATATTTAATTTTCTTTTAGTAGTTTTATTCATACCGCCCCCACCCCACTGGTTAAAAACGAATTGTAAATTTTCAAGTCTAGTTAGTGCCAATTGCGTTTCTCAAAAAAAAAACTTGAACAATTCAAATTATGTACACTAGACTTATATTCCTCAGATTTCACCAACGCAGTAGTTATCTACGTAATGAAATCTATTTTATGAGATTGCTGTAATTTTAAGTTGGATGACAAGTGGCTGTTTTTACATTGTCATTTTCCGTTAGCAAAATGTTCTCTAAATTAGTTTTAGACTTATCATTATTACAAGTGAGTACTAAAAATGGTTTATTAAGTTATTTGGTACCGTTATATGACACCGTAACTAAAGATAATGAAGCAGTCGTAAAAAGCCGCGCCCTTACTTATATTATGGTCCCTGGTATTAACTAACCCTACCACCTACCAAAGTTTATTATTTTAGTGTGCCTTTATTTTAGAATCTTTATTATTATAGTCGCCCTGACCAATGTACTTTGTAAACAATATTACCATAATTAGATCATTATCACTACTTATTTTGAACAAATCGGTGTACCTACTCTGTAATAACTGTTTTTACACGATTGGTGAATATTTTGATTTATGCTACTTAGTTCATAGTATATTTTATGACAATTAGTTACTAAGTAATTAAAATGTGTATTTACTATTGACTTTAATGTAAAACTAATATAATTATATACCTATGTGACATCTTGCTATTATTTGAAATTTGTTGATAGTCTTGACATTGTAATTAAGTATTGATATAGCCAAAATTTAATGTTAATTATAATAACTTACTATTCTCCAATATTGTACACCATGATCATGGTAGATTACGGTCATGTTCTGTGATAATCGTTGTTTTTAACCTTCCACCCTACTGTACCCGTTTTTCATGCAATAAGCGAATTATTATTTTTATTATTAAAAAAGTAGAGTGAAACTAAACGAATTCGAAATTGAATTATTTTTCATGTACCATAGATTGTACATTGTTTACAATGTAAATATTACGGACACCACGGTGTGAACTTAGAAAGTGGGAACTTCAAATTTCATTGTGAGATGTAAAGTAAAATCTCAAGATTAAAAAAAAAAACAAAGAAATGTGGATGTTAGAACACAGTAAAGCCCAGGTTTTTCATATTTAGCAGACTCAAGTGAAAAAAAAAATTTGAATACAGCTTCGGAGTCTGTAGTTTAACTTAAACGTTATATTTGCATAACTTTACTGTTCGTTCTGCACACTAGATCCTTTTTAACTGTAATATTTACATTTATATCGTTCGGTATCACTGCTTGGTAGTATCTGGTGTCTGCTTCTAAATATGCTGTTTAAATACAGTCCGAATAGTTTTATTCATAAAAATATTGTAGTCAGCATTTTTATGAGAAAAATACAGACAAATTTAGGCAAATAGGATATAGGTATCGATTGCAGTTGTTTTTAAGAAAATTTATCTGGTGTCTGCTTCTAAATATGCTGTTTAAATATAGTCTGAATAGTTTTATTCATAAAAATATTGTAGTCAGCATTTTTACGAGAAAAATACAGACACATTTAGGCAAATAGGATATAGGTATCGATTGCAGTTGTTTTTAAGAAAATTTATATTTTAATATCATAACGGGGACCAGATTATCAATATATAAATGCACAATTTGTGCAATTTAGTAGAGGATCCGAATTAGAAATTACCTTCAATTATCTGTTTGATGGATGAAAAGTATTTTATGTCAAGTTTAGTTTAGAACGTTGAAAAAAAATTGCAATTAATAAAAAAAAAAAATGATATACGTGAGTGATCCGTTTTTATTTCACTATGATTGAGTCTCACGGTCGTTTCATGTTAAAAATAAAAATGATTTTTTTAAGCATTATTGTATTATCATTATGATAGATGGGGTAAAGGTAATTTTTAATTCGAATTTCGGACTGTTATTTTTGGTGATGATTAATTTCGTATTTTTATAAATCACTATAAAGTTAAACTGAAAGTAGATTTTAAAATGTCGTAGGTGGGTATCGAAAGTAGGTACCTATAAATATGAAGAAATAATATGTTTAAAGTGTTTCGTCTAGCTTTACTATGCATAAATATACTAACTACTAATTTTAATGTTCGTGAATCAGTTCTAAAACTAATTGAATCTATTAATTCAATTCCCATCAAAAATAAAAACGGAATGTCAAAGTTACAGAACTGCATTACTCGCGAACTGCACTTAAATTTCAGCACTGAAGTTTCAGGTAAAACTTGGGCTTCGTATATTGTTTTCCACTTAGCTTTCACATTATAATATTAATCAAAAAGTTTCCCTTTAATAAACCTTTTATGTAAACGGCTGGCGAGTTGCCAGTGAAGCGATACTATTTTCAAAAGAAGAAAATTAAAACGCGTCGCCGTAAAGTTGGGAGCTCTTGGGAGTAGTCCGGTATTTACTGGTAGCCAAGAAGATTTTAAAAATAAAGAATCATGGCTGTTTGCCACGATTAAACTTCACACTTACAAAACTTCGTGGCTTTAATAAATAATAAATAAATATTGTGAGGCCATCGTCAAAGCAAAAGGCGTCGGTTTAAAAAAAATGTATCTTAGTGTTTCGCCGAATCACAGTATAAAAGTTTTAGGTAGATACCTACTACGTACAATCGAAAACCTTTAAGTTGCTTAAGTACTTCTTGATACCACAAATTTTATGAAAATACCGTAATATACACTTACTGTAAAATTACACTTACTTCTGTGAGACTTGTTTTAAAACTAATTTAATATGGAGCACGTTGATTTATGTTCATGGATATGAAACATAAAAAAGACATCCCCGCTCGTCTGCCGAGGCTCAGATTAAATACCATTTATTTTATTTTACAGACTACCCATTTTCAGTCGCTCAACTTTTAAGTAGTGTCTCTTATAAATGGGTCCCGCTACTTAAAGTCCTCAGGCTGAAAATATAATACATTTTCGAGCAAATTCCGCAACGAGATATTTTAGCCTAGTATATGGAACGGTGCAGTATATGGAATCCGCACTGGGCCCGCGTGGGAACTGTAGCCCAAGCCCTCTCATTCTGAGAGGAGGCCTGTGCCCAGCAGTGGGACGTAAAAAAGGCTGGTGATGATATGGAACACTTAAATGGGGTTTAGTTTAAGGTGGGTTTCTGATATTTTGTGTTGTTCAATGAATGTTATGCAGTCTTAAGAAGCCACAATGACTATAAGAAATTGAAGTATGCGGGCGTTTGTTAGCGGGTTGATACTGGTAGGTATGTATGCCAATGTGCATGAGTAGGTACACACATTTGTACGTGTGAGTGTCCTCTTGGCCCGCAGCCTGTGTATGTGTATTTTGATAAAATTAGTTTCTGCTTAACGTCAAAAAAAATTCAGTTACAATGAAAGTATCGCCCTCATTAAGTTTACTTCGTTCATATTGCATCGAAATAAACACAGAAATAAGTCACAAACTAAAACCAATTGCTCTCCCCTAACTCATTACTAACTAAATCAACCGAATCAACTTCCACAATTAAAATCTGCACTTTCAATTTAACTAACCCTGCATTTTAACCTCAAAATTTTAGCCGTAAAACCTCCACATTTGCACAGTTAGTTTCGGCTCCTAATTATGTAAATAATCATAACCACAAGCTTGTGCCAACGTATGCTAATGTAACCAAAACCGAGGAGGAAATTCAGCTACAGTATCCGTGCGTGAATTAGCCTGAATTTAGACTGAACTGGCGGTACCTTCGGCGTTAATGAGTGAACTTTTCACTTGAGAGCGCTTTAGGGTTTGAACGTTAGGTGTTTTAACACGCTCTGGCTACTGGCAACATTGGTTAGGCTGTTAAGGTTTCACGCGCTTATATTAAAGTTTTTTCCGAAATGGTTTCAGAAGTAAGCAGTAATAGTAGCACAAATCATAAAAACCTTGAGAGGATCATGCCTAACCATCAGACACATCATAGTATATTTATAGTTTGATGACCGGATAGCCTAGTGGTTAGAGAACCTGACTACAAAACTAGAGGTCTCAGGTTCGATCCCCGGTCGGGGCAGATATTTGTTAGTATGATTAATAAGAAAGTTGGTTCTCGAGACTTGGATGTTTAATATATATTTAATTATGTACTATCTATATCACTATGTTTATCCGTTGTCTAGTACCCCTAACAAAAGCTCTGTTTAATTTGGAACTAGGTCAAATGGTGTCAATTGTCCAACGATACTCATTATTATTATTATACGTACGTAACTTTTATGATACGTTAATGAGGCATCATATTTAAACAGTTCATACAAACCAAACTGTTTACTCAAAGCAAAACACTCGTCCTTACCCCATGAGGATATCCGAGATAATATTAAATATCTAGCCGTTTACACAGCTAACTAAAACCAGATCATTCAGTTTGTTATGAATATGATCGACGAGCCGTGACAGTCTAGTGGTCTGATCTATGACCTCTCAAGCAGAGGGTCGTGGGTTCAAACCCCGGCTCGTATCTCGAGAGTTTTCGGAATTTATGTGCTGAATTACACATACGATTTATCATGAGCTTTTCGGTATAGGAAAACCTGCACACTCCTGCGAAGCAATTCAATGATGTGTGTGAAGTTTCCAATCCGCACTGGGCCCGCGTGGGAACTATAGCCCAAGCCCTATAATTCTGAGACACCCAGCAGTGGGACGTAAAAAAGTCTTGTGATGAATCGACTTTCAAACGCATAGGTAGTAGCACAATTTTAGTAGGATATTTTCGCCTTGATTTGATAGATATTTTTTGGGCAATTTACATAATAAATAAGGTACGAGGGCTGCCTTTTAAGTTCTGTCGTTTGCAAACTTCCCGTTATTATTAAAAAAAAAACTAGTATCGTCATAAAATATTTAAAATATATAGTAATAATATAAAAGAATGACTCGGATCGGCCGAACCGTTTCAGTACAGCGTCGGTTCAAAGTTGACAAGTCAGTTGTGAAAATGGAAATTTCGAAAGAAAATTTACGTGCGATAATTTTTTACAACTTCAAAAGGGGTTTAACGCGTCTTCAGTGCTTTGAAGAGCTGACTACGGTTTTTAATAATAAAGCACCATGCATCCGGACTGTGGAACGCTGGTATTTAGAATTTCTACGTGGTTGCTCTAGTCTTAGTGATAGGCCCCGTGAAGGCCGACCAAAAACAGCCGTGACCCAGGAGAACATTGATGCTGTACGGCAACTGATCGTCGAAGATCGTCATGCGACATACCGTGAGATAGAAGCTTCATTAAGCATTTCAGGGACCAGTGTTCAAAATATTTAGCATCATCACTTAGGCGTAAAAAAATTGATCTCGCGCTGGATACCACATTTACATAAAGAAGACCAAAAAATGGTTAACGTTAGATGGTGTCTAAACACGTATATGACGTTATCAGTGATGACGAATCTTGGATAAATGCCTACGATCCAGATTCTAAACAGCAGTCGACTGTTTGGGTGTTCCAAGGTGAGCCAAAACCTACCAAAGTATGCTATAAGCGTATGCTCACAGAGCACTTCGAAAAAAATGGTCGCCACGTTTGTAGCGAAAAATGGCCACGTTGCCACCATCGTGCTCGAAGACCGTAAAACAGTTATTGCTGACTGGTATACCACTGTTTGTTTGCCTGCAGTTATTGGCGAGTTCCGAAAAAATAACCCAAGACGTATAGTACTACACCACGATAATGCGAGCTTGCACACCGCCCGGCAAACAATTGCGTTTTTAAAAGAGCAAAACGTCGAAAATCTGGAACACCCGCCGTACGGCCCAGACTTGAGCCCTAATGGTTTCTTCACTTTTCCAAAAATCAAGCAACGACTTCGTGGTCAACGGTACCGGACGCCTGAAGAAGCGGTTGAGGCATACAACACGGCTATTTTGGAGACCCTGACTTCGGTCTGGAATAAATGTTTTGAAAACTGATTCGATCGAATGAAAAAGTGTATTACATATCACGGTGATTACTTTGAAAAACAATAAATATCATTTAACTCTTAAATTGTCTTTAGTTTTTCCAAACGACACAACTTAAAAGGCAGCCCTCGTAACTCTACAAAAAATACATGTACTATACATTTATACTTGCAGAACGCCCAGTACCACGTACGGTTACTGGACTGTGAAAAGAGCTCTTTGCTGATATACATTCGACCACCAATTTAACTCCACCATTTTCTGTGTTTCATGCGTGATATATTTTTCGAGCTGTCGGTAGGCCTTCAACAAGATGGAGCGACGACCTAGTAAAGATCGCGGGACCGCGGTGGATGCGGAAAACACAAGACCGGTCTGAGTGGAGAGCCTTGGGGGAGGCCTATGTCCAGCAGTGGACGTCTTTCGGCTGACATGATGATGATGATTTTCTGTGTTTCATTACCAGCTACGGCCATGCCTAAAGTCGAGCAAAGCTTGACACACTTTCCGATAAACACGACCCCATAGGCGCTGTAATTTTCGTAACAAGAAAATACCATGGACAGTATTTTCTTAGTCGTGAATTCGAAGCAAACAGTCAGTGGAAGGCGATAAATCTCGCAAGGCGTGGATACGGCTGCTAAGAGCGCAATAAGTACTCTTTTTGCAAAGCTCTGTTTCGGAGTGACGTTAGCAGTTATATAAACACTGAATAACGACGGTGAGTTTAAAGGATTTAAGCTTATTGTGTGATATAGAAACAAAGGTAGCTCAAACTAAAATCTTGCCCTTGCCCTAGCCCTTGTATGAGAGTGTCCACTCGAAAACTCAACAATTCATGATTTTTAAACAACTGTAGGTAACAGCGGGACTACGTAAATAAAAACTGTACCAGAAGATAAAATAAAAAAAAACGATATGTTTTTTCGACTTCGATCCTAAAAAAAAAACATTTATTATAATTACACTTTATCTAAAACCACGACATTTTAATTAAAATAGCCATCAATGTCCTTCATAAACCCTTTAATAAAAATTCACTTTTAACTTCAAACGCGATATTTTACGTCATTATAAAAAGGCTTCAGGCCAAAATGACTGTCGTTACCAAGTCATAATTGCTGACACTTCGCAATTTTGGTTCAGTAAACCTCAAAAAGTCGATCCAACCTTCAATAAGGAAAATCAAATTGTAATTACCTAACTTTCAGAGCAATAACAGCGAATTTCCTGACTCAAAAAGGTTTCAGAAGGTGTTCTCAATGTGATTAAATGAAAGTCAGATGTTTGGATTTCGCTGGAACAAGAAAGATAATATCCAGCCTAAATAGTTACGTCCCAGTTAGTTCTGGGTAACAATAACTATTGGGATTGGGGTAGACAAACTCTGAGCGCGAAGTAAAGTGTAATTTTTGATACAAGAAAACGTCTCGATCGCGTTAATGTCTGAATTACTATGGGCAGATTGATAGTCTTTAGCGAGACGTTTTGACAAAAAACTATTCTCATAATATTTGACACTTTAACGCAAACGCGTTCTGGACTAAACTTACTAAACGTAAACTAGGTGCTTTGAGCCCCTATATCGGATCCGTAGTAGTAGTATCTGACCGGCCCGCTCACGCCAATAGGCTGGTCAACACGAAAGCGAGAGGGACGGTCGGACATGACATTCAAATTTCGAACTTCGGTTCTTGGAAAACGTAGTGTTCAGACCTACAGCGCCACCTAGCGAGGATCTACGGAACTCCATATGGGTCGCACCGTGTGTGGCCAATAGAAACGCCGCTTTATGTGGTGATACCACTACGTCCCCGAAAATACGCCACAAATTTTGTACCCACTACCCCTTTCCTTGACTTCTGTACATTCATTTTTCGCTAATAACTATTGGAGCTTACACACGTACCTGAGCTTTCATTTAACCATCCCGAGAAAATACCCAAAAATATTAATTCGCAAATTTAAACGCCAAGTACTCAACACGTAGTGCGGGGCGCTTCTCGCTTAGATGGACTAGCAGCGGTACGCGCACAGGGTGTCTGGCAGTGACTGGTTGCGGAGGGCTGAAGAATGCTTTCATTGGATTGATTGATTGATTGGTTTGACGACCGGATGGCTCAGTGGTTAGAGACCCTGACTACGAAGCTTGAGGTCCCGGGTTCGATCCCCGGCCGGGGCAGTTGTTTGTATGGTGAATACGAATGTTTGTTCTCGGGTCTTGGATGTTTAATATGTATATAAGTATATATTTATCTATATAAGTGTGTTTATCCGTTGTCTAGTACCCATAGTACAGGCTTTGCCTAGTTTGGGACTAGGTCAATTGATGTCAATCGTCCCATGATATTTATTTATTTATTTATTGGCCTGTCTACGTCCAGCAGTGGACTGCGCTGCTATGATGCTGGGTATAGGCTAATCCTCTGAAAGAGAGGCTGTAGTGTAGTGTTGTGTGTGTGTATGTTTGGGCTGTA
This sequence comes from Clepsis dumicolana, assembly GCA_963691665.1. Lineage (NCBI taxonomy): Eukaryota > Metazoa > Arthropoda > Insecta > Lepidoptera > Tortricidae > Clepsis > Clepsis dumicolana. The sequence goes on along the minus strand of OY829512.1, from coordinate 4,248,893 downwards.
GTTCCGACTCATGCCTAATGCGGTTTAGGAACTTCACACATACCATTGAAGCACATTGCGTGCTGGATATTATTCTTCACAGAGCACATAAAATCTGAAACCTTCTGTTTGAGAGTTCATAGGTCAAACCACTAGGCTACCGCGGTTTTTGAACATTCGTTTCTTTATTTTTATAAAAGGGTTTATTCAACAGTGATCGTGCCACTCTTATTGCACTGACTTAAACTACAATTTAAGCTAGGCGTGACTTTTGTCGCCCTTAAATACTGTTGTCTTTTCTTTTGTCAAGAAAATGGAAAAGGACCAAAATACAGTCACGGCCTAATCTAAGCAATTCACTGCTTCGTTTAGCACACGACAATCTTTCTCAACGGGGAAGCTAGGGGTGTGTTCGATGTTAACATTTCGGCATCTGAATAGAACTAGCTGTGCCCCATTCTCATTTCACTGGGTAGATACATTGAAACTCAGCGTAGTAGAGATCAAGCTTATCTTAGTCTATTGTCATGTTCCATGTACAAGTGTAAGCCAAATCTTGATAGAAGGTAGCAAGCGATAATATACACAATGATATCAATTTATTTGTTTAACTATTAGGGTTGGTATTCGGACCCCAAGACCGCTTTTCCTGGGATGATAAGGGAGGTGAGTTCCATTGAATAACAGCGTTGTGGTTTGCCCGTGGAAGGGGGCCCGTATAAAAAGTTCATTCATGAAAATGTGATTTGTTTGTTTTTATTTTATTTTAATAAATTTATTGAACCGTTAGTTTGTATTTTTATCAATTATACTGTTTTTTGTAGGTCTCAGCCGTGTTCTAAAAAGTCGGTCGTGAAATACTTCTTAAATTCTGAGCGAAAAAATAAAATAAAATTGTGGTTGAGTGTTAACACAATTTCAAGTCAGCAAGAACAATGTTAAATCTCAATAATAAAAAGCTTCATTACAATCGCTCGCAAACCTCACGAACTTTTAACTCTCTGAAAAAGGGATTAATTATATTTGATATAAGATAAGAGATTGCCATTATCACACCAACTTCCACAACGAAGGGGCTGAATTTAAGGGCGCAGAAACAATAAGGGCAGGTGGCCATGTTTGTTCAACTTTGGTGATAATCGGGCGCTTATTAAAGCCCACCGACGTAAATACCCTTCCTAAGGAAGACGAGGGACGTTGATAATGGCCTTAACAACGTGGTCTGGCTGCGAACGATTTTAATTAGAAATTTTATTATAAAACGCCGAGGTATTCTTTGGGTTTAGCTTGGCGGTTAAGTTGCAAACACAGAGTGCAGACAATGGTTGTTCTTGTTTCTTACAATACTTTGTCGGCTAACCTAACCAACTTAGAAAAGTTGGAAAACCTCCGACATTTTAAATTAAAAATGGCTTAATCGAACTTGATGAAACTTGGCTAAGAACAATCTCGATTAAACTAGCTTTCGATTTGAAAAAGCCGGGTCCAAATCAGTCCATCCGTTGGGAGCTACGATGCCACAGACAGATATCTAGGTACACAGAGATACACCCATACACAGTGCATACGATATACAGGAATCTTGTGAAAGCATACCTACGTATCTAAAATAACACGACGTTTTAGTAAACAAAAATCATAGTCCAAAAAAAAGTCCTTGCTCTAAAAACTTTTAAAGGTGCAATCCCGTTCACAGCAGCTTATTGGCCAAGATAACGCCAGACAGTAATAAATAGCCTAGCCATGGCAGCCTGGTGGTTTGACCTACGGCCTCTCAAGCCCAGGGTAGTGGGGTCGAACCCCAGCTGTATGAATAGTGGGCAAACCTGCACTCCTACGTTACGCAGGATTCGAATATTCGTACTCGGGCCTAGGAGCGTATCGTAGGAGGCCTGTGATGATGATGATGAATAATTGAACTTACGATTGGACCTCACGAGACAGGCTCAGCCTAGTGTGCTGGTCATAGGTAATCAGCTACAATTATGTGTAACCGTTTGGCAAATAAACCATACTATTTTTTTAATTTTTTTTTTGCCTTAGATATTCCTAGTTCAAAGGATTAAAACGTAAATGAACTAAACGGTTTATTAAGCGCGTGACACTAAAACACCTCATTTGCGGGATCACCTCCGGTGTCACGATCCTTCATTTGTTATAGCCCATAAAGCCGCTCGCGTGAAACAAAATTTGGGACAAGCGCGAAAGATAGTTCAACGAGGGATTCCTTTTGTGTACGCGTAGGACTACTTACAGTATGCTCATGGGTTATTTTTCAGTTATAGTGAAATAAAACGGATCACTTACGTATAAAAGTCGAGTTTAGCCCGACATGTTTTTGGCTAATTCGTAGTTCTTCCTGTGGGAGCGCACGACGCACGACCCAGCGGCAGCGAGACGTACACTGCGCGCTGCGGCTCTGCCCGCGCGACTGCTAGGCGCAGCTGATAGCGGCACACAACTACCCACTTTTTTATCGTCATACTAACTAGCCTTTTTACCTTTTAGCTTAGTTAAATAAAAAAAATAGCCTGTAATTTCTGGAATCTGGTCTAAAACAAAGAACAACTAATCACGTTTTTGTTTCTTCGAGCTCCGGAAAATTAAAAAGGAAATTGTAATTATTATAGGGAAAATATTAGGTAAGTGGATGATTTTAATAAGGTATAAATTAAAGAAAATATAATGAACATGTCTACCTATACCTATATAAAACATATTTGAGAATAAGGATATTTTTTTCCCTAATTACACCCTGAAACGGTCGATGCTTATCATTAATTATAAAAGTCTAATTATTTGACTCTACTTTGTCTTACAACTTCAAAAATTACAATGCGTTTTGCTTTTCTCGCAATTCCCTTTAGTCATAGACATATAAAATAGCCGTGATAGCTTAGTGGTTTGACCGATGGTCTCTCAAGCAGAGTGTGGTGGGTTCAAATCCCGGCTCGCACCTCTGAGTTTTTCGGATTTTATGTGCGGAATTACATTTGTAATTTATCATGAGCTTTTCGGTGAAGGAAAACCTCGTGAGGAAACCTGCACACACCTGCGAAGCAATTCAATGATGTGTGTGAAGTTCCCAATCCGCACTGCGCCAACGTGGGAACTACAGCCCAAGCCCTCTCATTCTGAGAGGAGGCCTGTGCACAGCAGTGGGACGTAAAAAACGCTGGTGATGTGATGTGATATAAAATATCGTATGGATGGGCTCTTCGGTACTTCACTTTTGTTTCCAATTCAGTAAGACTACAAAGTAGTCTCAGTGATGTTATGAGCCGCGAGTAAGTCGCACGGGCACCGAGGGCCGCGCGCACCGCTCTCCGCCGGCGGGCTTGCGACACCGTTCCTATTTCAAAATGTTTCAATGGGCATATTGACGGTACTCTGACTCAACCTCGTATACCTATAAACTTAGTAGCATAATAAGTACGATTAAAACTCAGTTTAATACTTCCAACAGGACGTATCGAACACGATTCCTGACACAGATTGATATAGAAATAAGTTACTCAGTCTCATAAATTATATAAATAATAAGTCTTTCATTTCAATGGAATTGTCAAACTTAAATTAACTTTTTATGACAGCCTGCGTATTTGGATCACGTAGAAATCGTAATCTGAAGTTAAATTTCCAAATCAAAAACATTATTCCGACAATAATCTCCTTCGGGATTAACCGTAACGTGTGGCGAAATTACGTTACAGGGTGTTGTACATTTTATTATGAACAGGTAAAATACTGGCAATCAATACCTGGTATTAAATACTTGTTAGTATAAGAAGCAGTGAAAAAAACAGGGCGAAACCTTCTTATGATGATAGTTATAGTTGAATGAGGGCTATAACTAGTCAAAAATCCGCTAGGATCGCCAGTGTCGAGTGAGGTCTACCTGTCAATTTCCACCAATCATAGGCCAGCTTGCGTAAGCTTGCCTTTTATTGGTGGTGAATGACAGATACCTTTGACTTGCGACAGCCTTCAATGATAAATGTTTTTAAATGTCAACGTGTTTATGACCTTGACATAAGATTGATTTTTGCCTGACCTGGAAAAACTTTTTTCACTATACGTTTACTACTACTGCTATCCGAACGGACAAGGTCGTCAGGTGTGTATAGACATAGCAGAAAAACCTTTCCCACGGGCCAGGCAAAAATCGGCCTTAAGACAATGTCTTAAACATTTTGACAGGGGAAAGCTTTTCTCACTTTGATTATAGGAACTCTTATGTCACTATAGTAGTCGAGATCAGTGACGTTACAAAACTCAAAACTAAATACCCTTACGTCGTAATTTATTAAAAGCATACCTTCGTGACTGAACTTATTTAGTATGTAAGGAGGTATTTTACAAATAAAAATACCAGTGACATCTAAATGTATGTCACATAAAATACTTCGTCATCATGCGTGACTTACGGTATTAATCCGCGCAAAATATCCACTTTTTAATAACCGCCCGGCCCCTAATACATTTGCATATGATACGAGTATACGAGTGACATACAAGCATAAATTCTGACATTGCGTCAGATTAAAATATTATGTACGTATTTACGTTTCGCGTTGTAACTTTTTTGCAATAAAACGTCGGTCGTTAACGGTTTGCGAACTCGAAATCGGTTTTGTTTGACGATATTAATGCTGTTGTCTTTGGATTTTTCATTTTTACGCTTTTAATTGTAACCATTTGCACGACTGCGGGCAATTGAGATACAGGATACTTTATTCGCATGTTACACAGATATATTTGTAATTTCACCTCTGCCAAATCTCTAACATAAAGTCTGATCAAAATGATCAGGGTCTGTTGATTGTATGCGTGTTTTTGGCATTTGTGTGACAGTTTTGTTTTAGTGTGCGTTTGTAGGCACGTAACAAATTTTGACAGGAGCGTAAACGTGTGCTGTACGTATGTGTTCCTCGTCCTCCTCAAAAAGTGGCAGAAAAATTGCAGTGCATAGATAAGCCAAAGATGCCTCCCGTCCGTCTGCTTTATGATTTTAATGAACCCAGTTGTATTTATGATTGCCTCAAAGCAAAAGCAAGTCCTGTTAAAAAGTTGCTCCTTAACTCCTCAACTAAAACATCAAGCAAGCTACAAAAATTTATACTCAATTTTCCACACAAATTCTATTATTCTGTGGATATATCTACTAGGAGCCGAAAATAGAATAAGCTTTCATAAAATATACCGAGATATTCATAGGCTTTCAATCACAGATAGCGAATGAGGGTTCAAAGTATGACACATCACGTTTCGAAGTGATGGATGGAAGATATCTGGACACCATGATTAGTCATGTTCCCCTCCATATCTCTCGCTCCCGATAATTATTTATCTATCAGCCCTATAGATTTGTTTGGAACACCTGGGAGCAGAAACATCGCTGGATTTTTGTTACAAAAAATAATACTTAGAATTCTCATTTGTTGTCGTAAAAGTAAACACCCTGTGACGGTCACAGCTAAGCAGAGCTAAGGGGGTAATTTTCTCTGCAGCTTACTTCATTAATATTCAATGGTTATCGGACCTTTCATTGGCTAACAAACTTACAGGGTAAAACCAGGAACCGCAATACCGGTAAAAAACGTAACAAAGTAAATAAAATACAAACGTTACCTTAATAATAATATACCGGTAAAATTTTGAAAGGCTCAGAGGTGGTTCGCTTCTGCTTGAGAGGCCATAAGTGGCAGTCGAACTCTAGGCTACCACGGCTACCCTTACATTTAAAACGAATATTCACAGCTTTGTGGTTAACTTCTTTAACTCTGGCACAGTGCGGTGCCAAAGATGTACGTGAAATAAAAACCGGCTTAAGGTTACCATTTTTTCATTCAGATTATCCTTATATTTTTCACATTATTGTAGGATTGAACATAATAACAGTCGTATAAAGTCGAGTTTAGCCCAACATGTTTTGCATAGTTAGTCGCGCGAGCAGAGCCTTAGCGCGCAGTCATCACAGTGTACGTTTCGCTGATGCTGAGCAGGGGCGGATTAACCTTTAGGCAGAGTAGGCAACTGCTTAGGAGCCCTACATTAGCTAGGGGCCCCGCGCGCGCACAATTGAAATCAGAAATGTTTCTTGGAGTGAAAATTTGAATCCTCAGTGACAATAGGTATATTGATTTATTTTTCTTTTCAAAAAGGGATGGTTAATTCAGCCTAGAGAAAAAGCTACACTGTACACTAGACTTATAGTATGCCTACGTTTATTTCACTACAAACATTGTAGGACCTAAAAATATTACAACGTTGCGAAACGAGCTTGGCATTGCTGAATAAAAAACCAGACAAGTGCTACTCGGACTCGCGCACGAGGGTTCCGTAGAAAGAATTTAACGCGTTTCCCCAGTGTTTTAAGAAGTCCAGTGTTAGCAGATCCCTGCTCCTAAGTAAAACGTAGGTACTTACGCAGTACAACTGGAAGGACAACTGGAAGTACTCTTTAGGTTTTCAGGGTACGGCAATTTGTATGGAAACAACCTTTTTAATGACCGTATCTTTTGAGTGCTTTGAGTTAGAAGTTTGATTTTTTCACAGCTTCAAGGGACTGCGGGCTTGAGTATTCGATATGATTTTCAGCATGCTACCTCAACGCGTTCTAGAGAAAAAGGGTCTTGACAGACAGACAGACAGACTGACAACAAAGTTATCCTATAAGGGTTCCGTTTTTTCCTTTTGAGGTACGAAACCCTAAAAAGAGGTGTTTGTGAATAGTTGTGAGTGTAGCCCTACCGCCTGCCAAGCGGAAAACCACATACGTGAATATCGATACAATCATCCCTACAAAGATTTGTTACATTCGGAAACATTATACAGAAACATGAATTATTAATTTGTTACATTCGGAAACATTATACAGAAACATGAATTATTAATTTGTTACATTCGGAAACATTATACAGAAACATGAATTATTAATTTGTTACATTCGGAAACATTATACAGAAACATGAATTATTAATTTGTTACATTCGGAAACATTATACAGAAACATGAATTATTAATTTGTTACATTCGGAAACATTATACAGAAACATGAATTATTAATTTGTTACATTCGGAAACATTATACAGAAACATGAATTATTAATTTGTTACATTCGGAAACATTATACAGAAACATGAATTATTAATTTGTTACATTCGGAAACATTATACAGAAACATGAATTATTAATTTGTTACATTCGGAAACATTATACAGAAACATGAATTATTAATTTGTTACATTCGGAAACATTATACAGAAACATGAATTATTCAAAATTGAAACGTAATTTCTGTGCTGAAACATCCCAATTGTGGACTGGATTGTTTAAATGTGTTAAGATAACGTTTTGTTAACTACCAGTTTGAATTTCAATGGCGTTTGAAAATGCTGTCGAAACTTTTGCTGTTAGTAGTCGCTGCTTGGATTTCCAGTGATCTGTATTTGGCTAATTCAGTCAATTTAGTTGTAACGGATCTTTAGTTCAAATCTTGAAAGCCAATGTGCTCGTTGAAATTAAAGTTATGAATAATGCGGCCATTTTATAACAAGGTATAATATCAACGATGTCTGTTATACTCCGGTGTTTTGAACTTACAATAATTGTAAGGAAGAAAATAGAAAGTTTCCGGAGGCCTGAAATAATGCAAGATCTGACTCACCAAATTCGACGAGCTGATGGTTTTCTGGGGGCCCTCGTCTGTATGTATCTCCATAGGTTTCTGGCTGAACTGGTCAGGGACATAAATACTGTGGTGCTAATGAAAGGTTTTCAGGCGATATTATATCGAAATATAGGGATTGATTTCTAGTATCGTGCGTGAAGCCATTCGAAGAAAGTTGCAAATAAAAAAAAGTTCTGAAAGCTGTCGTAGGTGGGCAGCACTGTCGCGTCGCTTCGTTTGGAAATCAGATATGCAGCACTCCATTTACAATTTGAGAATAACGTTTAGAAATGTGAAATAAAATTGTATGTGCTAGACGATGCGTAAAAATAAAGAAAACAGAATATTGGATAGTACGGAACAATAATAATCGTTTTAATAATTTGGAAAATCGGTATCAGTATTCACAAAGGAACCTTTAAATGTGCTCTAAATTTATCCAGATGAAGAAAATGCCTTTCTACTAAAATGTTATCTTAGTCTCGATGGAAATTCTGAATGTATCATAAAGATAGGCTGAATACTAAAACTGTTTCAGATATCCTTGTTCGAACTAGGTACATATCTTTTGACCAGTCTAGCAATACTTTGTATGTAAGTTTATTTACATTATTTAATCCAGTTGCGGGTGGCAAGACGAATAATTCTGTGGCTGCAGTGTCAACCTAAAATCCTATCTAATTCCTAGTAACGTGTTTGGGAACAATCATAACTAGACATCTAGTTAAGACAACGCGTATCGTACCTTAATCCAAAATAGACGAGCGAACACAGACTCACTAACTCGATATCTCGTATTGTTTGGCACATGAAATAGTTTACTCGTTTGCTGTCAAACTAACGAGTCTGGGGTCGATCGACAGCTTCTACCACGTTCGTCGCATGCCCTCGCAGTGTAATGGCGACTTACACATAATTTCTAGGCTGAATTTATTTTTATTTTTTACAAACGACCAAAGGAGCGACGACCTGGTAAAGATCGCGGGACCGCGGTGGATGCGGAAGGCACAAGACCGGTCCGAGTGGAGAGCCTTGGGGGAGGCCTATGTCCAGGAGTGGACGTTTTTCGGCTGACTTGATGATTATGATTCTGAACCATACAAGACCAGAAAGCAACTATTCTTAGTCATCACACAAATATTTGCCCTGAGAGGGATCAAACCCGGGACCTCAAGCTTCATAGTCAAATTCTTAGTCCTCTATTATATTCAGTCGTGAAACTATGACCAGTTACAGCAGTTTCACTCGTTTCAGGTAGTAACTTTTCACTTTTTAGTTATATTTGACTGTCCGTTTGTATTGGGAAATTGACCCCGTCCCGTTTAACCGACGTCATGGAGCGAACTATCAACTGGATATGAAAGTTATACGTTTGCTCAGCAAGTTATTTAATGTTCGGGCCGGGGTGAAACGGAACTCCTGAACTCATGAAATTCAAATTTGCTACAGGAACTACCAGACGGCGGAAGATACATGATTTTATTTGAAAATGTCTGAGCATATTAAATTTATCTCGAGTGAGCTTGTAAGTTTACCTTCCAACGGTAGTGGTGAGATATTTAAACGATACATTCATTTTCCTTTGATAGGTGTACAGTCAGCAGCAGAAGTAGTTCAGCAACCAAAGCGGTCACAACGACCTACACAAGCTCTTATGTCTACAATAATAGAGTCGTGCTTAGATCATTGTGACAGCTTCGGTTGCTTATAGCTACTTCTGCGGCTGAGTATGTACTAGTTTGTGAAATGAACTGCTCATAGAATTCGTACTTTCACAAACTAAGTTTAAAAGCCACGGCAGCTTAGTAGTTTGACCTGTGGCCTCTAAAGCAGAGGGTTGTTCGAGTTGCTCTAGTTTTTCGGAATTTGTACATTAGTAATTTATCATGAGCTTCTCGGCTAAGAGTAGACCTATGCCCAACCGTGGACTGGTATGATGACGATGATGACAACGGTTGTCAATGTAGGTAACCTAAGAACGTATCAGCATCTTTGGGGCCATGCCGCGGGCTCTTTAATTATTATTTTTTATTTTATTTATTAGTTATATTTTCTTAGTAGACATTTAATCATTGTTTATATTTTATTGCCATTTACTTGTTTCTTTTATATAAAGTCCATAGTACCTAAGAACTGAAATCCTAAATATGAAGATGTCTATCTTTTGTTGACGCCTCAACATCCCAATATTTTAAATGGCACTATACTCTGAAGCGTGGCTTATCAAAGTAAGTCTTCTCAATTTGGCTTGTACCAGTCGAGGGAATGAACTTTTCTGCAAATCTATCTGCGCATTTCGCCAATATTCTTAAAAAAACTTCAAAATTATAGTTTTTTTTTATATCCCCCCAAAACTGGGCCCCATGCTTAAAATGTATACCAAATTTCAACTCAATCGGTCTAATAGCTACGGAGCAAATTAGATGGACAGACACTCAAGTGATGTTATAAGGGTTCCGTTTTTCCTTTTGAGCTAAGTTCGGAACCCTAAAAAGGATGAATTTTTGTTGGAATATTTTTTGCTTAAAATAACGTTTCTTTCGTGGAGTGGTCTCTATGCCCTACATTACTTAGGGCTCCTGTTTCATTATATTTGCTCTGAATTACGAGTATTGTTCGAAGAACAAAGCTTGTTATGAAAATTTTACCTTTATTGTAGTACTTATTCAAGTCTTATTCAAATCTTTCTAAATTTTGTAAGTATTAGATTTTTTTTAAATAGAAAGTACTACTATGAAAGTACAATTTTGTTTAAAAATAAAACTTTTATTCAACATCGTTACAACTGGTTCAAAAAATGAGTCGCCTATAATTAATGTGTTCAAAAATAAATTTTAAATTAATGCGTTCCAAATTTTTTTTACGACAAGGAAGGCAAACGAACAAGTGGGTCATCTGATAATAAGTGATCACCACTGCCCATAGACACCCGCAACCCCAGGGATTTGCAGATGCTTGGCCAACCTAAGGAGCTAAAATGAAATGCCTCTTGTGCCCGTAATTACTACTAACACCGGCTGTCTTACTCCCCGTACTGGAACACAATAGTGCAAGCAGTGCTGATTAGCGGCAGGATTACCGATTAAGATAGTGGTAGCGATCCGGATCTCGTACAAGGTCCTACCACCTGCAATTATAACTATGGTGTGATTTAATAATAGCGAAATAAACTGATCACTAACTTGTGTAAGTCGAGTATAATAATTTAGCCCAATACGTAGTTCTTCCTCTGGGAGCGCTCTCCCCCGGGCTGCAAAGCGAACATTTGTGAGAGATCAGTTTATTTCAGTAAAAATGCTTTTGCCAAGTTTTTGCTCGCACTTTATCTTAATTTAAAGTGGGATAGGAAAAAAGAACTTTCGAAGAGACATCGCCATGTTAGAAAGTTAACTCTCCGAGTTGGAATTCACTTGAATTTCACACGTCTGAAAGTTTGTTCGGTCTAACTTTAACAGGTAAGTGATCATGATCACTTACTTAAATAAAGAAGCGCTTACACTAAGTTACTCGTAAAATACCTCATCATCGTCATCATGTCAGTACGTAGGAGTCCACTGCTGGATATAGATTAGGCCTTCCCCAAGGCTCTCCACTCAGACCGGTCTTGTGTTTTCCGCATCCACCGTGGTCCTGCGAACTTTACTAGGTCCTCCCTCCATCTTGTTGGAGGCCTACCGACAGCTTGTATCCCGGTCCGTGGACACCATTCGAGAACCTTCTAACCCCATCGGCCATCAGTTCTGCGAGCAATGTGCCCCGCCCAGTGCCACTTAAGTTTCGCAATTCTTCAGGCTATGTCGGTAACCTTAGTTCTACTGTGGATAACATCATTTCTGATTCTATCCCATAAATATACCTAAAAGATCACATCACCAGCCTTTTTTACGTCCCACATCCGGGCACAAGCTGCCTCTCAGAATGACGGCTTGGGCTATAGTTCCCACGTGGGCCCAGTGCGGATTGAGAACTTCACACACACAATTGAATTGCTTCTAGGAGTCGTCATCATCATCAGCCCACAGCAGTCCACTGCTGGACATAGGCCTCTTCTATGGCGCGCCACAACACTCTGTCTTCGGGCCGTCGCATCCATCCGCCGTCTGCAACCCTTCGAGCAAGTCCATGCTTCAGGACGTAGTACACTACGCTTTGCAGGAGTGTACAGGTCTAGAGCTCGTGTAGTGATTACAAAATGTGATTTCGTAAATAAACGAAAAACTCAGAGGAGCCAGCCGGGGCTCGAACCCAGGATCTTCTGCTTGAGAGGCCATAGGTCAAACCACTAGGCTATCACGGCTTGCACTATAAGAACTAAGTAAGGTAATTGATCTAGCGCTCGACACTGATTCAATGGTTGGCACCTGAAAGTCCTTCAACATTAATTCATAACAATAAATTAAGATCCCTTTTAAATCTTAGCCTAACTCGCTATTCTTTAAAAATTTAAGCGATTGAAATTATTTCCCAAAGTAAACTTTAGAAATCCCTGCATTAGATTAAGAACTGATTAGCTTACAAAGCTTATACTCGTACAATACATACAATTCAACAACTCAGTCAAACAAACCAATTAATTACTTACACAAATCAAAATGTCATTTAAAACAGGATACAAATTCGTAGAAGTTGTAACAGTGATTCATTTCGACCCGACATGACATTGAAAAACAGTATTTTCAGTTAAGATTCGTGAACAACTTTTAACTGAAAAACTCCAGCACGACACTTCTGTGTTTAACTTGAGATTAATTTAAGAGTAAATTCATTTTGGAAAAGAGTATTCTTTGACAGCGTATTTTTGGGTAATTCTTGAAATGATTTTGCAAAAAAAAGACGACAGCAAAATTTTTAGAAACGGTCGTTTTATTTGTCATACCTACATTACCTTCGCTTTAGGTACAGTCAAGTTCTCCGATATCTGTACAGCCAATGGTTCATAAATATCTAAACACAGACCTTATGTAACTGGCAATAAGGTCTGTGTATAGATATTTTTGAACTGTTGACTGTGAAGATATTGGAGAACTGGACTGTACTTAGGTACTTTCTTTATAATAACTATTACCCTAGTAGCATATGAAATACTCTGTTTATCCTTATAGTAGCATTTATTAAAAGCCAGTTTTTATATCGATCAATCAAGTATATAAGTCGAGTTTAGCCCGACATATGTATGTATTTGGGTCTAATTTATAGTCCTTCTTCTAGAAGCGTACAACACGGCGGAAGTTGCACGCCAAAGCTCGATGTGAAGAAACACTGGGAAAGAGTTGTGGGGGAAACATTCTGAATATGTTGGAGACTAGGAGAGAGAAAACGGTGGGCCATTTGATACGACACGATGATCGGATACAAAAAAAAATCCCGACGAATTGAGAACCTCCTCCTCTTTTTAAGTCGGATAATTGTAGAAGGAAAGTTGAAAATGAAGAAAGGAAAGGGAAGGGTGAGGATACAGTATTTGGATCGAATAAAAAAGAAGATACTTAATCGTGTCGTATCAGGAGGTAAAAGTACCTACTTACATTGGCAGGAATGTAGTGAAAAGAACTGCATCGACAAGAGTGATACTCTTAAATAAGATGATGATGTTTGTATATAGTTGAGTGTAATGTTGCAGTGATATTGGTTTGATGACTGATGTCTAAATAAAGTCATTTTACTGCAATTAAGACTAAAGGAGGCCGTTTGATCACTGAAAATTATGACGTCAACATAGTTCTGTAATATAATACAAATAATAAATAAATAAATATAATGGGACAAATTGACACCAATTGACCTAGTCCCAAACTAGGCAAAGCCTGTACTATGGGTACTAGACAACAGATAATACATACTTATATACATAAATACATACTTATATACATATTAAACATCCAAGACCCGAGAACAAATATTTGTATTCATCATACAAACATCTGCCCCGACCGGGATTCGAACCCGGGACCTCAAGCTTCATAGTCAGGGTCTCTAACCACTAGGCTATTGGGTCGTCAGGCAGATTAAAGGCAGAGTTAGCCCAGGGGTAGAGCAAGTTCGCGGGGGTATGCGTTTTGGGGAGGACTCCAATAGAGAGATCTCTCTCCAGGCAGATGTTATGCCTGGGGACCGAAGTCCCAACTTCATACTAACCTATAATCTCATCATATCGTAAGTCATCATCCCTATTACTATTATATTCTTGTTAAAGTTCATTGCCATCTATGAAATTTAATATAGGTACATCTAATACGTTCGACAAATATCCCGGCAGTGACGATATCAAAGCTCTCATAACTCAAAGCTAACAATCCAGATAAAGGGTCTAATGCTAATTGCTGTCACCGAATCGTGGCCGCTATCTCGATCGATTCGGAATAGCCCCATTATTCGGAACAGTTGTGAAATAAAGTTTTGGTGTTTATTGGTTTTCGTGGTCGTCTTGTATGTTCGGTGGTTTAAAAGTACGCAGGATATTTTTGAGGCTTTGTGGTGTTTCGAGTTTTTTTTTTTATTGAAAGAGGGAGGAAACGAGCAAGCGGGTCACCTTTTGGTAAGGGATTGCCGGCTACCTATGAGAACCAGCAACGAGAGAGTCACTAGTCCGTTGCCGGCCTTTACGTAGGAAAAGGGATACAGGAAAGGGGGGGGGGGGTCAGATCGGGCCTTCGGCAATATCACTGAATGGACGAAGCGCAACTTGTTGTTGTTTCACGCATTGGCGTGAACATATTGGTGTTTCGTAACTATACTTTCTACGAGCACCGAGTTTTCTTAGCACCAAAACTATCGTTTAACGTGCTATCAGTTATTTCACTGTCAAGTAGTAAACTACCAAGTACAAACTGTACCAAGTACAAGTAGCTAACTGTCGAGTAGTACTTATAATAAGTAGTTTTGTAATCAACTAAGTTGAGTAATGAAATGAGTTGTTAGTATACTTAGTTAAGTAATAAAGTTTTATTTATGTATTTTAGGGCCGATTTTTCAATCGCCAGAAAGCTCTTATTCCATAGATACCCCTTCACTATCTGTGGGATAAGAGCTTATCTGGGGATTGAAAACAATTCAAACTGACCACATAATTAAGTAGGTACCTACTCAAAATCGAGAGGAAAATTGTTACTGCTTTTTTTATTTGTAAATTTAAATAAAAAAAAAGAACTACCTAAAGGTAGTCGAAATCGAAAATGAATGCAGGGTGTTTATTTTTCTCAAATTATTCATTTTAATTATAATTAAAAATCTTTTCTACACCCTTCGCCTTATTATAATAACATCAGCCTAACATATTACACAGTAATCACTCTCGTAACGCCGCTTTATGATTGCACCGCGCATTAGCATGAGTTTGCCGTGCGGTCAGACGCCATGGTTATGCAAAAGGGATGAACCGCAACCCTTGACAGGCTCTAATTAACAACACCCTGTATGTCTGCACAGGTCTGCGTACATGAATACAGTAGCTCGAGTACGAGTTTTCATTTCACCAAGAATCATGTAGTAACGTTATGGTATCGCCGTCGAGAAAATTTGTATGACGTTCTCGAATCCTGCGTAAAGTTACGTTATCGTATGGAAATTGAGAAGCCTTATAATAAATTTTAGTTCCGATTACGCTCACGGGCGGACGCATTCCAAACGTCATACAAATTTCTCGTTAACGTGTACTACTCGATTACGTTACGCAGGATTCGGAAACTCGTGCTCGACCCTCTGCGCCCCCCGTGCGTATTTGGTTCTCGATTCTTGGTGAAAAAACGTTTCCTACGGGAACCACGATGAGTTTCTGTTTGATTTTTAATGGTTTTTAGTTAAGTATGTTCGTCTGAAGACCGATCAGTTTTAACTCAAAAGTTTAAAAAAATTATGTCACCGAAGTGAGCGATCCCAGAGAAACGAGTACTTGACTTTTATGCGTTAGTAAAGCATTTAAATATAATTAAAAGTCACGGTACCTAGCAAATACAGCTTTGAACTTTGAGTTCATGCCCATCACAGACGTATTATGTATCAAGTCGTTAACGCCGAAACAATTCATGTCCAACATGTAAATATTTTATCACAACTGGTGTCAAAATAATTGTCATTTTGTTTGTCGTTGAAACGTATCAACATAAATTAAACCGCTTTAGCGATCACAGAATAATGTTGGAAAATCTCATCATACAAAGCCCTTTGCATTTATTAATTAAAAATACATTTTTAATGAATGTACAGAGCGAGTCTGAAAATTACTCTATGAATATTGTACGATTTAATAACTGGGCCCCTGACAATCAATGCATGAAAATAAATGTTGGCTCAAGTAGAAACTATCAACCTCACTGCAAATCGCTTTAGTAAGAAGGGAAAAAGGCTAAGAAAATTGCGTTAAAAGAAACGTTAGCTCTAATTGCATTTAACAACAACATCAGCCTGTTTTAAAAGTTTTTAATTATGTGAAATATTCTGTATTAAAACCTTAATGATGGCTAAAAACGTAATCATTACAATAACGCAAGATAAATTTAAGTTAGCTTGTTTCTGATGAAAGCAGATAATATTTTACGTGTTCGAAGGAAGAAGAAAAACATTTATTTTGATGCATAGGACAACAACAGTACAAAGTTAAAATATAGAGGAAAAAAAATATAAAATATTGTTGCCCGACATCAAAAAGATTGCAGCTCAGCATAATGCTGCGACAATAGTCACAGAGCTGGAGGTGGTGGTGTTGTGCATTGACATACGTTCGCCGGCAGTAAGCTGCTACAGCCGTTATAACAATAGAAGTTCTATCGTGTCTGGCTTACCGCCGGCGAAAGCATTAATCAAACAGGATTTTCTAGGTGTAGTTCGGAAGGGTATTTATTTTACAGAGAAAACCACAAGCAATTTTAGATTAGCGCGTTTAGGGCGCGTTCTGACATATATACTCAACACGTTTGAGATCAAAACTTAACTAACTTAACGTAATGAGATCAGAAGAAAACAATAAAACAAACGTGCAGATGAAACATTTACAATTTCGCTTGTGTCTATCCACGACGAGCCAACAATAAAATCGAATTGAATTCGAATCGACTACTACAGTAAAATTATAACTTCAAGTCACATCTAGAACTTTTTAAAACAATCACCTAAAGTCCCTCCTACATCCAAATCTAATCCCAAATTCAACTCGAGATTCTTCATAAAATTAAACTGTCAACTCGTCTGCAGGTGGTCAGAATACCGCTTGTTACGTTTTGAATTTAATTCCTGAATCCTTAAACTTTATTACTTGCGCAGCCTGTTCCAAAGTTACTTTTTGAGAAACCGCAAAGTGAAGTTGCAGGGGAAATTATTGTATTTCGGAGTTACGATCTAGTTAAAACTTAGGGAATCGGGCGTACCTTCGGCGGTCAGAACGCCGTCGGTGTCCTTCAGATATTTTTAATTTAACCCTCTACGTAAAAAGTTAATCGGTGGTTTCGTGTTAAAAACATTGTCACCTCTGAACAACTTAATAATAAAACAACAACTCCGAGTGCAGCAGTTAACTTAATAAACAACTCAAGAGTGCCTTGACCGCACGTTGCAGTTTAATACCAAAACTCGAACTATCTACTCGGTACGACAACGATGTACTAAGACAAAGTCCAAACTACGTGAGCCAGTATCGCATGATGTAGTTGGTAGTAAAATTTTGCACCTTTTGTACGTCTTCTCCGAAGAGATAAGACACGAAGGAGCGGTGCAGAATTTGTAATGTGCTTTTCAGGTAAATCGCATGGCCGTACTGGTATCTCAACTTGCCTCGTCGTTTGTTAAGTAACTGCATTATTATTAAGGTTGTTTTATGCTATAAACGCTACGTTAAACGCGATGCGTTTGACGCACTTCATTTTACATCAGATAATCTAATTACCAAACACTGTTTTACGCGGTGAACGCAGCATTGGACAAACAAGGCAAAAGTTGATCGCATTCGTCTAACGCTGCGATTTCCGCACAAAACAACCGAGTGTTTAATCACTGTAAGCACCTTGTAACGATGCGTCTAATCCAGCTATAATAATTAATACTACTATAAAAAAAAACATTAAAGAAAATGTATCTTAATTAATTCGATTATAAAACTGTAAATTTAATTAAAATTATTGTACGGAACCAGTAATAAAATTGTTCTGCGCGTGGGTAAATTAGCCCCGGCAGTTTGTACGCGCTCCCGCTCGCCGAACCCTAAACACTTAATAACAATAACTATAGATAGTTATGCACTTCTATATAAGCGGCGGTAGCCAGTCGGTCTGCGAACGCCATCGTGTGTACTCGATACTAATACCTCAAGTCAAACTTTTAAGCACACGTAATTAAGCTCCAGAATACATATTTAAATCAATAAATTAAGTACTAGTGCGTGTAGCATCAAGTTCCTGCTGGGGTGAGTTTCCATTGCTTCAGACCCGCTTAAGTATGCCGTATTTTGTTGTAAATGTAACAGCTGTTCCGAGCCACCTAACTCTTTCCGTTAACCGCCGCTAGTTTTCAAATTTAAACTATCTTGGATGGCCGTTGGCTTTGAACAGTAACCGACCCCTACGAGTGGCCAGGCGCAGCCGCGGTCAAGCAGTGCCCTAATGCTTGTTGTCCTTCCAGGAACCACCCTACCGCTATCAACCTGGGCACCGTCTATAGCCACCACTTCAACCCCTGAGCCGGCTCTGAGGGAACTGGGCCCGAAGACCATGACGAAGACAGGCCATCTTCGTCGCTACTCCTACAGCTGACTCCGCACGCTGCCGCCTACTCCTGAAGAACGGTCTCCTTCCGTCGGTCGCGTTGTTCAGGCCAGTGCCATCCTATAGTAGCTCATAGAAGAGTCGTAGGCGTAGTCTGTGCTATTATTGGCTTGGAAATAAAGTGTCTTGCTGAAGTGCTTGTTTTCTTCCCACTCCCTGCTCTACCTGCTGATTGTGGTCCTCCTCAAGGACCTACGTCACAACCTACTACTTTGATGGGTCCTTATTAATTTGGATCACTTCGTTTTCCGATTGTCTGTCAAGATCCTTTTATTCTGGAACGCGTTTAGGCAACATGCTGAAATTAATATCAAATATTTAGGCCTGGCAATCCCTTGAATCTGTGAAAAATCAAACTTCGCAATTAAAAGAGAGTCAATAAAAAGGGATCTTCACACAAATTGCCGTAGAATCAATAGGGTAGGTAAGTACTTCTACTTATGAAGGTAGCTCTCATAGCACAACTAATCAGATACATCTGAAAATCTTAAACTTTTATGTCTGGCTGTGTATAAAATCACCCCACATACATACATTACATTACATACATACACATTTTGCTTAGGAGCGGGCATGGTAAAAAAATATGAAAGGTCCACTGTGCAATTTTCCAAAAAGTTGGCACTTGAAAACGTCGCAGGAATTTAATTATTCGTGAACTTGATTTATAAGCATCAAAATTAAAGAAGTTTCTACCATTATTGAAATGCATTTGAATACAGATTAAAGTGGATTTAATCCAGGTCTCGTTTGATGATGCTAACTCTGAAACTCCAATAATTGTGATCATGGCACCAAAAATCTGGCTTAAGGTAGCACATTCCAAAGTTACAAAAAAGTTGAATATCTCGTAAACCAGGCCACTATTACTAAGGTTGGCTTTGGCTGGATCGTTGTTGTGTCTTAGGCTGGTCTACTTCTAGCAAGTTCTTTCTTTGGGTTCTTTGGGACACCTTGTATAAAATGCTTATAGTATCAGCAAAATTAAGGAATTTTTTAGCAAGGTTTTACTTTAACTCGTAATGTATTCGTATATTTATTTGTACGTAGGTACTGGTTTGCATATCACAAACCCTAAGAGAAGTCGTAACGCAAAACCCCACAACACGAACATTTGATAAAATTTAACAACTCACAGCCATTGTGAATAAGCAAAGTATGTCAGTAAAAGTGTGTATAACTTCAACACAACGCATTCATGAAGTCAGATAAAGAAACAGTAAATTCGGGCCAACGTACAGATAGCATTGTCATGGGCCCAGAATAGAGCCGCGCTCATACGAGGCTCGTAACAAAGTTTGTAGCGTCTATCTTCAAATCGGTGACATCGTTCAGGAACAATAGGTATTCGGGAATGTTCGCTAGTCGACCAAATAAAACAAGACGGCTTTACAACCGCCGTAGCAGCGACGTGTAGTCAGCATGTAGTCAGCAGCAGAAGTAGATAAGCAATCGAAGCGGTCACAATGGTATGCACAACCTCTTATGTCTATAACAATAGAGCCGTGCTTAGATGACTGTGAACGCGTCGGTTACATAGCTACTTTTGTTTCTGACTGTATGTAGGCGATACATCGAATTTCAAGAAATACTGGGGTCCTAGTGAAATAGGGGTTAAGACTGAAATAAATAGATGCCTAATTTGAATTACACTTTAAATAATCACTGATCCTAGTGTGTTGTAAATAAGGTTAAATCTTAATCAGCTGTTGCAGAATAAATAAATAAATTAATTAATATCATGGGACGATTGACACCAATTGACCTAGTCCCAAACTAGGCAAAGCCTGTGCTATGGGTACTAGACAACGGATAAACATACTTATACAGATAAATACTACTACTACTACTAATACTTGTATACATATTAAACATCCAAGACCCGAGAACAAACATTCGTATTCACCATACAAACATCTGCCCCGGCCGGGGATCGAACCCGGGACCTCAAGCTTCATAGTCAGGGTCTCTAACCACTGGGCCATCTGGTCTGGATCCGAGATTACTGTATAAGTATTTCGTATAAATTGATGCACGGTTACTGGTTTCGAAATCCATGTATAACAGTGGCAATTTACGAACTAGAAGAAACCGTAGATTTTTCTATAAAAGTTTGTGCAAGGTAGTAAAGTAATTAGATGTTACCTCAAATTCACACCTCTAATAAAAAATGCTTAAGTTAAGTGTAATGCAACTAACATATTTTTTATTACAAATACAAAAATTCGGATAACTGCGGTTCCGTAGAATCGCATACAATACATTTAGCTCTCCCATTGAGCTGAGATATGACGATCGTGAAAATAGTGCAATAAACTATACATGCAAATGGAAACAGAAATAAATGGGTACTATAGCGGTAGTCATTCGTTGAGCAGTTCAATTAAATTTTATGTGCATTATTGAAATGGCCGTTGTAGCTTTGTGGTTAAACATATTTTATGGCTCAAGCAGAGGATCGTAAGTTCAAGCCCATCCTCGCACCTCTGAGTTTTTTGTAATTTGTCATGAGTTCCCGATTCGCATTTGGTCCGCGTGGGTGGGAACTATAGTCCAAGCCCCCTCACAACGAGACGAGGGGAGGTCTGTACCTAGCAGTGGGACGTTAATATCTTGGTAAATGCACAAAAGATCCCGCTGTGTCGAAGTGTATCCGCAAGGACCCCTAGAATTAAGATAAGATAAGATACCTTGGTAATTATTGAAACTTGTCGTTACAGATGTTTTTATCTCCGTCATTGTTGCATAAACAGAAAAATTGGAAGTGGTTTATGTAAACAGGCTTCTGGGCTTAAAGCGGAAATATGGTTTGAACGTGTGCCAAGAATGTGATTAGCTTTTGCAAGATGAACTAGACTCTGCTCGGATAAAGGAGAAGTTGGTATCTGATTGCAATTCATAGTGATGAATTCAAATAAGATATTATTTAAAACAGAAATTCCCTTTAAAGGAAGACCACACAAAATGACCACATGAGAGAAAATAGTAAGGTAAGAAATATACAGAAGTCGGTCACGGATTTTCAGAGTCTTGTTTATCAAAAGGTATAAAACTTGTATCACAATATGTTTTAGTGTGGAAAAACACTTGTAATGCAAGTTTCATATCTTTCGATAACCTAGTACTGGAAACCATGATGCCTAGTAATCTCACTTATGGCCTTTCACGAAGCAATTGTAAAATTGGACATAAATTTCAAAAACCTTAGAGGATCGAACTCACGACCGTCTGCTTTCCTGCACAACCCCTCTCAGCCTGATACCTGTGCCCAGCGATGGCATGACAATAACAGTTTCAATATAGTAATACAGTTTACAGTAATAGCCTGGAGATATCGATGATAGCTACCTAGAACATCACGACCAATTAAAAATTTCAAGAGATATTTATCTACGATCTAAATCAAACACTCTGTATTGTTTTTAAAGTCCTAATTTTAAGTTGCCAAGTTGTGCAGCGTGGTTAGAGCCGCCATTTATTCGGCTTTAGGCCATCAAGGTGCGGTTACATTATTAAACCGCTTCCGTTTGGGGAAGCCTGTTTTATTTTTAGAATAATCTGTTTCCAGATTTATTTTCATAAGGCCGTCGTAGTCATGGAAATGGAAAATGGAAACAATGGCATAAATGTGAAAGATGGGAATTACTATCTGTCAATGACGATTTGCTAACTGTGAGCTAAGATAATATCACAAAGAGTTAAGATAAGATCATAAGATCTTAAGAGGAACTACTTCTTGTGCCTAGCAATAGGAACGAATACGTTCCAGAACATTTTCGAAAACCCCATCAATGTTCTGCGAATTTCTGGAAACTTCCCGAAAATCAAAATAGTTAAGTCAGTTTCCTAGGAAGTTTCAGAAAAAAAATCATGAATGTTTTTAATATTATGCCTACCTATCCAGTGCCTGTACTCTAATACTCTTGACATAAGTTTCATTATTTTGCTAAATTTAAGTTCTCAAACTTTGCGTATAAATAAAGAAGGGCCTTGCAAAAGACTGAAAGATGTTTAGACAAATTTACTTTGTCATATTGTATCACCAAATATAACGATTTATTACCAACGTATTTATTTTCTTGGCAACATCGCGTGTAACCAGAAACTATAAGTAATCCCTAAAGCTTGTCATTTGTCGTTTGGCAACCGGGTGTGTTTTTAGATACGAGTATTTCAGTCGCTATGATCGATTACAGTGAGTGTTTTACGGGCACAAGACTTTTCCTAGTACGACTATTTTTATATTTTAATGAAATCTGGCTTTCAAATCCTATTTTTTCGAGGAAACTTTGAATCCTCAGTATTTTTTATCACTTTAACGGAGCTTGGAGCGAGCGCCCAGGATTCTTAAATATGCGAACATTACACGACTTCAATATTGTCAAACGCGATAGATTATGTTTTTGTACCACGTCTTGATCCTATGTCAATGTCGCTATGTATTAAGTTTTGATTTTTCACTTTATGTTTTTTTTTTTAATAATACAGTGCGATCAAGAAAGTAAATCATTATTTAGCCGGAGTTTTACCACAGATAAGAGGATTATTGCAAAATCCTCCCACAATTGTGGCGAGGATTTTAACTTCTGTTTGACACTATACCTCAGCAACATAAATATCATAAGAAAGTGACCCCAAGACATAATGAATGACTTCAACTATAAATCTTCCCATATAGGTCTGTCTTCTTTACATCCGCAGTTAAGCGCGGTGCGGGGCGTGAGCCCACGCCTCTGATTGCCTTCAAGGGTTAAACTATACATGAGGGCCCCTTGGCCTTATATACCCTCGACAACTATGTGTGGAGGCACGGATTACTCTGCACCATCGTGACTCCCAGAGAGGGCGTACGTACTACTATACAACGCACACACTCTGTTGAACATTGAGGCGGGACATAGTCCCTAAAGGACCTCCAACATCACCCCTACAGTCCAGACCAATACCACCGGCTATACTCAATGCTCAAACACATAGCTTGCCATAATACTTCTTGTACAACTTCTATACCTGGTGAAAACATGATATATATCCTCAATTACTTCTGGTCACTGTCTCGAGGTCATTACGACATATATTAAACAGTTCTGATATGAGAGATAATAACTCGCCGGGGCGCTGAGAGGTTCTTAACTGTACATGTAACCCTCGACTTCTGCAGCCACTTCTCTACTCTCACCTTCTACCTTCTTTTTCCCTATTGCCGCGTTCGCTTCCGCGTTGCTACTTCCTGTCCAGTAATAAAACAATCAGATTAGCCAACATCGACAGTGAAATAAAATGTTGCCAACAATAAATAAAATATAAGACAACAGTAACTCACCCTTGGGTATGGATTCGCGCTCTCCGCGACAACAATTGCAAAATAAAATAGTTTACTTACATGTAAACTTTCAAGTTAGATGTAGAGCTCTCTCAGAATGTCTAGTAACTAAATGGTAACTTGCCCACAATTTATTTGTGAATAACCGAACGACCTTCTTGCAACGGAATGGGGTGCAGTCCTGGACTGTGGTACTTTTAGAAGTAGAGTTGTGTGTTAAATTAATTAAGGTACAACAGTTGTTAAATGTGAGTGGCAGTATTCGTCAATAATGTCAATAGGTACTAACTTAAATACACTTACCAATTTTTAACAGTAAATAAATAAATAATTAAACCATCATCATCAAGTCAGCCGAAAGCCGTCTACTGCTGGACATTAGGCCTCTCCAAGGCTCTCCACTCAGACCGGTCGGTCTTGTGCTTTCCACTTTATTCCACATTTTTATTCATTCCTTTTTGCCTTTAGAACGTTATAGCATATTTTCTCCACGTCAAAGTAGGTTCAAGGTTAAAGCGATCCTAATTAACGCCCCACGATTACACCGACAGGGCACGATAAAAAGCAATTAGTGACGTGTCTCAGTCATTATCAACCTCCGCTGTGCATTTCAGTCCCTTTAGTAGCAATTAAATGTTTTTGTAATAGAGATTCAGTAAGAGGTTAGAAAGTTAAAAAATATAATTTTAACACGCTAAGCATGAAAACGTAATTGATTATTTTATTTTATATATCATTAATTTAATATTTTTTTAGCAAAATGACGGTGGAGGTAAAACAATCTAATAATCTTTAACTGAATATTTTCTGAAAGCGCTGAAATAACATTAGATATCATGCAAACTTTCCATATCACAATTTGTTTAGTTTTATACGGTCAAGTGAAAAAATATGTAACGAATTAATCCACCACAACATATGAGACATGGGACATATTTTTACCCGACTGCGCCACGCAAAGGAGGGTAATTGACTAAGTTGTATGCACCTTAATAAATAATAAACAAATAACTAACAAAATTATGGATCGAATTCGGTCTGAAATAAAGTGATTTTTTTTTATTTTTTAATTACGTCCCTTTGCCCGGCACAGGCCTCTTCTCACAAGGAGAAGGCACGTGGGCCCAATGCGTATTGGGAACTACAAATGAAATTCCGCACATTAATTCCAAAAAACTCAGAGGTACGAGCCTGGGCTCGAATCCTCGACCCTCTGCTTGAGAGGCCATAGGTCAAACCTACCCACCTAACCCAAATAGAAAAGTAAACAAATACCACTTTAAACGCTTAATCCATCCAACAAAGCAAAATAAAGTAGGTATTTAAAATGAATGTTCTCAAAATAAACGGGACAATGCACGGTGTTTTATTAAGGATCGTAACTAAATTATAAATAAAGTATGCCGGTACGGGCTGAGTGCTTAAATATTACAACGGGTTGCAAACAATGAATGGAAATAATCATGGCGCATGGCCGAAGATCACGCGAGCCGGGGAGGCTTAACGCGGGGGCTGCTACAAAGAGACTGTGCGACTAGTCGCGTTGCAGATTTTTAACTCTCAGTAAGTCTAGCACAGCTCACAGTGCGACTTCAATCACGCGCGAGAACAACTGCCCGTCCTTTTCTGTCACTCGGAATGCAACGAGTCGGGTAATATAAACTCGTGCGACAAACAAAGCCGCAGCTAATAGTGCTAGCTTTACAGAACAATTGTAATTGTAACAACTACGACTTTTGTGGTATTTGTTTTTCGTGTATTTTGCTGATACGTTATTTATAACGATTTTTCTGTACTGTTGTTACGTACGCACCAAATAAACATTGTTTTTCTTTCTTTACTATAAGAGGAAGAAACCCCAAACGCAAAAAGGGGTGTTACGAGTTCGACCAAGGTGTATCTATGCAATACGGGTGTCTCTATGTATGGGTGTATCTGTGTATCTATGCCCTAAGCACGACTTGTCGAATCCTGCGTCACGTAAACTCGAATAGTAAACTATAACGAGTTTGTATGACGTTTGGAACAGCGCCCGCCCGTGAGCGTATTTAGAACTAAAATTTTGTATGAGATTTCTCGATCTCGATACGATAACCGTAACGTAACGCAGGATTCGACAAGTCGTGCTTAGGGCACTGTTTCATCGTAGCTTTTAAACGGATGAACGGATTTGAACGCGGCTCTTTTAATCGAAACGTTTTTTTTTTAAATATTGAAGTTTGAAATGAAAATGTCGGGGTTTTTCCACTTTTGTAAGCTTTTTTTTTACTATAGTTAAATACTCATTGAAACAAGAATACGCAGAAAACCAGAAAAATATGACAAACAACAAATTTTTGTTGACGGTTCTTGATTTTTTCTTTGTTACTGTTCTACATACAATTAGGGGATTGACTCAAAAATCTGTGGCAGGGTATGACCCAAAATCGATCACCATGTGAAAAGGTATATAAATATATAATATTACGTAAGCAAGTTATTTTACTTTTTTAAAATTAAAGTGAAGTTGCGTGTTGATTTTGTGACAGACACCAGTATTTAAAAATATATAAGTTTGGTTCAGTTAGAACATCAAATTGCGCAATATTCAAGGAATCGCGCTAAGCAATAATAAAAAAAGATTTAACTGTTTATTCTTAAAACGACTATAAAATCGCATGCAAAGCGCAAACAGCCACCCCGCCTAAGTCCACAGCAGTATC
Organism: Clepsis dumicolana; assembly: GCA_963691665.1. Taxonomy (NCBI): domain Eukaryota; kingdom Metazoa; phylum Arthropoda; class Insecta; order Lepidoptera; family Tortricidae; genus Clepsis; species Clepsis dumicolana. Next base: position 4,222,468 of record OY829512.1, on the reverse strand, counting down.
TGTTGATATGCAAATGTAAAAACGCATTTTGATGAATAAGTTTCGTTTGAAACTAGACAACCAGGATATTAACTTCCGCGCTACTCCGTTATGCCAGTACATGAATATGGCATTTTGCATGGAAAATGTGATGAATATTTTGTATAGTCAAATCAGAATCGGAACTAGGTAAATGTAAATGTGGATCTCGAGCCGTATTACGGAAGAAACTCACCATGTTCGATGCAAACACAGACATACATTTTGTATAGATGCTGCCAATACCCCAATCTGTGTGAAAATCAGTGTGCCACTTTTTTTCTACCTACTGCGACTTCACATGAGCTATTAAAGTGATCTGACATCCCCGTACCAAAAAGAGCGTATGTTTGTCTATGGTACCGTAGCTCTTTAAAGGGTAAATCGATTTGGATGCGGTGTTTTTTGTTTGAAATTAGGTTTTGTACCTGTAGTTCGTAAAGATGTTTTATCAAAATTGATTATGCCGTTTTTGACCATATTAAACTTTGAAGTGACAATGTGGGGGGCTTATCAACTTTTTAAATTTGGTTAGGTTATTAGAATTCAGAACACCACAGTAAGAATAGTAGTTTATGCAACTGTTTTTTACATAATAAGGCTCCTAAAAAAACGAGTGTGGTTTTATGAAACGAGGCGTAGCTGAGTTTCATAATAAAATCACACGAGTGTTTTAAGGCTTAATTATGTAGAGTTGTATTGTATACACCACCCCTGCACGTCACGTCGGCACGTCAAACAGGACGTCACGCAGTCACGCGTAGTAACTTGTACTAACTGTTAGTATGCATTTACGCGGGCGGTAGGATCTTGTGCAAGGTCCGTCCTAATAGAGATAGACCTAATCCTACCGCTAAGCAGCAGTGCTTGCACTGTTGTCTTCCGGCGTGGAGAGTAAGATAGCTGGGGAAATTAAAGCCACAAGAGGTATGTCATTTTAGCCCTCAGTGTTGCAAGATGATCAATAGTGATCACTTACCATCAGGTGATCCGGTTGCTCGTTTGTCTTCCTACTCCTATAAAAAAATGCGTTATCTAACTAGCTGTATATCTGTGAATGCAAAGCAGCGTTCAAAAACAATTCCATTACTATACTGGCAATTTAATTAAAAGCGACATCCACTGCTCGCAGTTCGGTTGACGAAATGAAAATATATGGGAATGTTAATGAAATGAATTTAAATACGATTCGGGCTTGTATTCGATGCCGTTTGTTTTTAGGGTTCCATGCCTCAAAAGGAAAAAACGGAACCCTTATAGGATCATTAAAAAGGTGGTTTCCATACAAATCGCCGTACTGAGAAAACCTACAGGGTACTTCCAGCTGTCCTAGAAACTTGAAATTTGGTATGAAGGTAGCTCTTATAGCAAAAACCACTCCGAAAAGTCTTAAAATCTTACATTTTTATGTCTGTCTGTAGATTTCGCAGACTAATATAAGTTGACCCCACACTGCGTCCATTTTGCTTAAGAGCAGGGCTCTGCTAACATTGGACTTCTTAAGACGTTAAAATCTTTCTACGGAACCCTCGTGCGCGAGTCCGACTCGCACTTGGCCGGTTTTTTTTTTTACTGTAAAACAGTAACTTATTCAGTTTAGACTAAAAACAAGTTACTTTGTACAGAGCCTTTCGTGTCGCATAAACTTGTTTGTCCTAATGTAAACGTTGTTCGAAAGTTAGATCGGCATAATTTTTCTTCAATCGAAACTTCAATTCTTTCGGGAAATCTTTTACAAAGCTACTTAGAATATATTTGATTACATTTATTATGTTATGTTAATTTCCTAAACAAGTCGACGTTTCCAAATTAATATCAATTATGCGACACAATCATTCTAACAACATTAGGACAATCGATAAGTATGCGAATGGAAATTAGACCTTATTTTTTCAACTCAGTTTTTACTCGTAATTCATGCATTGGAAGTAGGATTTACTACCGCATAGATGAAAGTATATTTGAAAATGGACGTGCGAACAAAATGGAAAGGAAGTGGGTACGGTAAATCAACTACTGGGAGGTTGAAAAGTTTATGGTGTTTGGAATCGAAAGCTATGGCTAGCATCCATAGATTAAGTCGGGAATTTTATTATGAATTAGTTCTTTTACTTGGTCATCTAGTTTAGAGTTTCAATTTTGTTATTGAATTATAGTAATACATTCATGCTCTTAACGTTTTATTTTGTTTTTAAGTCCCGACGAAAAAGAGGGGTGTTATAAGTTTGACCTGTGTATCTGTGTATCTGTCTATCTGTCTGTGGCACCATAGCTCCCGAACGGAGTGACCGATTTCGATGCGGTTTTTTTTAATCGAAAGCTAGTGTAATCGAGATGGTTCTTAGCTAAGTTTCATTAAAATCGGCTTACCCGTTTTTGAAATATCGAACTTTGAAATGACAATGTCGGGGGTTTTTCAACTTTTCTAATGAACAATTTGGTCAAAACTTGCATAAAGATTACAAGTATATATACGTGTTTGGGACTTTAAAGTGCTGAGTTCTTGAATAGTTAAGTAATAATTTAATTTAATTAGTTTTGTCTAAAAAGTGTAGGAACTAACATACCTAATCACAATCCATAACATTTGAGCTTCCTTTTGTACTAAAAAATGTAACACGTTTTATTTGAGAACTAATAATATGACATTGCATAGCTTTATAAGCTAGAAACTAAAGCTGCGCCGCATTAAAACATGATTTAGGATTTCATTTCAAATAGAGCTTCTTGTAACCAACTCTGCAAACGCTTTTGTAGTAAAAAGTGACCTATTTCATTCCTTACTGCGGCTGCATTGACTATTAACCAACAAACGCAAAGCTAGCGTTTTAACGTGCGACGATCATGTATGACAGTGTCAGTCTCAGTGTTAATATAGTGTAATAGTGGGTAGTTTCGCTACCGCCGAAAAATGTGGTCCCAGAGGAAGGACTACGGATTACTCCGAAACATGTCAGGCTATGATACTCGACTGACATTACAGTGAGTGATCTGTTTAGGTATTTCACTTTGTCCAATTATTTTTAAATGCAATAAAGTGTATACAGTTTAGTTTTATATACAGGTAAGTAATCAACGCTGCTCATAGACATCTTCAACACTAGATGGGTTGCAGATGCTTCGCCAGCCTAGAAGGCTAAGATATAATGCCCCTTGAGACCATAATTTACCCGGCTGTCTTACTCTCCACACCAGAAAACAGAAGCACTGGCTGCTTGGCGGCAGGATTAGCGAGTAAGATGGCGGTAGCTATCTGGACGGACCTTGCGCAAAGTGACACCCGCAAGTCGTTTAGTAACTTACTGAATATAACTAAACCGTAGTACATAGCACATAACATAACGCTTCTCTCTGACCTAACGATTATTATAATTATCACGATCAAACTTAAGAGTTATACTCTTGTCGGTGGAGTTTCCTCCAGTCATCTCTCCTATAAGCCAGTTCCTTGACCTCCTGATACGACACGACACCCTTCTCCTTTATCTGGTCCATGTAGCTTCACATAATTATGTCAACCTCCTCCTCTCTTTCCTTTAGTTTTACTTTCTAAAATGGTCATAAGTAAGTTGTTGTGTCGTATCAAAATGTTCAATAATTTTCCTGCGTCTATTCTCTATAGTATTCAGGACCTACGACACCAGACAGAAATACATTACTCCGCTTTATAGATCTAGGTACGTAGGTAAGGGACCGGCGTTATGGTATTCCGTCTCAGCTCTCGCCACTTGTGTTAAACATGGCTTGGCATAGTTCTATGTTGCATGATAACATTGTTGTTGGAACAAGTATTAAGCGAACACCCCTGTGAAGTTTAATTTGAAAAAAAAAATCTCCCATGCAATTCATTCCCTCTGCTGGTTCACAATACAATACAATACAAATTTTAATATTCTTTATTGAAAACCACAAAACAGAACAAGGAGATTACAGAAAAACAGGTATGGGAAATGTGTATGGGAGATTTTTTTTAAATAAATTCCACAGAGGTGCTCACTTCAACTTATTTACTCAACACCTGGCTGAATTCTTGACGGTTCATTCATCATCATTATCATCATCATCTTCTTCTAGTGCCTCTCCAACTAGTGAAGGTTGGCAGTCAGCTCCGCATACTTCACCCGGTCTTTGGCGAGGTTGAAAAGATCCGCGACACTTTTGATTCCGGATCATCATCATTATCATCAGCCTATTCTAGTCCACTGCTGGACATAGGCCTCCCCTAATGAGCGCCATAGCGCCCTGTCTTCAGCTTGCCGCATCCAGCATCTGCCTGCAGCGGTTCATTATAACCCCTGTAACCTTTAAAGGTTACCTACGTGAGTACAAAACATACTATTAACATTTGCAGGTGGTAGGACCTTGTGCTGGGTCTGTCCGGATAGCTATCACCATCTTATTCGCTAATCCTGCAGCTAAGCAGTAGTGCTTGCACTGTTGTGTTCTGGTGTGGAGAGTAAGACAGCCGGTGTAATTACGGGCACAAGAGGCATTCCATCTTAGGTCTCTAGGTTGGCGACTCATCTGCAAACCCCCGGAGTTGCGGGTGCCATTTACTATCAGGCGACCCACTTGCTCGTTTGCCTTCCTTGTCGTATAAAAAAATGTTTCCTTCGTCAATGACTTGCACCAGCTCCCACCAGCTCCCACCAGCTATACAATAATACCGTACGTGATAAATCCCTCTGCACCTCTTCCAGTGATGTGCTAATTTAGTGGAATTATCCGTCTAAATAATGCGAGCTAAGGGGATCATTTTCCAGAATTTAGCAGCGACCTTTTTATGATTTTATACGTATCTCGATACCTAGTAATGTTTTTCAAGAAAGCAATTCTTTTCACGGTCAGAGGGCAGAGAAGTTTCTTAGGTTTTCCTTTTGTCCAATTCGGACTGAACGGCACTTACTTTGGCTGTGTATCATTAAATTTGCTGTGTAAGAATGTTTTTTTTTGTTACTGTTGAACAAAAATGTAACAGTGTTAAGTTAGCAGGTAAAGAGGACGGTATAGGTACATCCAGCATTTAGTGCTATTTAGCAATAAGTACAAAAATGTTAGTGGGTAGTAAATATCGATGTTATTGTTACTGTATAGATTTTCATTTTATGTTAATATCGATCACATCATTTTGTTATCACTTTTATTTGCTTGTGGGAATCGTTATCTTCATAATTATTTTGACGACCAGATAGCCTAATTGGTTAGGACCTGACTAAGAAGCTTGAGGTCCCGGGTGTAATACCGGGTCGGGGCAGATTATAATGATGAATGCGAGTGTTTGCTCTCTATATAGTCTTGATGGTTTAATATTGTGCGTTTATCCGTTGTCTAGCACCCATAACACAAGCTTTGCTTAATTTGATAACCGTACCTAAGTAAGCGTACATACCTACTACTAAAAAAATATTAATAAAATTAATTTCTTCAATAAAATGTTTATTATTGAAAATACAATAGGAAAAAAAATATCAATAATGTTTTGATCGTTCATTAAAACGGACCCGTTAAGAAATTTGTGAATAAAAAAATTGCAATTTAACTCAACGGACAAATCTTTAGAGTTATCTGATAATTCTATGTTTAACGTTCAATCTTGACTTACACTTTGCTACAACTTTATACCATCCGAGTAACATTGTCGTTTAATTTACCAATTGGTTAGTAATTAGCATATTAAGTGAATTCCAATAATCCGTTTAGTCCTCCATTGTGCAAAAGCTAACAAAGGATATCATAATTACAATAATGGCGCGGCTTCGCGCAAATCTGCTTTGATTATTACTGACAGACTAAGTGAGTGATGTCGTATTATAATATTTTTATCATGACCAGATAACCCAGAGGTTAGAGACCCTGACTATGAAGCTTGAGGTTCTACGTGCGATTCCCGGTTGAGGCAGATGTTTGTATGAGGAGTACGAATGTTTTTTCTCGGGTCTTGATTGCTTAATAATGTATGTATGTAGGTATTTATGTACAAATGGCAGTATGTTTATCCGTTGTATGGAATTAGGCGTAACTTTTGGAGGAGCTAACTAATTGAATCCATTACTTGTTTGCCCGTTGTCTTAGTACAGGCTTTGCCTAGTTTGGGACTAGATCAATTGGTGTCAATTGTCCTATGATATTTATTTATTTAGTGATCAGCACTTTCAGCTTTATAGGGTTCCGTAGCTAAAAAGGCAAAAACGGAACCTTTATAGTTTAGTTTAGTCGAAGGTGTTGCATGGAAATATACATTTGCCGCACAGATATAACTATTTGTCATTAGTGGTCGCGGGTGAGCAAAGTAATTCTTTTTAGTTCATATGGACCTCCGCAAAGTAACGCCTGATTCAATAAATTCTTTATGGTTTCACTTAAAAACACTTTTCTTTTGGATACCTACTTACCTAATATAAACTTATTTATCAGATCTACTAGCTTATGCCCCGCGGCTTTAACCGCGTGAAATATTTCAGAATGGGCTAGTTTCCTATCCCGTGGGAATTTCGAAAAATCCCTTCTTAAGGCACCTCTGGGATACTATAGGCCAAATTTTATTTGCCAAATTTCAAGTCTCTAGCTTTAGTGGTTTAGGCTGTGCGTTGTGCAGTCAATCAGTCAGTCAGTCAGTGACGGTACGTTTTATAGGTATAGATAGGCAAAACAAAATGTAGCTGCAAATTAAACAAACTCTAATTGACACATATAAAAAGTAAAAATAATCGTGATCTTTTTTTGGTCACAAAGTGAAAGTTTAGGTAAGAATTGTCGTTAGGTACCTACCTATCTACTTTAAGCTCTTTACAGTGCCAAACTGTCAAAAAAGTTTCTAAAGTCCTTGTAAATCATGTAACTACCTTAAAATATAACCTTTCATGTCAACCTTTTGTTAGAACTCAAATTGGTTTCGAAATTCATTCAACTTTACTATCATTCATCTTTTCGTTAGCCGCATTCTTGGTTCGCGTTCGTTTGCAGATAAGGGTGTAATTTGCACGCAACTCAACGTAAATCAAATCAAAAGTTTTTCGATTTGTGTCAGGATCAACGGATATCATTACACCATACAAATAAGGAAATATTGTTTTGATTCAAGATTCATTTCTATTATTCAAAAATAATTATTATAAGGAATTCTCTATTCATTTTGAGGCGTGGTAGATTTTGAAATAGGCCTAAAACAGTTGACATTTCCTTGTTAAATTCAAGCGTGTGTTTTACGCACAGGGTCTGTTGATTGTGTGCGTGTTTTTGGCATTTGTGTGTCAGTTTTGTTTTAGTATGTTTTTTTTATACGACGAGGAAGGCAAACGAGCAAGTGCGTCACCTGATGGTAAGTGATCACCACTACCCATAGACACCCGCAACCCCTGAGCGTTTGCAGATGCGTTACCAACCTAGAGAGCTAAGATGAAATGCCTCTTGTGCCCGTAATTACACCGGCTGTCTTACTGTCCACACCGGATCACAACAGTGCAAGCACTGCTGCTTAGCGGCAGGATTAGCGAGTAAGATGTAGGTAGCAATCCGGACAGACCTCACACAAGGCCCTACCACCCGCTGTCCTACAAAGGAACGAAGTTTTGACATGAGCGTAGATGTAACGTGTGCTGAACGTGTCTATCTCGGCGCTCGAAAAGTGATAGAAAAATTGTAGTGCAGTGCATATAGTTGTTTAAGCCAAAGGCTGTCTCCGTCTATCTATGCTTATTCATCAAACCAACACATTTAAGTGGCCCCTGAGGCCTTCAAGGCCAACGTCCTCACAACGGGGGCCTTGTTTTGAATCCAATCAAATTGGGCACAATCCTAAGTCCCACGGGAAGCAAGTTTGCCTTGTCTTGTGCGGCTTATACCTCAGTTTGATCGGTATTGAATTTCGCGTTCTGTTTTGTGGATCGGATGGCATGTAAAGCTGTTGCGAGTGGTTCTTGAATAAAAACGTAATGGAATTCGTAAAGCAGTTGTTGGATTGTGGGTTGACAATGGTTAGGGCTACCTGCTATATATTTCTAGACTTAGCCTGAACCGTGAATAAATTTCACGGTAGTTTTATGTTACAAAAAAAAAACCCGGCTAAGAGCATGTCGAACCATGCTCAGTGTTTGGTTCCATAGTCATTACTACAAAGAAACGTACCACATAATGTCAAAATGTGCGTTATAACACAATGAAAACATACAGCCTCAGAAAATTTAATGTAAACTACATCTTGTAGTTTTTAAGTAAAATGCCAGTGACATACTGACGGAGGGCCGGACGTACAGTTAGCAGTAAAAATAGGTAAGCAGCCGACGCGTTCACAATTATCTAAGCACGACCCTATTGTTATAGACATAAGAGCTTCCGCAGATCTTTGTGATCTCTTCGGTTGCTTAGAAGTATCTGCTGCTGACTGTTACAGTGTAACCGTTTAATTCCTGATTCATCGAAGAACATTCGTGTCATAATGATTTTTTTTGTCAATCAATGCTATGTTACTATGACATTTTCTACGAAAAGGTTCTACAGTGGGTCACGATTCGGTTGGTTCCATAGTACAGTCATGACGAAACTATAAGGGTTTCTATTATTGTGAAATTTTACAATATCAATTTGCCGCCTAGATAGGTACTGCTTTGCCTGACCGAAGGCAAAACAGAGTGGCTCTCCTGGCCGACATTTACCGTCCAAATCTCAGGGTTGGTCAATATTTATGCCTGCGATCTGGGACCATCACATGTTACTAAAGTGCTTAAAGTTGATTGATGCACTCACCATCCCTAACGGATGTCCGCATTGTGAAACATCGTAAAAGTGGTTTATTATGATTATATGCCTTGTGTATTAAATGAAAAACGAAAGATATCTTTATGAGCATGAGCAGTTTCAAATTTATCGAAGAAAGAAGACTCTTGATATTCAAAAGCCAGTGGATTGTGAAATAACAGAACATGGCTTATTTATTAACACAAATAAGCCATGTTCTGTTTTTTTTTTTCGATACCTACTTTAAAATAGTACCTATATGAAAATAATTTATGCCGAGATTTCAACAACAAACGAAAACCTTGTCAGTAGGCCTTAGGAGGCTTAGGCTTACATCTTGACTGTGTTTTAACCCAGGTTCAACCGTCATTTTTACAAAATTTACAGGCGAAATTACATTCTATTCCTAATTTTATCAGTTTTACGTTGACAGAAAACTTCATGACGTCGCCTTTCGAGTGCTGAGCAACTCATTCGATAGTGTTTCGCATTTGACGCACGCGGAAACTACTCTCTTTTTGTGAGAGGACGCCTGTGCCCATTTGCGGGACACAAATAGACAAATAAGTTTAGTGTACCTGATATAAATATGCAGAAATATATGTATTGATCAGGGGTGAGCAAACAGCGGCCTGCAGGCTAACTTCGGCCCACGTTGGGATTAGTCTGGTTAGTTTTTTTTTTTTCACCCCTGATGAACAGTGGCGTGCAACCCTATGAAGCAAAAAAGCACTGCTTGCCTTCTAAATCAATATAATTAACATTATAATATACATATACTTACATATTTTTCAGATGTAATAATACTTGACCTAAATACCATTATTCATTTATTTATATTTTTATAAAAACAAAATATTACAAATCCGCGCTTAAATCCTTTTCAATCCGCGCGAACGCGACGTGTTTTCTTTCTACGAAAAAGCAGCACGCCGAGTGCTTGCCCGACACGCACACTCTTATCACATCGCGTTCCACCGTAAGCTATGTACGAATAGGCCCACCGCACCTCACTCACACATGTACGAAAATCAACCAATCAAATCAAATCTTACGGTCGCGACAAGAAAGCACTGCTTTTGATTACTTGAAAAGCGTTCACTAATTCCGACCCAAATTTCCATTAGCGTTTGGTCTAACTAGATTCAGTAGGTCTATGACGCACGGGTACCCGGGATCGAATCCGGCCAAGAATGTGAAACTTTTTCCTTTTTTTTTCTGATTTTTTTTTTAAGCTTTGGGCATCTAATGTGTATTCACTACTGAATACCATACTTAGATCTACTCGAAATTCTCTGCCTACCCTGGCTAAAAACTCTGCACGCCACTGCTGATGGAAAAAGTTTGCCATACCCCTCGTCTTGGTGAAATAGACGTTAGTACATAACTGTTTGCCTAAATTTTATTTTACCTGAGCTGTCACTTTGTTAGCTTCTTTCTTCGGTTCCCAATTCGATTATCCGATGCTGCCAAGCAAGTCTGTATCAACTTTATTAGCAGCCTATTTCAACAACCGATTAAACTCGAACAAATTTTTACGATCAAGTTTTATTACCTCAGCAAATTTCCTCTCCGAATATAATACAGGCGGGTATTAAACCCTCTCCGCTTACCATAATCTCTTTCTTTGGGGTTGAGGTTATTTTCTTAGCTAAACGCTTTCGCTGCTGTCATTTGTCACGTCTTTGAATGGGGAAATTTCGTGGCTTTGAGAATTGAAGTTTGTATGTTATTTTAATCCACACCAGATACGTGTGCCACGCTATTGCTCGCAGGACTGATGACCGATGGGGCCAGAAGGTTCTCGAATGGCGTCCGCGGACCGGGAGATGAGCTCTCGCGGGATCGCGCTGGATGCGGAAAGCACAAGACCGGTCTGAGTGGAGAGCCTTGGGGGAGGCCTATGTCCAGCAGTGGACGTTTTTCGGCTGACATAATGATAATAATGATGAGTTGGTGAGATACGTGTGCGTGCTTCATATTTATTAACTTACTTTGGACTTAGTTTTTCACAAATCCTGACAGTTTAAAGTGTTGTAAATTCGAAACGTGTTCTTATGTAGTTCATCTCGTCCTTCAGTCTGGGTACGTATACCATGCTCGGGCCTTCTCCTACAGTGCTTGAATTGTAGCTGGCATACGCACTAAATATACGCAGCATTGAATTGCTTGGCCAGTGTATGTAGATTGATGGTTTCATGATAAAAAAATCGTACGTTCAGATAAAAAGGAAATTCGACACATTTACACAAATTGTAATTGTAATTGACACCAATTGACCTGGTTCCTAATTAAGCAGAGCTTGGGTTATGGGTACTAGACAACGGATAAACAAACATTATTAATATACATAAACATAAATACGTAAAGGAGAACTCAGTGTTAAGGAGCCTTCGTGCGTAACATAACTATTACTAGATTTAATGATAAACATTGAGAAGGAATTGTATAAAATGATAGCATATTTTAATACTGTCTTCGTTTACTTTGAGATAAAGGTACGGTAGATAACTTCAGACGGAAAATAGGCCAACGAATTGTGGCACCTCAGCAAGCTTAAGTTTAATGAACGTAACAAGCTATAAAAGGAAGTGGCAGGAGATTAAAGGGGCCCATATTATGTCCGAGGACAGACGAATTAGAGGCTGCTAATGATCCCGGTGAAAAATAACGAAGGTACAAATAAAAATAAAGAAAGAAAAATCGAACTCGCGTTTGATACATTTTATTATTTTTTGTTGATGTTTACAGTTCTCAAGATAATAATAATATTGATGTTATTGAAGAAACGCGTTCCTTGCCTACTTTTGTTTTAAATTTGTGAGTGTAATATTGATGTTAAATAAAATCCATTTATTATAATAATACTAGCTGTTGCCCGTGACTTCATCTGCGTAGATTTCGGTTATCGCCATCCCGCAGGAACCATACAATTTTCCCGAATAAAAAGTAGCCTATATTATTCCCCAATGCTTAAACTATCTTCTTGTTAAATTTCGTCTACATCGGTGCAGCGGTTTTTCCGTAAAGAGGTAACAAACAGACAGCTAGAGAGACAGAAAGACATTTATAATACTAGTATACCCATCCTTTAACACAAGGCAGTTCGAAGACTAATGATTTCGATATTATACTTGTAAAAATATGAATGAGATTGGTCAGATTCGTTTTATTAAAGTAGATAAATGTTGAGAGTAAGAATAAAATTGAAGCGGACACCCAAAATTAAATTACTTAGCCTTTGTATATTGCTTCTTCGCAATTCAAGTGGGTAATAAAAATGTTCAAGGGTAAACATTGTGAGCTATTTGTAGAAGCCTAATTTGAGCTAAGTGATACCTATCCTACTACGAAATGTACAATATTAACAATTTTTTTTGTAAGATGCAATACATTATGGCGCTCGATTGACTCCTTCTAACTAGTTCGCTTGATGGCAGCGCAATGTAATGCAACTTAGTATTTTTTTTCTTACTAGTGTTAAATTCGGGATAACTTCTAATTCATGATCTCATTTGACGCATGTTTTCTTTAATTTTGTAGGTACTTACTTACTTTTACGATTTTCCGTTGAAATTTATTATTAAGCTTTAAATACTAACTGGAACAAGAATACACAGAAAACTAGAAAAGTATCGAACCCATAAACTTTGATTTTTAATAGGTACACGTCTTTTACAATGACTTGCATTTTACTTGAAAACCTGAGTAATGCCTGAAAATTTACCTTGAATTTACATTGAAATAACAAAAATATTTCAACTAAAAACAAATATTTGCTCGCGATTGTGGTTGGCGGTGAGCAAATCAATTGTTTGTGTATATTATGGACCCCAGCAAAGTAAAGCCTGATTCAATTCATTACAAAAAACCTTATTAACACGGCATTTAAAAAGTAATTTCTGCCAACTCTCCGACTGGAACTAAAAACAATTGATTTGCTCGCGATTGTGGTCGTGGGTGAGCAAACTAATTATTTTTAGTTCATGGAATGGATCGAAGTAAAGTAACGCCTGATTTAATTAATTACAAAAAAAAATACTCCCACCTCTGCAAATCAAAGAACCGCGTGCTACAGTCGACTAACCTACTCGACACAAAGGTTGTGTGAACTCAACTGTACATTACATTGACTGTGCCATCTGTTGACAGATCTACAATTCGGCTCTTTCAAAGCTGCATTTAATCCCACTTTACTATTTCCTCTCGTTCCCGGTAGCTTACCGCTTATCTCGGAGGGACAAATCCGGAAAGCCCAAGCAAAATTAGAATCTACGCGTCAACACTGTAGACTTTACTTTTGATTGATAGTTTGAACGTTTGAGCATTAAATTATTAGCCGCTAGAGCCTAAATAGGGATCACATCGTTAAGTTTAATCTATATTCTAAACTGTTTCGCCGTCGGTGCGTTTGTTCGCGGCTTATGCCGGATTAAGTGTAAATGGCGGCAATTTGGAAGACCTTGCTTTAGGTGCAATTGGCTAGCAATAAAGACAAATTTCACAGCTTGCCCGTTCGAATATTTTCCGATACTCGTCTTAATCTTTGCAGTAATTTTACATGGAACAAAACTGCTGTAGCTACAACTAAAAGTACAGATGCCATTAGTGGCTTTAATTTTTCAAAAATTTCAAATTTGATGCGTAAATATACAGAAAAACCAGAAAAATTTGTTCTCGAATTGGGGTTCGAACCCAAACCCTTACCATACCGTGGTAACGCGCTAATCCAATTACGCTATCCGAGCAATTCCGCGTAATTGGATTAGCGCGTTACCACGGTATGGTAAGGGTTTGGGTTCGAACCCCAATTCAAGAACAAATTTTTCTGGTTTTTCTGTATACGCATCAAATTTGAAATTTGTGAAAAATAAAAATAATACGAAAAGTTAGTTTAAAGACTAGTGGCTTTACCTAGGTAAAGCTTAGGTACACAACATTCATCATCAAGTCAGCCAAAAGACATCCACTGCTGGACATAGGCCTCCCTCAAGGCTTTCCACTCAGACCTGTCTTGTGCTTTCCGCATCCACCTCGATCCCGCGATCTTTACCAGATCGTCGCCACACAACATCAATGCTTATTTTAGGTTTATGAAGCTTTTACGCATAACGGGGCTTAATTTTTAGGGCTCCGCACTTCAAAAGGAAAAACGAAACCCCTATAGAATCACTTCGTTGTCGGTCTGTCTGTTTTTTTATCAAGACGCTTTTTTTCTGGAACGCATAGAGCAAGCTGAAATTAATATCAAATACCCGAATCTGCAGTTCCTCGAAACTGTAAAAAAAACAGACTTCTAAGTGCACGTAATCAAAAGATACAAACAGTAATTAATAAGGGTGTTTCCATACAAACTGCCGTAGTATCAAAACATATAGGGTACTTCCAGTTGTCCCGGAATTTAAAAATTGGATGTAAAGGTAGCTCTTATAGCACAACCAATGGAATAAGTCTAAAAATCTTAACTTTTTGTGTCTGTCTGTATATGTCGCACACCAATGGAAAAGAGACTCAACTCTGCGTACATTTTGTTTTAAAGCAGGGCTTTGCTAATACTGGACAACTTAAAAAAATCGGGGAAAAGTAAGAAAAATCTTCAGGACTCGATACCCGTGACAGATGGACTATTTGCATACCTTCAAATTAGCACGCAACCCTCAGTGCGCGAGTACGACTTGCACGTGGCCAGTTCTTTTATTATATCCGAGCATGTCTGCATTTCCGTGGCCACGAGTGAAATTACCACATCCATTGCAATGTATACGCTCCTTACTCAGGTTTAAAACCACGAGTGACGGCTAGCATTAAGTATACATTATAATATTATGTTCCTAAAACATCCTGAGCACTTAACTCGTTTATCATTGAGGAGATCAGCCGAGCGAGCGTTTTAAAGCCTTCGTATATTATGAAGTAAGGCGTTGGGGAGAATTTTCAGTGCTAAAGCAAGCCAATTTTTGCTTAAGTACCTAAGTCTCTTTGCTCGCGCTGAGAACCTAAACTGATCTGGCATTGGTTTCGGATGGGAAGGAAAATTTTGTGGTGTAATTTTCAGTGCTAAAGCAAGCCAATTTTTGCTTAAGTACCTAAGTCTCTTTGCTCGCGCTGAGAACCTAAACTGATCTGGCATTGGTTTCGGATGGGAAGGAAAATTTTGTGGTGTAATTTTCAGTGCTAAAGCAAGCCAATTTTTGCTTAAGTACCTAAGTCTCTTTGCTCGCGCTGAGAACCTAAACTGATCTGGCATTGGTTTCGGATGGGAAGGAAAATTTTGTGGTGTAATTTTCAGTGCTAAAGCAAGCCAATTTTTGCTTAAGTACCTAAGTCTCTTTGCTCGCGCTGAGAACCTAAGCTGATCTGGCATTGGTTTCTGATGGGAAGGAAAATTTTGTGGTGTAATTTTCAGTGCTAAAGCAAGCCAATTTTTGCTTAAGCACCTAAGTCTCTTTGCTCTTTGGGAAGGAAAATTTTGTGGTGTCATTTTTGGACTGAATCATTTTTTTGGGGAATATCAGTTTACGAGTAAATTGGGAACAGGTTTTCTGGCTCGCAGGTACGAAATTTATTTATTTATTTATTCACACACATAACAACTATCATTACAGGATAACCCAATGCAATAGTGTCTTTACAATTTAAATTGATAATAAAATTTGTTAGTAACAATAAAAATCTTACGCCTATGTTAATTACAGCTCAATTGTCATTATTAAATATAAAAAAATAAATAAAAATAAAGTAAAAAGTGAGTACAGCAATTTAAAAAAAAAGGAAAATAACAAAATAAAATTAATCAATGTCAAAATCAAAATAAAATTAATAATAGTCAAGTCAAATTGAAAAAATAGAATAGATTTTTAGAAAATGGACAAATAATACAAAGTTATTACATTGTAGGTACAGGGGATGTATTCTCAACAATTCATTCAAAATGTGTAAGGTAAAAAGTTCTTACGATGAAGAGCAATTCGTAGGCAATTGACTTCTTATAAGATGGAATATATTCCTTCTAAAAATGTAAAAAAACTGTAGTAGCCTAATGAAGAATCCGTAGTGTTTGACCTATGGCCTCTCTAGCAGAGGGTCGTGGATTCGAGCCCCGGCTCGCACCTCTGAGTTTTCGGAATTTATGTGCGAAATTATATTTATTTATAATTTATCATGAGCTTTTCGGTTAACGTAAGATGTGTGTGTAGTTTCCAATCCGCAGTTAGTCCGAGTGGGAACTATAAATACAGCCCAAGCCCTTTCATTCCGATGCCCAGCAGTGGGACGTGAAAAAGTCTGATGATGATAAAAAATACAAACGTAAATACTGACCCCTATTTACACATACATAATTTCACAAACAAACGAAAAATATTTATTTATCTCGTTCATTTGTTGCAACTCCTTTCAAGTCAACAATACGACTAACTCGGTCACCGAAAGACATGTATATTTTATGTATTAAATGTCAAATTTATATAGCTTGGTGGCATAAGATTATAATCACCTGCGTAGGCTGTATTCACATTCCCAAGACGTAACGGGATCAGACAAGTGTGAAATATTATATTTTCTCCGTACGAAACTGTGACATCCAATATGGAAGTTTGCGAAAACAACCCGATTTACTGTTGAAAGGTTTATTTTTATAGATTTAATATAATATTATAATATTAACATCTAAAAATGCATTTAGGTAAGAAATAAATATTGTAATCCAACTTTAACTTACCTATATAAATACATATAATCAACTTAGAAAAGTGGAAAAATTCCCGACATTTTCATATCTAAGTTCAATATTTCCAAAACGGGTGAACCGATATTGATGAAACTTAACTAAGAATCACCTCGATTAAATTAGCTTTCAAATAAAGAAACCGCATCGAAATCAGTCCATCCTTCCACACACAAATACACAGGTCAAACATATAACGCACCTCTTTTTCGTCGGGTTTTAAAAACCGGACAAATGCGAGGCAGGTCTGCCCACAAAGGGTTCTGTGCCACCATCAAGTATTGAATA
The DNA here is from genome assembly GCA_963691665.1 of Clepsis dumicolana. Classification (NCBI taxonomy): domain Eukaryota; kingdom Metazoa; phylum Arthropoda; class Insecta; order Lepidoptera; family Tortricidae; genus Clepsis; species Clepsis dumicolana. The sequence goes on along the minus strand of OY829512.1, from coordinate 4,205,703 downwards.
TTACGTAACTTTTAAAACGTTTATTTTTGGGGACCCTCGTTTAATTTTTGACTTTATTATTTTTACGATTCTAACGATTCAGCTCTTTGAACGATGATGGACGGAGCGGCGGTTCAGTAACATGATTGCTCTTTGAACTTAGATTGTAAGCAGTGAAAACTTTTAAGTAGGTATCGATAAGGAATTGTTGAAACAATTTGAAGTGTTTTAAGCCGAATCGGCGATAATAAACCTGGACTAGAACTGAGTGGAAAGAGAAGATGAAAGATAATTATATCCTGTTATACTCAGCAGATAATTATATCCTCGTGAGATCCAAAGTCCTTTCGATAGGGCATATGTCAAAAGTGAATTTGAACTTTTAATTGAGATTTATTTTCACTCTGTTCAAATTTGCCGTGGAACCCAGGAGGTTAAGTTAGATAAACAAGATTATAGTGTTGCTTCTCAGAGTTCCATTATAAACTAAATTTATAAAAAAACACATTGTTACTTTTTGAGAAGATTCATATCCATATCTAGCTTACATTTTTAGGGTTCCGTACCTCAAAAGGAAAAAAAAACGGAACCCTTATAAGATCACTTTGTTGTCCGTCTGTCTGTCTGTCTATCTGTCTGTCTGTCTGTCTGTCAAGACCCTTTTTCTCTGGAACGCGTGGAGGTAGCATGCTGAAATTATTATCAAATACTCAAGCCTTCGGTCCCTTAAAGTCGTGAAAAAATCAACCTTCTAAATCAACGCAATCAAAAGACACCTACTACAGTCATTAAAAAAAGTATTTCCATACAAATCGCTGATTTCCAAAAACCTAAAGGGTACTTACTTCCAGCTGTCCTAGAAACTTGAAATTTGGTACGAAGGTAGCTCTTATAGCACAACCACTCCGAAAAGTCTCAAAATCTTAAATTTTATGTCTGTCTGTAGATTTTACATTTTGCTTAGGAGCAGGGCTCTGCTAACACTGGACTTCTTAAAACACTGGAGAAAAGCGTTAAAATCTTTCTACAGAACCCTCGTGCGCGAGTCCGACTCGCACTTGGCCGGTTTTTTTTTGTTGTTGTCACCCTCTCACCCTGGCACAGTCAAAGCGCGCGGAGACGAAAGGGCCGGCTGAAAACCAGCGCAGAGGGTTCCTTTTACACAAGCAATGTTACGTGTTTAAAACTATAATTTTGAAATGCGTTTTGTATATTGTGCACTGTATTATGTTTTGTTTTGTTTTCGATTTTTTTTCTATATCCAAATCTTCTAGATGTATCACGCTGGTACCTCCATACCCGCAATGTGTTCGCTACACGACCTAGTGAATCTCTATGCATGCAAATCTTCAGACGACGCCATAAGGATTTTGACGGAACATAACTCACGATGGAATGATTTCTGACGTCATTTGGGATATCAATGATATTATCGGAAAATCAGCCTTTTCCTTTTTTGTTATGTTATGCATATGCCATGTCTCGGGCCGCATAATACCCTCATATGTGATGCAGTACACATGAGCTATAACTTTATAATACTCTTTTCTCTACAGGTTGTAGGTAAATTAAAAAAAATGTAAGCCTCGAGAACAAACCTCAACAACAAGCCTCTATTTTTTATTCATCATACAAATGTCTGCCCCGACTGCTGGACCCCAGGGATCAAACAGTAACCTCAAGCCAGTTTCTCTAACTAGGCTATCCGGTCGTCAAATCAGGATCTCAAAATTCTTAGCGCCCATCTTTTTCCTTTATCTTTTATTAAGAGTAACAAGGAAATCAAAGAGCAAGTCAACAAAGATGCCGCAAAGGAGGTGCCGATGGGGTGCGAATGTCTTTCCAAAGTCATAAATCGTCGATTATAGGCCGAAGTAATTAAGTTCGGAATTTATAATGCCGCCGGAATCTAAATAAAACCATTCGGGCAGAACGTGATCCAATGAAATATCGCAGGTATTGTTCGGTCATTAAGTTACAGAAAATGGAGGAGCAACTGCTTTTGAGAAACTAGTAGCTTAGGCACAGATGGCGAATACAAAGTATAGAAGCTTATAACAAAGAAGGAGTTAGTGAGTCAAGTTATGTTTATTAATTATGATATACTCACATCAGGTATTAGGTTTCTGTCTGTTTTAGCGTGACGATATTTTGACCTTTTTATTTTATAAGTATAATTGTCTAACTATTGTGCAATATTTGGATCACTTTTCACGCGTTTCGCTGCCGCCGAGTCGTGCGCTATCAAAGTTAGAATTACCTCGACGTTTCGACAACACTCTAGTAAACTCAGTTATTATACAATGTATAATTAATAATTGTTTTATTAATGTACGTAAATAAAATTACCTAAGCATTTTTTTTGGCATAACACGATATTTTTGGGCTGGTTCCGAACTAATACGTATAATGGGTAGCATTAAAATTTTAAATTGTGTCCTTTGTTTGCTGACATAATAAATTAATAAGCTGTCATTTAATGTATAATAATTTAGGCACAATATAAACAACTAATTAGTGTTATGTAAATCATTATTCTACATTTGGGATTTAGAGGGTCTAGGCTATTCATGGTATTAGGTAATAGCTAATTGAAAACCACAACAATAAAAGCTATTTACAATTATCGAATACAATAAATCCATGGGTAGGGAATGCAACAGCCTAGTTTATGCAAATTTAAGTAAGTATTTTGTGTTTTAATTAATGACACTTATAAGCCTCTTTTCAAAGGGTTCCGTACCTACCGATAGGGTGCCAACGGGACTTTATTAATAAGGCTTCGCTGTCTGTCTGTATGGCAGTAAGTCCGTTCGCCCGGACATTCTGCTTTTTAGAAGGCTGTTTTGAAATTTATTACCGGATTTTAGTCTTTCGGTTAGAATAAAATTAGTAATCTGTCAACTCTGCTAGGAATTTAACGAATTAAAAGAAGTCTTTTCCCAGAAGTGGGACCGCAAAGGCTGGTACGTAATAAAAAAAATGGCTTAGGTTAGTCAAAAGAACTTCATACTAAAATCTTTAACAGATACTGAAGTAACTGTAGTCCACTCATTGTTCAAACAAGAATTCATTGCCTCTCACTGAATATGTCCTATTTCACGGCTATCTAATTTTTAAACAGTTCGGTATTATCGGTCAGCTGTTAATTTTATTCTTTGAACACTGAAGTAGGGAAACCTTGCTTTTTTAGTGTTCAGTCTTTGTTCCTGAGGTTTCTATGAGGCATTGTTAATAATTATTTTTATTTTATAAAAGACTACTTCTCTAGTGGAGATTATAAGCACATCGCAATCCATTGCATTATTTTTCCCTGCTACCAATGATTACTGGGATGGCGCAGTTCGTAGCGCTACGCCATTTATTTATTTTTCTGGTCTTTCTGTATCAGTTTCAGTTTCAGTTTTAAATTTGAGAAACATTGCAATGATTTAGGTATATAGGTAATGATAATAATTGTAATTTATTTTCACCTTGAAACCAGTTACTGTAGATTATTCAGGTAGGTAAAACAAAACAAAGTCAAAACGATTTATGAGAGCGCAAAAGCACTCACATAATACACGCAATCTTTATTTCCTTTAAACTCAACGGCCAACCAAAATAGCATTTCAAGTAAACTGGCTTTAGAAATCTTCAGTCCACTTTCAGAGTGAAGTAATGGTCACCCTACTAAGAGCATCTTTCAATTGGACTACGTTTCGATTAGTTTCTTTCAACCGTAGCTGCCGGTGGCAATGCAGCGACTGAAATGGGATATACTTTCAGACTTTACAGGTGTTTTTGACGCGTGCTTTTGTGGAACCTTTGCACAGTTAATGATATAGTGGTTTCTTCGCCAAGCACTTATAGTGAAATTTCACTGTAGCGTATGAAATTAACAGGGGCGTGGCACACGTAGCAACGTGGTTCTTAAACTGGTAAATAATAATACAACTAATAGTGGGATTAATTTTTTTACCTAAAAAATCCACTACAATGAGGTTCCACGTATGCTATATCTAGATACGCTGTTTCTCATAGTCCCATCCTGCGATCTTGTCAAAAGTGGGATCGTCTTGAAAGTATCTAGGTATAGTCAAGAGCAAAAATATGTCTCATGGCTCTTATGTCGGCGAATTAAGGTTGTGGTCGATAAATTCGATATTTATTTTTGCAGTCGACCATACTTAAAATTTTATATTTCGGCAATTTTCGTACGCAAATTTTTTTACAGAGCGAGTGTAGTAGGCGACCCAAGGAAAAAAATACGAAAATGTAATAAAAAATCTTTTTATTTAACTCGGCTTCAAATTGGAGAACAATCAGTATTACTAATCTTATTTGCTAACTACGCTTTGATTTATTGTTTTTCTCGTACTGTACAATATTTGGAGATTAATGAGAATGATTTGATAGAAATCCTTAAATATAGAAATTTCACACTGTTTTAATATACTCAATAGCAGCAGTCGAACAATCACGAACAATGGTATAAGTTAATAAAAAAAAAAAAAAACTTTTAATAATGCAACATTTTAATAAAATTAAATATCATTTACGTGGAAACAAAATGTAATTTTGATTAATGTAATCATATTTTAACTATTATTTACAAATTACCCTGACATTAAGGATATATTTGCATTGACACAGACCTTCGCGACTTCGCCATTTTCGATGTCTCACATCCACCCGCTTAGCGCTAGAATTTTAAACTTTACAAAACTGTATTTACACTTATAACACTCTTACACTGAGCATGTCATTGTCTTTATTTGGCAGTTGACACTTTGTTACCACACTTAATAATTATTACACAGTCACTTTGAGTAGGGATAGAGTTATGAAGAAAAGTGAGGGTAGGCGTAAACTGCTGGGCCATTGTGCGCATCCTTGCATGGCCGCTGGGGTCTCGCCTGTAAAAACATAGTATTTTAGAACACAAATTTATAAGGTACCAAAATCAAAATCAAAATCAAAATTTTATTCAGCAAATAGGCAGTTGAATGCTCTTTTACACGTCATTTTTTTGAGTCTACCAGCGCTTTCGGAAAGACCATGATTGCCAAGAAGAATGCGCCGCAAGAAACTTGGCACAAAGTCATTTTTTCTAAAAACAAGTTACATTAGCTCTTACAATACGTAACCACAGACAAATTACACAAAGAAACCTCACTCTGTCATTAAAAGATTAAGAGAAAAAAAAAAAAAACCCATAACCATACCATAACCATGAGCCTACCATGCTCGTTTATGATTCTAAATATCTTGTTCAAAATTTCGAAGTAACTACCTAAAGGTTTCATTATATTTTAACCCATACTAAAATTATGTCTTAAAAACTTGCCAAACCGATTCATTTCCTAAATGTTTCATTTCCCGAAATGGTTTTATATAAAACAAACCTAACCTATAGGGTTCTACGAGATGGCCTTGAAATACTTACAGTTTCTGAAAAAAAAAAAGCATTTTGGGAAATGAACGTTTGGCAAACGTTTTTTGCCCAAATGAATGGATACCTACTTAAAATTAGTTTAATATGTGTTATCTCTATTACCCCAAAGATGAAAGAATGATTGTAAACCAAATCCTTAGCAATTTTAAACGCTTTGGGGCTTAATCCATGCATTTTGAGAGCATTTTGTCTCGCCCTTAGCTAACCAAGTCACGAATAACCTAACCTAACCAACTTAGAAAAGTTGAAAAACCCCCGACATTGTCATTTCAAAGTTAAATATTTCAAAAACGGGTGAACCGATTTTAATGAGACTTAGCTTAACTTAGAATAACCATCTTGATTAAACTAGCTTTCGGTTGAAAAAAAAACCGCATCGAAATCGGTCCACCCGTTTGGGAGCTATGATGCCACAGTCAGATACATAGATACACAGACACACAGATACACAGATATACAGACACACACGTCAAACTTATAACACACCAGAACTCTTTTTCGTCGGGGGTTAAAAAGGCTGTCAGTTGCAAAACTTTTGATATGCTCCAAATCTCTTGGTACTATTTCAATAATAAAACCGAAATGCCTCGGATCACAAGATAGAATTTGCCATCGGAAATCCCTTTAAACCTTCCAGACCCCAATCGAAACGTTTTCATAAAAAGTAATATTAATGAAACCGTCTGAAAAGTAATTTGAGATTTCATTTCTATTCAATACTGAAACGCATTAAAAGTTGAAATTAAAAGAAGATATTTTTAAAGTAGGTAGAGAATCTTGTGGAAACGATTTATAAAAGCTCCAACGTAGCTAACGATAACGGGTTTTCATGTGGAATTTCAGATTTGTTCTAGATTCATTATATTTGTATAGGTATTAATTAATACTGGCAAAGTACACATTGATAGAGAAATGCCAGTTGTTTCAGTTGAATATTTTTTTCAGCGTGGTACGCCAGATGTATCTTAATCATTATTGTAAAATAATCTACACCTATTAAGTTACAGACAGCGTCAGAGAAAAGGACGCCCTCAGGGGGGCTAGCACGCGTGCCATTTTGTCGCTTGTCGCTCAGTGCGTCCTTCACTGATTCCATCACTATGAATGGGACGCACTGCACGACAAAATGGCGCGCCGTGCTGCATGTGCTGGTAATGACATCAAACCGTTCAATTTGTTTAGTCCTAACGCTCAGAAGGCGAGTTGGTCTACTGGTTAGTCAGTCAGCCTGGCATTACTAAGGTCCCTAGTTTAAATCCTCGCCTGAAAACTTGCACGTGCACTTTCGTGGTTGCTGAGAAGAGCCGGAATTTGAAGTTCTATCTGAGTGCACCTGCAGTCTACTGTTACTGATTACGTAGCCTCAGCACTTGACACTCACCAGTAAGCACGTGAACTCTCGCAGTTGCTGACAGCGCGTTGTCAGGAGCACACTGGTAAGAGCCAGCGTCTGAGGTTCTTGCTGACTGCACCAACAGTCTACTGCTGCTGTGTGTCCCCTTTTCCGTCACCAGGGAAATGCCCCCGCGCGTTGAGTCGAAATTTATAGTCTGTTGTACAGAAAAAAGACTTGTTAGTTAAAAATAAAGCATAGCAATGTAGTTCCCTAACGGTGTCAGAAAAAATACAAGTTTCAGACAGTTCAAAGTTTCTGCTTTTGGCCATCAGGCCAACCATCAGGCTACTGACAGCTAAGTATCAAAAATTTAATTCTGAAGTGCCTTATTCTATTCCAAACAAAGCCCCTGGCTGATTCGATACAGATGACCGCATCCGCTAAGCTCAAAAATGAACCTAACACCTACACCTATTAGCGAAGTAAGTACGATGGACTAATGTCCGATATGCTTGAAAACGAAAAGCCAACAGGCATCCCGGCGGCTCAATTCAGCAAACCCCGTGTAAACCGAACGCATTCGACCATCATCACGCACGCTCGACGGGGACTTCATTATATATTCCGCGCGAGCCAATCCTATCCGCATCCCGAGTTTAGTGTTGTAGAGTATTTAACTGTCGATCGATATTACCTATATCTACGTAAGTTTCGCCCCTCTGCTCTCTTTCTTGCTACCATTTGAAGGAGACAACAGCAAGAAAGGAGGAGAAGCTTATTAGCTTAGCTTATCTTTGCACTATTATTTTTCTGATGTCATCAGCGTAACAAAAAAAAAATGGCACTGGGGAAGCGCGTTCACATCTTGTTTTGTCTTTGCTCTGTATAATGGCCTGCGAACGCAAAGCAATAAACAAACATTACATTAATTCCAGCATAAATTGTTTAACGATTCAGGCGTCTTTTACTGACATCCGTTTTAGCTAAGCTGAACATCGTGTGTCAGTTAAAGTATTAATGTAATAGGCGCCTAATCCACCGTTAAAATGCATTTGCGGGTAAATGTATCTAAATATTCTTACTGATGGTCACTGAAAATACAAATTTTATTTGTTACTCTCTGCCTAACACATCCGCACCACAACAAGGCAAATTATTTCAATAATAACCAAAAAATAATAATAATTTATGCGCTTATTCACGCCTATTGTCGCTTAGATTGCCCTCAATACTAATTCTCACAATTTAATCCTACCAACCCATTTCATATCCCTTGTTGATAATACTTGGCTGGCTTTTCGATAACAGAGCTTCTCAGAACAGTATTTCATGGCAGTATTATCGACAGTTACAACGAAGCAGACCATCGATACTATTGATAGAATATTGATTTTCTCACAGCACTAGGATTGATGTTCCGCAAAGCAATGAATATAGTTGAATCGCGGCGGAATAACCCTTTGTCCGGCGTTATGCCTTCCGACTATACTTTATGCCAAAAATGAAGTTTGAAGTGGAATAAAGCATCAATTTAAGTTTTTTTTGGGGCCGTAGCTAGAATGGCAAAAACGGACCCTTAGAGTTTTGTCATGTCCGTCCGTGTTATGTCATTGGCATTTGACTCAAAAACTACAAGATGTATATTGATGAAACTTGGAGTATAAGTGTCTTGTAGAAGGCGCTACTACAAAACAAAAGTAAATATTAACAGAAGCTGAAAACATTAACGTGAGACACATTAATATTTTGACAGTGCTTATATAAACATTTCTAAGATATTTTTTGATTTAGTAAATATTGGTTCCAAAATTGACACAAATATTTCTTAACAGTTACCTTGCCTCTGTGGGTCCAATTAATCGTACTTGGGGGTTCCGGAGTGTGCTTCACTATACACGTTAGATTTATCGTGGAACCCGCGTAGATGAACAGGTCTGGCCCGCCAAGGATCTCCGTTTCTGGTTCTGGGAACAAATAAATTAGTATAGTAGTCGTACCAAGGACGACAAAATTAAGAGGACTGCCAATGCCACAATTTCGCGTTCGTTTAAAATAAAGCCTGCGCTGTAGCTGGTTTCACTGTTATACAGTGGTCTCTGTACCATTCATTTCGCACTTAGTCCTCTGCTTAACACAATAGCGACATCTATAATATTAATTACACTTGTTTAAAATACTCACTGAAACATGAATAAACAGAAAAAAACAGAAAATGCTAACCCCGGGAATCGAACCCGGATCCTCGACATTCTGTGTCGCGTGCCATGCCCTTCACCAAGATAAGCATATGGGCATATTCGTAAAAATTAAAAAATTGGGGACAAAACACAAAAAGATACTCCAATATTGAGATCAATCTCCAAAACCGTGACCCTAAGGACCCAAGCTCCAATTGTGGAAAGATAGCAAATAACCTCAACATTATCCCAAAAAAAATCTGTCGGTCCATGTACCGGACATCCTGTATACTAACTAAGAGTAAAATTAATAATTGGTGGAGAAGAAAGGTTTTTGAATGGCGACTGTGCTGGAAAGTGGAGCGTTGGAAGGCTTCCTTTGAGTATACTGATGACCTAGTTAAGGAAGCTGATGTCTTTGGATGGTCGTTTCTTGCGCTCTTTGAAGAAGATTTATATTTTATATTTAATGCTGAAAATTAAGGTTTCATTGGTAGCGTGATGTTTTCGTTTGGCGAAATCGAGACGCGCTAGCAACATTAGTCGTGAAGACTAGTTATAGTTGAATTGAGGAATGCTAGATGTCAAAGTGCTTATGACATTGAAATAAGATTAATTTTTGCTTAACCTGTGGACAAACTTTTTTCACTAGACCTGTACAGTCGTTTCCAACATTAAATCTGTCTCTTGTTTTGATCTACTGAGGCCATAGAGCAGACAGACGGGAGGCGCCTTTAGTTTATCTAGCACTACAATTTTTCTGTAAATTTTTGAGGGGGACGAGGAACACACGTACCGCACACGTCTACGCTCATGTCAAAATTTGTTGCGTTGCTACAAATTCACACTAAAACAAAACTGCCAAAACACACAAATGCCAAAACACACACAAAATCAACAAACCCTGAGCATTTTGCACAGACTTAATGTTAGAGTTTTGGCAGAGGGGAAATCGCGCGTTAACATTTCCATTCCTTTCTTGCTCTAAGACTGAGGCACTATTTGACTGAATTGATGAATTTGCTATCTGTAGATAGGCCACCACCATCCCATCGGCATCTGCCGCAAGCATTAGATGTTTTTTATCGTCAGATGATCAAAACAAGAAATAGATTGAATGTTATGAAAGGCTCAAGGTGACCGAAAAATCGTAGGTATCGTAGGATATTAAAAACTTAATCAATCATCTTTACAAAATTGGCCATTCAAGTTACGGGTATGGCTTGGATCTGTTTTCACTCAAATTGCCCGTAAGTTAGGTGCTAATTAAAGGACGCAGTTTGAACACCGAAAATTATGACATCATAGTCAATTCATTCAATACACACTGTATGCGGAGCGATCACTTTGTCATAAAAAAAAAACTAGCTGATTTGACCAACTAGTCACCAGCCCCATTGCCGTTTAAGTCTAACTTCCTACCAGATACGTTTTGGGTTAAACCTGCAATCTTTCCCAGCAAACATCCAATGTAAGATTAGCTCTTTGACACGAACAGATAGGCAAACACGGCATGCCGGTGACAGAGTGGATGCAAACAATGCCCCGTCGGGTAAAGCGACCCATTTAACTCCGCCTCTAGTACATTACGTAGGCATTAAGGAATTACTTTCCCTTCAATTTTTCGCTCCACTTTCCCCTTTGACGTATGAGCGACTGCGAAACATAATCCACGCTGTGTCTTGAATCTTTATAGGTAAATAACGACGGTTCGTGTTAAATGTTTCGCGGGATTTTGTTTTTAACAAAGGTTTTGGGAAATGGGGTTATTTAATGGTGCAACGCTTGTTTATATGGCTGGTGAAGTTTTTCTTTTACTTATGCTTAACTAAAAATACTTAGTCTGATTACTCGTACAAACTAAATTTGGTGATCATAATAATAATAAGCTCACAACAGCTTTCAAATGCCGGCAAAATTATTTCAGGGTACATGATTACATGCATGCATATACGTTAGCGGCACTGAATGCGTTGTTTGATACCACTAAAATATTATTGTAACCATTAAAAAGAAATCTTTTATCAAAATCGGCAAGGGTTCAAGATGCTAAAATATAAATATCTACAATCACTTGCAGGTTTTATTTGCTAACTTAATTATACAAATAACTGCTCTAAAGCCATGGAATCATTTAAGCCATGCTAAACCCGACTGCCAAGCCATTGATTAAAACGACACTACGACTCTGTTCGAAGCAATGTCTGGCAGCTGCTTCACCGGGCTTGCCAACCTACTAATTGGAATCGTATCCGGCTAGAACCGGCTGGTTCCAGTTAAGCCGGCGCAGGAAGCTCGCCACTTGATATCCGTGTAACTTGTCACACTTAAGATTTAGTTTCCCGGTGGATTAGTTGAGCGTGTGAATTACTTCGATAAGTGATTTGTAACGAGTATATATGCAAATAAAGATTTCTGATTCTGATTCTGGAAATTGGTTTCTATAGGTTTTAGCGCAACGGGTAGTGACACTCGTGCTGGTTGCAGACAGCGCTTTAGTCTTGCTTCAACCACCGACCACAGACGTAATGATGTTGAACGGAAGGTAGATGTGGATCAGGCTTTCTCATTGCCCGAATTGTCTGCTACAGCGCAGAGAGTTCTGGCAGTGAAAGAGTAATAGTAATTGTAGTTGTAATTTTAATTGATACGTTGTAATGGTCTAACAATTAAAAGCTTACCGGCGATGTTAAGGAAGACGGCATGTCCTACAGGAGATGTAATAGAGATTTATCAATCGTTCTGACCGGACTCCCTTAACTGGAGAGTGTTGGAGAGTACAGTGTGACAGATACATCTTTATCGAAGAATAGATGGCGGAAGATAGAATAATCAACAGGCAGCGTAATTGATATCTGGCACCCATATTAAAGTGGTGGCACTGCTGATTGTGTGAACCAACTAGTAACACTGATTACTGCGTGCTACACTCATGATTTATGCACAATGTTAAGGAAGGCCTAACCTAACCTGACTGGACTCTCAATACTTTAGAGTCTAGTATAGTGGGCCTAGTAATGTGACATTGTCTTACCGACGACATTCAGTAAGACAGCTTGTCCCACAGGCGGCGTGGTAGGGATAATTGGCACTCGAACTGGCCGGACTCTACAAGCTTTAGAGTCACTTATAGTGGTCTCATACGGTGGCATTATGCATTACCGACTATATTCAGGAAGATGGCCCGCCTCGCAGGCGGCGTGGGAAAAATCTGGCATGATAACTATGCTATTAAAGAAGACAGTGTGTCTCACAGATAGTATGGTAGATTTAGCAGTTTTACTGTCTGACTTGCACTTTCACTACCGCCGCCGTCGCTTCAGAATCCAGTAACTTAAAGCAGCAACACGTCATGCTTCTATAAATTACCCTGAAGCTTACCCACGATGTTGAGGAAGACGGCATGGCCCACAGGCGGCGTGGTAGAGATCTGGCACTCGTACTGGCCAGAGTCGCGGCGCTGCGGGCTGCGAATGCGCAAAGCCCACTCCTCGGAGCGCGGCTTGTGCTGCGCCTCGAAGCGTTGGTCCGACGTGTAGGTGTAGCGCCCCACCGTCAGCAGGTGGATGTCGCGGTGACGCACCCATGACACCTACACACCGAAACAAAATGGGCTTTATGTATCAAGTGTGGGGTGTGGGGAGTAGCCCAGGAGGTGGGCACTGGAGAGGAACGTGGTTGTGGCTTAAGCGCGAAGTATCTAATGCCCTATTTAACTAGTTAGTGGTAAATGAAACAATTTTAGATCGAGACTAGGCAATATTTCTCAAGTAAAGACAGGGGCTTAAAACTAGTACTTACAATGTTTTAACGCTATCATGGACCTAACCCGACTGATCTGTCTCCGAAAGCAGAGACTGTTGCTTTATTCTAAAACCATTCCAAATTCAAAACGAGGTAGATCAGTCTAGCTTGCCAGACCTACATCATTATGCATAATTATGTAGGTCTGGAAAGTTAGACAAGATAGGCTACAGCATATCTCTACAGTAGTGTGCTCAGCAAATTGGAGGACAGGCCTCTTTGTTCTTCCATTCTCATCGACATCACAAAAACTAAACCAAACACGCTGATTCGAATTACCTGCCCATCCTGTCGAACAAAAAGCAAAACACGTAGCCAACTTAATTCCAAAATACGTGTGAGCGCTCAAACATAATTTAATCATAGAGTTTATGAAATTGAAACTTTGAGCGTATTCCATGCCATCGGTGAATGTTCCGGGCTCAACTTTAAATGCTTATGGGCCGGAGATTGAGCAGTTTTAGTCCGAAACGTTGTCGCACTCGGGTGTGGAGCAAAAAGTTGGTGCAATTAAAACTTATGAACTCCTAACATTTTTGTCACAGCAAAAGGGATGTAAGAAATTAATGGGCGCTGTTTTAATTTTAGCGTATCTTTACGATTGGTGTGAAAGGAGTGGCTGTATATAGTACTATTAAATGATTTGACACTGTATTTACACATAAATATAGCAAACATCCTAAACATCATATAGGCAGCTCACAAGCTGTACATAACACACTGTATTTACACATACAGCTGCCTATAGGAAACCAGACGCTGAAAATAATTCCTGTTCAAGTCCCAGGTGAGAAAAAGCATGCAACAGTTGAACAAAGTTGCATGTTTAAAAAAATACGTGAAGGTAGGTAGATAAACAAATGTACAAGCGCCGCGCACCGTATGAATACGTACATACAATATAAAGAGGTTTATGGAGACTTCTCCAACTTAACTGTGTTGGTAATGCTAATGTTCAGATTCAGCTGTTTATTCTAAAGTTATCTTACTGCATTGCTTCATAAAGTGCATCAAAACCTCTCTTAGTATTCTTAGGACCGATCTTTCAATCCTCTAAGCTCTTAGATTATTCCATAGACCCCATGTGATTGAAAAATCGCCTATTAGGGAATGTAAGATGAGTTTTACTTACGGTTCGGTTTTGAAGATTCTTCACTTTACACAACAGCGTGACGGGGTGTCCCACTAAACCGGTCACGTTTTCCGGCGTGCTAGGGTCGAAGTATGGCGCGCCAGGCACCTGCGGCCAGTCTTCCAAGAACTCCGTTCGGAACCTTCTGGAAGATTCCGATACTGTGCTTTGGTCTCGTGGCTTGTTGTTGCCGCTGTCTTGACGGCAGACTGAAATAGGACATTGTGTATTAAGGGTGGAAAGGATTTGAAGACTGAGGGTCGAGCACGACTTTACGAATGCTGCGTCACGTAAAGTCGAATAGTAAACGTTGTCGAGTTTGTATGACGTTTGGAACAGCGCCCGCCCGTGAGCGTATTTGGAACTAAAATTTAGTATGAGGTTTCTCGATCTCGATACGATAACCGTAACGTTACGCAGCTTTCGTAAAGTCGTGGTCGACCCTCTGAGGGCTTTTCCAGCCGAAGCTTGTATTCCCGTACCATCACCCGTTGAACATACAATGTTCTTCATCACACTTGCGAGGAAACGTGGCGCGCATTGCTGATAGGTCCGCACTGTGTTCGCCATTACAGCTCTTGAGCGTTATGAAATAAAAGAGTACCAGGCTAGTAAAATTAAACAGGCTAGCAGTACCGAAAAATGCAAGTTTTTAATGCAAGCTGTAAACGTGAGCTTCATTTAAAAATAATGTACATTTCCTGCATCACAAGAAACAACGCTTCGTGGTAAAAAGTAGAATAACAAAATCTAGCAAATTATGAGTTTAATAAATATCTGCGCAGAGCTGAGTAAGTACCACAAAGGGGTTTTGTAATTATAGTTCCAGTAATGTTGTGTTACTATAAAAAATCGTTATATTCAGGCTACGCATAACCCATAACAAATTGAATTAAGTAGGTACACAAATATAACATTAAAATTAAGAATTCGAAATTCAAACAAAAAAAAAATAACAAAAATTAATCACAACAAGTTTAAGTGGGCTATGTTAGTATAATGTCAAAATTAATTGTAATTTAAAACAGTGAAATCAATAACAAGTAGTACTTCATCATAGTACTATTATGATGAGAAGGTATTTTAGACAGAAAATTACCGTGAGACTCAATCATAGTGAATCAAGCGGACCACTGTCATTAGAAGAGGTGGGCTAAACAGCCTGACATTTTTTATAAATAATAACAAAATAAAAAACCTGTTTTTTGCAGATAGTATATTTTATTAACTGTACTTGCATTGCCATCTGATTTGCATAATATTCACGTACCACAGATACACCCAATATCAAGTGAATCTGAACTCACAAAGCGGGTGAAAATTAACTTGCAATATTTGAACTAAACAAACGAACGTAAAGTTTAATGAAATCAGAATCTTGCGAAATATCAAACGAGATACGCCCATTTAAGATCAGGGGCGCTTAACATGTTCCGCCAGCAAAAGAGCGGTGAACATTAAATCCATGCGGAACTTGATAACGAAATTAACTTGAGTTAAACTCGCTTTTGTTCGTTAAGTAAACGTAATCGTAAATCACGCGTAATTGTGAATATTCCGCGTCTACTACGAGTGTAAACAAAACGATAACTTCATTAATCGGAAAATGGGGAGCATGTCACGGGTTTGTTATCACTGAAATTGAAGTGTTTCGCGTTAAAATATTTGTTAACGGTTTCAAAGGTTGAAGATATTTGCCGTAGTCAGTTAACTCGAATAAGGCTATCATGTTAGTTTGTTATGCAATTAATTTCGGTAATTGTAAAATAGTTATATACCTATCTCACATGCCAAAAAGAAGGCTAAGAAACTCATTGCTCGCCGCGAACTTAAGTTTGCTCGCGACTGCTTTTGAAACAAAATGTTTCGTTGTTCAAAAGCAATAATTTTACTGTTCACCACCAAAAAAGGTGGAGCTGTTAATCGAGGTATTTTTCTTTTCACCGATAAGTAATCTTTGTCTTAAAATATGTAGGCAAAATGTTACACGCTCGGTTACACATAAACTGGAAAATTCTTTCCTTCTACCTCGATATAGGTAATTCCGTGCAACTGACTGTTCAGAACTTTACTCAACGTATAAGTATACCTAGAACACCTAAGCATCCGTTTCTTACGAGTACGCTTTCGATCATCATAATGTCAGCCGAAAGACGTCCACTGTTGGACAATAGGTCTCCATTCAGACCGGTCTTGTGCTTACCGCATCCACCGCAGTCCCGCGATCTTTACCAGGTCATCGCTCCATCTTGTTGGAGGCCTACCTACAGCTCGGGTCCCGGCCCGCGGACGCCATTCGAGAACTTTCTGACCCCATCGTCCATCAGTCCCCCGCCATGAGCTCCGCCCACTGCAGCTTAAGTTTCGCTATTCTTTCGATAGCTTGTTAATATTTCATTGGCTGTACCCAAAAAACTGTAAACTTCTTAAAAAATGCGTGTCACAGAATAAAAGCCGCTAGTTTAAAGTTCGTCTATAAATTATTCAATTTATTTCATTAAACGTAGTTCATAAACTTTGAAGTAGCTAGCACATTATGCTTGCAAATTTAGATTATACCAAAGTTATTTACATTTTCTACCAAAGTTAATTTTATAACTGAAATGGTTATGCATCATTATTAATGCGACATTTCTTGGGCTAATAATTTTCTAGATAGTCATGTGATATTCTACTATTTTACCCGACTGCGAAACTCAAAGGAGGGTAATTTTTCCACAAAGCGTTGTTTCTTATGATGCAGGATGTAATGAGCATTATTTTTAAATTTATTTATTAAAGAAAAGAGCCTGCATTTAGCAGAAAACGAAAATAATTTGACGTTATTTTTCTGCACTTGTAGCACGGTGCGCCATTTTGTCGCTTGTCGCGCAGTGCATCCCTTTCGTAGTGACGGAATCAGTGAAGGACGCACTGAGCGACAACCGACAAAATGGCACGCGTGCTAGCCCCTCTGGTTTACACAGTCATCTTAGCTCTACTGTAGGTATTTGATCAAAATTGAAATCAAGACCTTAAGTTATTTTAGTCAAAAACGTATTGTTTTAATCGAAAGTCTATGCTTTGTTCATTTTAGCATTAACATCATGGTCTTTCCGAAAGCGCTGGTAGACTCAAAAAAGTTACGTGTAAAAAAACATTCAACTGCCTTTTTGCTGAATAAAATTTTGATTTTTGAATTTTGAACGAAACAATCTTGACATATATTTTTATTGAAAAACACTTTTTAAAAATAAGTACCTATTTAACCGTTACGTATAAAACCATAACAATATAAATAATTAAATCACATAGTTGTTTCATTATTACTTGCTAGGTGTTTTTAGATAAAAAGACATGTTAACATTGTTTCATTATTTTTAATGATAAAATAAACGAAGTATAGGTTGTAGGTCTGATTCATATTATTTACAAACAAGTAGATCCCACTGGAGTAAATGTCTTTTTGTATTTTTTCTTCAATTTAAAATTTTCACTGTTTTCCTTTTTTTTAAATACTCACTGAAACAAGAATACCCCTTATGGCACGTGACAAGGGAATGTCAACGATCCGGGTTCAATCTCCGGGTTAGTCATATTTTCCTGGTTTTCTGTGTGTTCTTATATCAGTGAATACCTATTTAACGTATAATACACTGTCATATTTACAAGTAGATCAGCAAATTAACATCACAAAATAAGGTTTGCTTCTTTCCTTTGATCAAGGGTGTTATCCTTTATGATTATTAATGGCTGTTCAGCATTATGTGTCAAATCGGCTGTTATTTAATTACGAATCGACATTAGACTGAATTCGAGAACATACATACACACACAACATTACCACATAATTATGTACCTAACACACCACATAAAAAAACCACAGAAGTTAAGGTTTGATTTTTGCGAATTTTTGGAAAAAAAACTTTTGAATCTACACTGCAGTCTCCCGCGCCGCTACAGCTTGTTTAAGATAGTTTTTAAATTAAAATAAACAAAGATCAAATTATAAAACATTTACACCCGCATCACATCATATTAACAGCCTGTTTTAAGTCCCACTACCTACCCAACAGGCCTCCTCTCAGAATGAGAGGGCTTGGGCTATAGTTCCCACTCTAGTCCATTGCGGATTAGAAATGCACACACACCATTGAATTGCTCCGCAGGAGTGTCCTCACGAAGCTCGGGATAAATTATAATAATGTAATTTCGCACATACATTCCGAAAAATTCAGATGTCCGCAAAGCATTTTCGCGCTTCCATCATCATCCGTACGGCTAAACACTGGAATTCCCTGCCTGCCTGCGTCTGTGTTTGTGCCCTGAACACTATAATCTGACTGTTTTCAAGTCTAGGGTGAATGGTCATTTGCTAGGCAAGCATGCTCCATAGTAGACCACCAGTGGTCAAACGCAAGCCTATTGATTGATTCCTTTTCGGCACATTCCTTTTTGTTGGATTTATATTCCTTTTTCGTCGTATTCCTGATCACTAAAATAAGTCGAAAGAAGAACATACGTCCAAACAGCAATGTGCCGAAACAAGAATATGACTGTCCAATCAGGAATGTGCCGAAAAAGGAATCAATCAGCCTATTGTGTACCTACAAGGTGCCAGCCGGGGCGCGAAACCACGAGCCTCTGCTTGAGAGGCCATAGGAAACTAGGCTAAGCTAAACTACGCTGTCACGGCCTAATTTTTTTTAACATTCATCGATTGAAATCCACAAATCGCGCAGCATGGAATAGATTAATGGTCCCCGCGATCAGATTAAAAATTAATCGCGATAACAGCTTAAAGAGCAGCTCAAAGAAATGGTGTGGAAAATGGAACGCTCCCATTGGAGACGTAAATCTTGATTGTCAGCCAAAGCTTGATTAAGTGTTAAAATTTAAATTATGATCCTCGCTTCGTCCCGTGGACGACGTGGCTTTACAACACCGTTTTATGTCAACCCGCGCGTTTTGCGAAATTTTATGTCAAAGGTAATAAACCTTCGTGCTACAGACCCGTAATTTTGTTTATGTGCGACTGATCTTAATCTCTTTATCATGGATTTTTCTACTCGTTACTTGGCAGTTTCTATCTGTATCGAGTTATTGTTTATGGTAATATAAAGACATTTAATATATCTAGTTGCTTAGTAGTAAATTTTAGTAAGTTGTTGGGAATTAGAGTTGAATGAGAGAAAGTTGAAGTCAATTTGAACCTTTGCGAGCATTCGGTTACGGAGTAATTACGTAACCAATGTGTAGGTACATTGGTTCCGTAATTCGTCCGTAAATTTTTAATCGTGTTTGCGAAATTTACCTATTCAGAGTATGAACAATGTAAAAAAATGCATTTAGTAGTCTCAAACTTGTATATTTGAACTATGGAATTGGTAAGAAATGGTCTTTAATTTGCTTTTTGGGTTGAATCATTGATATCATTAATATCATCGGTATTAACATGGTGGCATTTAAAACTCAAACATTTCAGCTCTAATAATTATGACTTAGGATTTATTGATTTATTAAGGATTTATTTAGGATTAAAAAAATACATAGTCAGTTGCGTACACAGATACTAGAACCACAAAACCGTACTAAAATAAGTGGTCGATGAAAAAAAACCCTTTTCTAATTTTAAGTTGAACAACATTTAGGGCATCCTATTTTGGTGGATCTTTGTCGTAAACAGGAAGTTGCTTTTACTCAACATTGAGAAATAAACGTTCTCTCTCTTCCTCTCCCTTTCTCTGTTTTATGAAAACAGCTGCTCAAATAATATTAGAAGTTTTAACGCCAGTTTACCCTGGAAGTCTTGGCATGTCGTGCATGAAAACTTTTAAGATTTCTTGAAAGACTTTTAAGAAGCCCCAAGTTATTCTTTGAATCGAGACTTAGCATTGAGCTTTTATTGCTGCAGTTTTGCATAAACCCCACGCAGCCACTTACTCCATTTAGCATAAACACAAAAGTATTCCATTCCATCCATCACGAGTCATTCATTCCACCCTGTCACCCTTTCGCACTTCCAACAACAATTCAGGTCAAGTGCGTGCAATCAAGGTTCATAAAGCTTCAAATCGCTTGAGCCGCTTACGAAACACTTAACAATCTGTCAAGACACTCACCTATAATGTACGAGAGAAAATGGACTGTAAAGAGGTAGACAGCCATGGTGCGCGCCATCGTGAAGCGGGATCATTGAACCTGAAACAAAAGGATGTTTTCATTACCGCTTTTTAAGGTTCCCGAGGAAAAGGTGCTACCGGGATCTCACTACAATATTATACGGCAATACATAATGTAAGTTATTTTAATCACGAGGGCGCCACTTTCTTCATACTAACAATATTTTGAGATTTAATTTGTAGGTCATGAAATGAAGTTAAAATTGTAACATAAAGTAAAATAAACTGAAAGAGGGTTTGCGAAACAAGAGGTAGACGCAACCGGTGGCCATACTGCCCGCCTGTTTTGTTCGATCTTAATAATTGATTGAAGCAGGCTCCGTGAACTAAAACCATTAGTTAATTTGCTAATCCGCGACCACACAAGCGAGACAGCTACGGCTGTGCGACGATGCTAAGCCTCCACCTCTTCTACCAGACGAGTCAATACCATGTCACATAGACTCAACCACCATCACCATCTCCACACACTAGGACTCTCTACTATACTTACTTCGTTTATTTTTGCATTTGTACGCATTTGTACGCGAGGTGGGCTGTCGGCTCAGATAAAAAGGGGACGACCCCCGCACCGAGTCATTCCTGGTGCAAAGACTGTCCATATGGCTACCAACGCGGAAATGCCGCGAGCGTTATGGGCACATTTGCACCTGGTGTGGCAAGAGGCGGTTTATTTGACTAAATTGTTATTTTTATAATAATTGTGTGATTGACTATTTTAAAAAAATATTTATAAAAATATGTTTACAAATTACGCAAAAGGAGTATTTTAGCATTAAAAAGAAGGAAACGATCTTGACATGTCATTTTATTGAAAAACCCTTTTTGAACCATTACGTACAAAACCATAACAACATAAGTAACTAAACGTCATTGTTATTTAATTTTTACTTGCTGTTACTCATTTTTAAAAAGCGTTTTTCAGTAAAAGCACATTCTTTTAAATGCTAAAATAAACGAAGTACAAGCTAACACTAGATGCACTCCAAAACTACTGCAAATTGTGTTGTCATACAGTCAGCAGCAGAAGTAGCTAAACAGCAGAAGCGGTCGCAATGATCTACACAAGCTCTTATGTCTATAACAAAAGAACCGTGCTTAGATCATTTTGAACGCTTCGGTTGCTTAGCTACTTTTGCTGCTGAATGTACCTACGGAACCTTTTGTGTCCGAGGCCAACTCGCGCTTGTTTTATTTTTAAAGTTGGCAGTAATGAGCGGAAGAGGTTTGAAGTCAACGGCAGTGACGGATTGGTTGGCGTCAGCTTATTTTTAAAAGTTAAAACGAAGAACGTTGCATTTAGTTAGCGTGTTGAGCGGGAAAAAAAATGTTTGCTTATGTTTTTTTGTATAACTGGACTTGATAAGTTGCATTAAGTCATTTAAGTTAAAGTTATTTTCACATGAGCGTAGTAGGTAGGTATAATAATTATTTAGTTTATGTTTACCCATGTCTTCATAATACAAGAAAAACACACTTATTTTGATTAAAAATAAGAAAGGCGTAGAAACGCGGCAAGAAATTTAAGTTACATATTTAAAGTAATGTGTACAGTAGGTAATATAAAAAAAATTATAAAGCGATTAAAGCGAAGTTTTAGAAACTGTTACTTCGTGTTTGATCTTTAATGCTAATATTTAAGTCCCTATTTCACTAAAATGTGAACAAGAGCAAACTCATCAAAATTTTCAACACCAAACTTCAGTCACCCTTGTGATTTCAAAGTCATTGAACAGTTTTCAGTACCAAATTTAAGGTTAAGGTCAGACCTTCAGAAAATGGTCTGGCAATCTCCGGAGAATTCAGGCCGCCCCATATTTTAGTAGATGGAAAAAGTAGGTTCAATTTCTGCGTTCCTGTCAGATGTATTACGCCAGCCTAATTTAGGACTGCCTGGAATCCTTTTAGCGTAACACGGGATTATTTAAAAAATATTTTAGAAATAAGACTGTTTTTCTTTTACAGCATAATAAAGCTAGAAGTGTATAAAACAGTTCTTACCGTGACCGACTGAATGACAGACAATGCAAAGCTTAAACTACTGGGGACACTGAAGCTGACACAGAACCTGAGTACCAATAAGGTTTTTTTTTATGTAATTTTTATTGAGGCTTTGGACGCAATGAGGTTTAGGTACTTTAATAAGGCATTCTTCGGATTTCATACGGGATAAACTACCTTACTTTTGCACGGGGAGAGGCCGCGGGCCTAAGCTGTTTATCAATTAATTTGTCAGTGTCATCAATTTGTAAATCCCATACAAATATATTTTTGATCAATTTTAGTTTCGTGTAGACTCGTAAGCGATAAGGATTTTTTTAAAGATTTCTAATAGGTACGTTTATCCAAGCTTAGAACATGAAAGGAATAGAGATGTTACCGCGCGATTTCCCCTTTCAAATGATCAGGGTCTGTTGATTGTGTGCGTGTTTTTGACATTTGTGTGACAGTTTTGTTTTAGTGTGAGTTTGTAGGAACGTAACAAATTTTGACATGAGCGCAGACGTGTGCAGTACGTGTGTGTTCCTCGTCCCCCTCAAAAAGTGGCCGAAAAATCCTAGTGCATAGATAAGCCAAAGGCGCTTCCCGTCTGTCTGCTTTATGGCACCAAGACACTGTTTGTCCCCGATTAAAACTTCAACACGTTAAAAGAGCAAACTAGGTACTAACTTTTTTATTCCGCAACTTCTAAGCCACAGGCATCTCTGTATGTTATCGGCCACCTATTTCTTCCGACCTCAAATACTTGTTAAACTTTAAGACTCCTGGGCAAACTGGGAAGTTCTGTTTAGAACTTCACTTGTTTCGCTTCGCCGCTTGGACTCGCGGGCTTTCCTTCCTGACTAAACTTGAACATGTGTTTCGGATGCTTCTTAGGGATCCTTTGTCAACCTGAAGACCGTGCGGAGACCGTCGTAGAACAAATAAGCAAAGTCTATTAGAAATAGGCAGTCTGAAGTATATGTATTGAGCACTGGAACTTATAAACTTCGTGACAATTCACTCGCTGTTTGGCCGGAAAATTAATTTATCGTCTTCACATTTGACATGAGAAAGATTTTATCAGATTCGCTTTTAGAACGCACCATCAGAGACAAGCATTTGATCATAAACTTCATCATAGGTTAAGGTTTGCTTTGTGTGTCAAGAACGCGGAATAGGAGCTCCACTTTCTCGGAGCTCCGTCGATCTTGTCTCATGATTCATGGTGTGATTGATAATGCGAACTTGGTGAATGAAGTTTCTTTCCAGCTATGATAGAAGTAAGTGATTTCTGTTGATATGACAACTGACCAATTTCGATCATGGCCAAATGCGAACCTGGTGAATGACGTTGATTCCAAATATTTACCTACTAATAAACCCCTTCGTGACTAGAAATAAATAATAAAATAACATGTTTTCTGAGAGTAATATGAGAGTACATTATAATAACTTAAGTACGTTAGTGTTGTAACGTTTTTTTGTTGGTAGTTGTGAAAAGATGCGCCATGGTGAAATATGTGTATAGATTTTTTGAAAAAAACTAAAATAATGTATTTTATAAATTCAGTAGTGTGTAATTTGCGAGACAGGAGATATTAATGGAATTTAAAGGATTATAAAATACATTTTTACGTCGATCAGTATTTTTAACCCTAATAAGAAATTATTGAATTATTATTAATTACAACGAGAATACAAAGTTTCAAGAATACTTAATAACATTACCTAATTAATCACGTACCGTTCGTTCAAATTTACAAATTTACTTCGTTAATTGACTATTTATACAAAGCTCACTAAGAAATTAAGTTTAATAATTGACGATATTTCATTTGGTACTTAATTGGTGGACATCATGTTTGTTTTTTATGTTACAATAATAACGGATTTTGGTAAGCAGGGTTTCATATTCACAATAAGCTGGCGTATTTATTATAACTAACTAGCAATTATTATAACTAAATAGCGTATTTTGGTATATTACCTGACTGCCCCAAGAAACGAGGGTTCTGTTTTTGTTTATTTGTTAGTTTTAGGTACCTTTTGTACATATTTCGTGTTTTAGTACTGAGTTTAGGGGTGCATTAGACATAATGAAAACGGGATATTGATCACGATTACCCTATAGGTTTGATGAGCTCCCGATATTTCCACACTATTGCATGCATCATGATCACGGGCAAACTGACAAAACGAGGGTAGATACTAATAAGGTAATCGAGGTCAGTATCGCGAATCATTGAAAACTGTGATTTTAGGGGTGGTATTATATTTCATACTTTTTATTTTATTTAGGTAATATATATTTTTTATACCTACAGACGGTCACAAAAAAAATTATGTTGTCAGTTGTTGGAGTAAATCTGTACGTATGAGTTAGAACGTAATTTGAAGCAGTAATAGTGCTTCTGAGTGTGAGTAATCTTATTGCATTCGAATATGAATGGATTTGAATAGTTGTCCTAGCAACTAAGTCACAATTCGGTTGTAACGTAAGATAGGCACACACGGCTAGTGCTCGTGCATATTTCTTGTTTGTTGCTCTGGCGGTTTATTCCGCGATTTTTCGATTTGTTATAATTATGTATACCTTTTAGGCTGAGCTTATTTTTGTAACACGAAAAGTGTTTTTTTTTGCATGAGTATTAGATTAGGTAGACAAATAAACGGATTAATTATGTACTTATATATATAAGAGATAAGAGAGTACGCGCTCCCATCGGAAGGTCTACGAATTAGTCCAAATCATGCTAACTTGTGCTCTGGGTCCCGTAGCTTTAAAAGATACCTAATCTAATAAAAAGATAATAAAAATAATAAAGATAATTGTGTTTGTATAATGTTTTTTTTTCTTTTTAGTACAATAAAGTGTTTATAATTTTAGCATCTTGATTTAGTAAATCAAAAGGGTACGATATTAGAACAGTAAAGTTGTTTTCATGTAGACTCTACAATGTAGAGAGTTTAGAAATGCGTCAGCTTATTTTAAGTAGGTACCTAGTGTACCTAGTTGTAGTGTCCATAGTTGGGTATGTCCATAGTTGGGTCTGTGTGACATGGTGTTGATTTGTGTGGCAAAAAATATACATTTATCGCATAGACTTACGCGGGTGAGCAAATGAAGAAATTGGTTTTAGTAAAGTTCATGGTTTCATTCACCTTCGCAAAGTAAAGCGGCCTTTAAACATTATTGAATTTAGCGTAATTTAGACAACCGGCGTGGCGTCCATGCGAACAAACATGCTAACTGCCTTTACACTTCACTTTTTTTAGTCTTTCTCATTTAGCACGCTAAATTCCAGGCACGCTAAATAAGCCGTGATAGCCTAGTGTTTCGACCTATGGCCTCTCAAGCAGGTCGTAGGTTCAAACCCCGGCTCGCACCTCTTAGTTTTACGGAATTTATGTGCGGAATTACATTTGTAATTTATCTTGATGTTTTCGGTGAAGGAAAACATCGTGAGGAAACCAGCACACTCCTGCGAAGCAATTCAATTATGCGTGTGAAGTTCCCAATCAACCCAAGCCCAAGCCCTCTTATTCTGAGAGGAGACCTGTGCCCAGCAGTGGGACGTAAAAAAGGCTGGTAAAGATGATGACTGTGATGACGCTAAATTCAACCATGTCTAAAGCGGGCAAAAACGCCTCATTCAAACAATTAATAAAGTTACAACCAAGTCAATTCTACAAAGGAAACAAACTGCAACCGCAGCTATCTTTTCGCTTGGTCATTATTTGCGCGGAACCCATCTGCTTTTGACTAAGTAAGTTCCACGAAGAAAATTTGTGTAGAGAAAACCTTTTTGAAGATTGGCCCGGGATTTCCTCATTCGGTAAGGTTCGGGAAGCCGAACTGGCAAGCTCGTATGTTCGCTGTTCAATTACTGAGTATCGAAATTACTTTGAAAACACGCGTTCCAGGGCTTATCATTCTCCAGTGAGTCTTGTCTGAAACTCAGCGAGTCTGCACTGATCGATTGCATTAGGTTTACTTATATTTTTTCGTGTTATTTTTTTGACAAAACGACCCGATAGCCTAGTGGTTAGAGAGCCTGATTATATGGCTTGAGGTCCCGGGTTAGACCCGGTCGGGGCAGTGTTTGTATGATGAATATGAATGAAACTACGGTGAGACTCAATATTAGTGAAATAAAACAGATCACTCACGGATATATTATAAGTCGAGTTTAGCACTACTTGTTTCGGATGAATTCGTAGTCCTTCTCGGAGCGCACGACCCAGTGCGAGACGCACACACATTCATATTCATCATAGTGAAATAAAATGGATCACTCACGTATATAAGTCGTGCTTAACCCGACATTATTAGTCCTTCTTGGGAGCGCACGATTCAGCGGCATGGTAACGTACAATGCGCAAACGAGGGTAGGTAGTTGACAGCGGCGCTAAGCTACCTACCCTCGTTTCCATTGTATTTTTTACTATTGTCAAATGTAGGGCAGCACACTACACCGTTCACGTCACTCTGTAAAGATTCGTTCACACTGAGGGTCGAGCAAGACTTTACGAAAGCTGCGTAACGTTATGGTTATCGTATCGAGATCGAGAAACCTCATACTAAATTTTAGTTCCAAATACGCTCACGGGCGGGCGCTGTTCCAAACGTCATACAAACTCGACAACGTTTACTATTCGACTCTACGTTACGCAGCATTCATAAAGTAAGTTATACGTTTATTTCACTATGATTTCGTCTCACGGTAGCATCATTAAATTAAGCATCTACTTACCTAAACGTCTGGAAATATATCATAGTATCTACTGGTCAAATAAACCAAATAAAACAACATGCCGCTAGTAAAACTTTGCCCGCAAGAGAGATATAGAAATAGCAGTCTTGTGTGTGTTGCTCTCTTGTGTATTGTACTATCTAAATACGTTCAAGACGTGCAATAAATACAATGTTTTCAGAACTGTGAGAAGAGCAAGACACGATGTGAAAAACTAGGCAATATAACTGTGTGGCCACAACGTAATTTTACAGTTATGTCGTGCAATTTACTGAAACTGATACGAACCATTATAATATTTTTTACCTGTCATGCATTAAATTTTTACTTAAAATGCATAGTTTAATACTTGCACGCCAACACGCGCCATTTTGGTTTCGCGTTAACATTGACTACAATACTGACGTCATTCTTTCAGGAAAGTTTATAGCACAATTAAAATTTAATGGTACGGTTTAACGATTTATGTAAATTAACAACAGGGGAATTTGGAAAATAAAGTAAAACGTTTAGCGAATAACGTTATACACGAAAATTTGCGAGTGACAAATGGCATAGTGTATTGCAATGGTCAGAATCAACAAAATAGACGTAATGCTTTAATAGGTAAATTAAAGCGGTCCATGTGCCACCTAGCTTTACAATTACGTGACTACGATGAATAAATACCGAGCGCTGGTGACGTCATTCTGTCTATCTCGGTTTGTACATGTCACTACCAAAGTTTCTAAATTCAAACTTGGAAATTTCTTCCTTCGGACTTTAGTCCCCAGACATAATACCTGCCTGGAGAGATAGCTCTCTTGGAATATTTCCTTACAAATGATTTAATTGTGAAAAGGTTTCTGGCTCCATTTCATCATTTATTAAATAGGTTATTTCCGTATGAAAGAACAAAAACAGTTGTTTTAATCCTTCTTAATTCACTTTTTAAGATACTCAAAGTACATCTCTGACAAATTTCAAGTCTCTGGCTCAAGGGCTATGCTAGGTTTAGGCTGAGTGTTATCTGTAAGTAAGTCAGTCTGTATTGCTGCAGTTTTACATTTAGGCATAGATAAAATAATAAAAGTCTTAGGAACCACAATGAATGTGTGCAAAATGTGAATGGTGTTAATAGTACACTATCCATTCTGCGTTTTATGTTATTATAGTTTTTAAAACTGTTTACTACGAGTACCTAAGTTGAAAGTTACTTTCGTTTGCTTCTGCATAATATCCACACCACTGTATTTGCAGAGGAATAATATTATTGTTCCGAACTAAAACCAAACTACGTCTTACAGCAACTTCAGTGCGTGGAGAACTTAATTTTGAACTCTTTAATTTGCGTATATATAAACTCTTAAAAAAATGTGTTAGCATAACTAGAGGTTTGATCTACGGCCCCTAAAGCACAGGGTCGTGGGTTCAAGCCGTGGCTTATACGTCAGAGTCTTATCGATTTTTTTGCAAGAATTGAGTTTGAAGCTTTCGCTAAAGAGTGAAAACCTGGTAAAGTGACCTACACACTTCTGGGAAGCAATGCAACGGTGTGCGTGAAGTTACCAATCCGCGATGGGCTAGCGTGGGAACTATAGCCCAAGCCCTCTTTCTGAGAGGAGGCCTGTTCCCAGCAGTGAGACGTAAATAGATTTGAAGGCTGATGATGAACTCTTTTACGACTCCTCTGCGCGATAGCCCATTGTGTAGTGAGTGTAGTGTCATTAGCGTGGAAAACAACTTGTATGATCTAGTGATCTGGTGATGATTGTCAGTAAAAAGAATCAAACGACTTGTACACAGAATTAACCAAAACCGAACGCTCACAAAACCTAGCGTTTCCCTAATTGCTCAGAAATGACAAACTGATTACTACATTCCTATTTATAAGAGCGGCCGCAAGCATGATGGATCGCGGGGAAATAATCTGTCTTGTTTGTGCGCGGTCGTTAATTTCTCTCATGTTCTAGGGGAGCCTCAATGGGCAGTACAAAGGACTTATTTATGTTTTAGTGAAAAAATCGTTGAGTGTTATTCAATTTACAGGAGTATTATTGACTAATACACTTGATTGTTTTATTATTATTGTATATTTGTAATTTACACTATCGCAAGTAATCCTGCCCACTCCTGGGAATAGGGATACCATCTGACAGGCATTTGCCGCATTTAATAAAATAAATAAATAAGGAACATATTTTTAAATTTCGCGGGTCTCGGTGAAAGTTAAAGCTCGCATACACATAGACACAGTTTTTTACTGTAGACAGTATTTTTTCTGAAAAATCACGCATTTTGTGCATCTTAGACAGGCATCCTCCCTCACATAGATGGTAATCCTACTTGCAAAGCAATTCCATGGACCGATTGGTAACTATAGCCCAAGCCCTCTCATTCTGACAGTAGGCCTGTACCTAGCGGTGGGACGTAACGAGGCTGGACAGTATACGTTTTTTTTTATTTGGAATTTGAGGTTTTTAGAATTAGATGAGGTTGATTGTAGTGAATATAATAATTTCATAATTATTTTGATCACTACAGTGGAAATTCTGAAATGTTATCTGTGTGATATGTGGCACTGGTGAGAGACTGCAAATCATAAAGGTAAGTTATCTGTATTTTTTCACAACGAAAGGCATTTTGACAAAACATTCTTCAAGTACACAGCTCATAAACGTCAGCTTCTTTTTGCTCTGTTTATTTTCAACTTACATTTAACCATTTCGTGCTCAAACTGTTATCAGCATGTATGTCAATTACGTATAATCTTACCCCAAGGGTTCAAAGGGACCTTAAAAGTTGCCCAGAGCCCGGAAGCAAACGAGATATGACAGGATGGAATATTTGAGGTTAAATTGCACTTTATTCCGCACAATAGGATGTAAGTGTAGTCAAAGTGAAGAGAATATCCTGACCAAATTAATATTAATGTAAAAAAAACCGGACAAGTGCGAGTCGGACTCGCGCACCCAGGGTTCGTACAAAATTATTTTTCTAGCTTTTCCACAATGTTTTATTTTGTCCAGTGTGAGCAGAGCCCTAATGCTCCTAATAAGCAAAATGTACGCATTGTGGAGACATTTTATATTGGCCGGTGACATATTGTTATACAGACAGATATAGAAAATCAAGATTTTCAGATTTTTCTGAGTGGTTGTGCTTCATAGCAAATTTCAAGTTTTTAGGACAACTGGAAGTACCCCTTAGGTTTCCGCAGTTTGTATGGAAACGACCTTTTTAATGACTGTATCTTATGATTGCGTCGATTTAAAAGTTTTTTTTTAAACCTTCAAGGGACTGCAGGCTTGAGTATTTGATATTAATTTAAGCACAACTCTTGTAGGATCACATAGTTGTTTGTCTGTCCGTCAGTCAATCTTAAGCTATACCAACAAATAAAAGATTCCCATTGCCTTAGAATCATAGAAAACGTTATATATGGAACCCCCGGTGCGCGAGTCCTACTCGCACTTGCCCGGTTTTTTTTACGATGAACATTTTCACTCGTTTCCCAGTTATTCCAAGACCGAAGTTCGAAATATTCATAACATACGTCCTTTTTCCGCCGCAAAGCAACTAAACATGTCAGTCTCGAGAAACTTTTAACCCTTTCAAGATAAGCCTAGTAAATAAACTTTAGTAAATAGACCGTTTATATGCCCAATTCCTTCAAACTAACGGGTCATCTAGTGAATAATTAACATCCTCGTCAATTAAACATACAGCCTTGAGAACCGTTTGACTTTTGTCTTACGTAGCTTCAGGCGATTCATTAGGAACACTTATGTACACTTAATGTAGACTTGTGTAGTACCACGACAAGTGTTGTTATGTAGTGTTGTTGTTATGCTTAGCTTTGGAATAGGCTGTTGGCGATAAATTATTTGTTTTGTGTGTTAATAGGACTTTTTAGTATTGTCGCTTGGCATAGTTGCTTGAATAATTGTGAGTTTACTGTCACTGAAGTGGGTATGAAATAAAAACAATCATTTTGGTCATCCGTGACCACACATGTTTTTTTTTTATACAACGAGGAAGGCAAGCGAGCAAGTGGGTCACTTGATGGTAAGTGATCACCACTGCCCATAGATACCCGCAACTCCGGAGGGTTTGCAGATGCGTTGCCAACCTAGAGGGCTAAGATGAAATGCCTCTTGTGCCCGTAATTACACCGGCTGTCTTACTCTCCACATCGGAACACAAGAGTGCAAGCACTGCTGCTTAGCGGCAGGATTAACGAGTAAGATGGTGGTAGCGATCCGGACGGATCTCGCACAAGGTCCTACCACCCGCAAAACATGTGATGCAAAGATATCAAGGGTTTGCCTGAAAACCAGCGCTGTAGCAGGCACCTGCTGCAGCATAATGCTGAGTCAAATTCCTTTTCGACATCATCATTTAAGTATAATTTTTCTAACTTTTTGTATTGGTTTAAGAGTCAGTGTATTTTTTGATGTCGAATAAAGTTATGTCTATGTCTACATATAAAATCTATGTGACAAATGTATGTCTTAGTGCAACACTTTCCCCTTCACAGAGACACGAATCAACACAAATGTCACAGACCCAACTATCACACACTATTCGCTGACGCGTTTAGGAACTCTCTACGAGCCCAATTTCTAGGCACCAAATCCAACGTTCAACATGCTACCAATCAACTAAGGTACCACAATGACCTTTTTGTGTTGCAAATGACGTTGTTCTGTAGGTATTTTTTTAAAAGGAATGTGTTCAATAACCATAATATCCTAAATAATTGTCATTATAATTACACTGACAAACTATAGGAGTCCCAACTTTGATAAAAATTGGCGAACGTACTTTGATAACATCCTGAAACGCAAGACTCATAGCAAGGAATACACTAACATTCCTTACAACGTTCTTAGTCAAAGATTCTTTCAAATAAATTTACTCGTTATCGGACGAAATAGTTGATAAAAATATGTTTTTCTAAACTCGCGCCACAATAAAACGCTTCGAGTGCAGAAAGTTGCGTATGACAAAGTAACGTTATGTATTCTCGACACTGCATCCTTATCTATCATAAAATCATAATTCATAGTGCCATTACACTCCCCCTGTAATGCTTTCTTGATGCTATCTCGAATAGTTTTCTGTATTTTATGTTTATTTAAGAGTCTTGGACGGCGTCCCGCGTTGCTTTAGCGGGATGCCAAAAATTGAACAATGAGCATGAGGTTTCGCTAGTCATAGCAGTCATATTCTTGGCTCTTTTGTATCTGAGTTTGAATTGTTATAGTTATTTTTAGATGTAATATTGTGAGTTCTTTCAATGCGGGGTGAACGATGTAATAGCTCTTATTTAATGCAGTGTTTCGATGCAAACACGGTTGATAAATTAAGACAAACAAGTTAACAAAATTGCTAAGCACCAAATGTGTAGATAAAAATTAACTTGTTATTTTTTTATCAAAATCTTACAATGAAAAAAAAAAACAGTAAGTGTGAAATACCAGTTTTTTTTAAAATTCGCATTATAAAATGCGATTGTGCTAAACAAAATTGCTTTAACTGTATACTTTACAATGACTGCACAACCTTACATAACGGAGTAACAATTTAAATAGAAATTCAGCTACGTCCGAAATTTGCTGAACGGGATTCGAAATAACATTAAATTGCCGCAAACAATTGCAAACGCCCGAAAACCTTTAAATTGATGAACGTTAGAATGCAAATTTAACTAATTAGTGATTCTGGTTTAAAATGGCGAATATACATTAGCATAATTTAATTAAATTATCAACATTTCAAAACGCCCGCGATTTGAAATCATAGTGGATCTTTGTCAGTGAGCGTTTGTTAACTTTTCGCGATCGCCATTTTAATCCCACAATTTTTTCTCAATCATACAAAAATGTCTGAATGAATTTGTATAAAATTAGTTACGGAAATAGTATTATTAAGTATACCTTAGATTACAACATAACCTTTTATTCCTAGAAATTGCATACCTAGTTCCCACGGGACAACTGAATACTAGACGCAGACCATGACAGACATACTGAACAGTAGTATTATTATTAAGTCGTTTCGATTAGTAGAAACTTATACTAATACTAATAATACATAACAATGATTATAGAGGACCTCTGGAAGTGGCCCAACTGACTCAAAAAATATTTAAATAGTAAAAAGCTACACTATCCCGGATTATAATGTCTACTTTTTACTTTTTAACCTGGATCAATCCAATTGATTGGCACCCACCCGTTTTGTCACCTTTGTAGCTATAAATAATGACTAAAGATACTACTGTAGGCCAAGCATGGGTTTTCGAATGCAGCGTAACGTGACGCTATCGTATCGAAATCGAGAAAGCTCATACAAAATTTTAGTTTCAAATACGCTCACGGGCGGGCGGTGTTCCAAACGTCATACAAATTTCTCGATAACGTTACTACTCGATTACGTTAAGCAGTCATTATGACCACAGCCGCCAGATTTAACTATTCACAAATTAAGTTTAAAAAATGTCGACCTACTGTGGAACCAATTCAAATAAATCCGTCGAATGACACGCTATTGCTTGCGAAGGAAATCATTACGAGATTTAATGTGAAAGAGTTCCACGACGGGTCGCGGTTCTATTGTGCAAATAAGTAATGAGCAAGACGTGTCGTTAGTACAAAGTAATATGTAACAACCGAGAAGACGATAACGTTAATTAGGCCGGCATTTAGTATTGTTCGTGCCTTGATAGTAGGTACAGATTTCCGGTGAGATTTGGGATAAGAAAACTGTGTATAAATATTTTCAAAGGACGAAAACCGAAGTGATTTTCTGTAAATGATTAAAATTGAATAATAGAAAAAGAATGTGCGACCTTTTTTGGAAATGGCTTATTTCAGAGGTAAGTAATAAATTAAATTTCAATTTCAGAGGTAAGAATTACAGTACAAGCAGAAATTTAGGTATTCCTTCAACAAAACCTCACTAATGAAGTTACTCACACGTTCCAACGCTACCGCAGCTCCTTCCGTTCCGAATAGAAGTTTCAAGTGCTCTCCACAAAGTTTTACATCGCAATTTCAGCGGTTAGTGAAGTGTGAAAAAGGTTTGGTCTTGGTTTGCCTCATAATTTTTTGAAATTTTTTTTTTTTTTTTAAAGAAGAAAGTTTGGATTTTAAGATAAAATACTCGGTGTTAAAAAAAGTTGGGTAAATATAACCTCAAAACGCTGCCGAAACATTAGCGAATTCATCCAACAAAAAATCATTCGAACAAGATAAAACCTCAATTAAAAAAACAATAAATAATCATAAAGTCAAAGTCAAAAAGCCGATCGAAACCCAACTTTTCCAACTCGAGATACAATAAAATCGCGCACAAAAAAGCTGTTTCGAAGATTGAAAACAAAAACTGGCAAAGAAATGAGGTCAGTAATTACCATAGCGTCAATCTTCCGCCTCACACTCCAGAGGTTTTAATTTCTTATCAACACTTCAGCGACAAAACAGAACACTTCACAAAAGATAACAGAAACAAAGGAACGGCCGAGAAGTCTTTTGTTTCCTTTTCAAGTTTCGAACTCGGAGCACTGGCACGAAAAACAAAATAGTAAAAACGAAAAAACTCGCGTTCTTCTCGTAAATGGCTATTCGAACTCGTGGAGTGTCCCCCGATGGTTACGGGTTGCTTTCGCGTTCGTAGGGCCACCACTGCGATGTGTCGAGCGTACCGCGCCTGCGTAGCTTTGCGCCACCATCCTGCACTCATAATACGTCTCTGCTTCAATTAATCCAGCTCTCTCAATTACACCTATGAGCCTTGCTGTCCTGGTAATATTGAATAGAAAGTGATCCGGCATTAGAGCGGCAATTGATCTCTTGTTTCTTGTGTAAGTGTGCAAGTTTTTTGTAGTGTCGTTTACGATAAAGTTCGAAAGGTTACTTTTAGACTCCACAAGGGTGCGTCAGAGAAAAAATACGTATTGTGCCTACGAAATTATGTTGGCGTCACACTAAATTTAATCTTAAAACCTAAAATTAAAAGAGCCTTCTTGATTATATCACAAATCATTTCAAGCACCGTGACCCTAATCTGATCCTAATATCCAGCCAGCAATCACAAGAAAACAATTGAACGGTACGAGAAGCCCAATTCGGGATTCATAAAAAAAACTTATACTATATGAATTTGTGTCGAACGGGCTTTCACGGTCCGTTTGCCTCTTCTCGTTAGGCCGGCCTATAAAGAAGGCTCATCTTAACCATAGGCCTGTGATGCATGGACCGGTAGGGATACATTTTTGGGATAATATTGTTTTTAAGACTGAGATGTGTTAGCTTATGTCTAAATGCGAAGGGCAGTGGATGTAACAAAATGAGCGCGTGGACCCGGATAAAAATAATGTATCATATGATTATTTTAGAAGTGCAAATATTTAAGAAAAAAAATGGTATAAATTAGACGAAGAACTTGCATAGTTTTCAAATTGGTAGACAGGTCCAGTTATTCCTTGAGGCACCCTGAATAACTAAAGTCCCCAAGTGGGGGTAAGTGAGGGTATAAGGTGACTTTTTATTGCGTTATTTATGAAATTAATTTCCTACGATACAGTTGTATTCATAAGCATCTTTACTGTACTTTGAGCTTTGAGAGCTACAAGGGGCTTCAATATTCCTCTAAGTAGGCTATAGTAGTTTATGCAATTGTTATACATATAGTGAGGGTCCATATGTAACAGTTGCATAAGCTATAGAGCTTGGAGGCGAAGCCGAGTTTCATAATAGGATTAAATGAGTGTTTTAAAGCCTAATTATGTAGAGTGGCATACATTACTTTGTCTATACACATATTATTATTATAAGTACCTACTCTAAGATGGGTTCAGAAGCCGAAGGCATAATAAACCTGTCACGAATAGACAAACATCTTTTTTTTTAATAGGCCTATTTTTAAATCGTGTTGGTTTTTGAAGACGAAAATTGACTGTCGTAATGATGGTCGTTACCTACGACTTTTGAACGCATAATAGAGGACTTAATGATAAATGGTGTGTAGATAAAAAAAAACTTCAGAACATTTATAGACTGAAAAGCAGCTTATCCATTATTTACAACACTTCTTTCATCGATACGTTTATAGCGGAAAGGCGATCGCGGCCAAAACATTATGGCGTCGTTAAGGTGTATTCGTAACATTCAAGCTCTATCGCTCGAGAACTAACGGTCGAGTGATTCGTAACGCACGGAACTCACGCAGTGCTCCTTTTCCTTTTAATATAATGAAAATAGAACAGCGTACCCAATGGCTTCAGTCAAAGAATATATTCACTAACGTAACAAGAAACGACACTGACGCATGTGTGCAGTAAATGACCTCGCGGCTGTGCGCGTTTCGGGACGTGAGGGGGTGAGGGCGAGTCGCGCGGGGTGGGAAAGGCGATCCGCGGTCGCCATGGCACGGCAGTGTCGCGCCTGTTCTTCAGTCAGAATTATTATAACGACTAGCTTTCGTCCGCAGCTTCGCTTCCGTGGCAGAACTCACTATGAACTTAGTGAAATACCCACGGGATAGACCCGTGGGTATTTCACTGAGTTCATAACCGTAATTTGAAAAATAACGAGTTCCCGTACAAACTTTCACCCCCCCCCCCCTTTTTACCTTCTTAGGGGTGTATTTTCGAAAAATCCCGCCTTACCCTTAGAGTACATTATAAAAGGAACCTGTGTGCCAAATTTCAGCTTTCTAGGGCTAAGGGTTTGGGCTGGGCGTTGATCAGTCAGTCAGTCAGTAAGTCTGTCAGAACTTTTCCTCTTATGGACATATGCATATAGATTTTCATTGCTATTTCAACCGCGATGATACCAGGAAATCACGTATGGGATCAGTGAAATTGTTAGAATGTTTTCTTAGGCTTTAATTTAATGTAAATATTACGTAAATTTATTCGTTAAAATAAATTAAGGTTTGGTAGAAGAAGCTCTGAATAAAATGAAAATAAGTAAGTAAGTAAACGCTTTATTGCACAGTAAATATAGAAATACAGACAGGTTGCAAACAGTGAGATACAAGTACGAAGGCGGACTTATCCCTATAAGGGATCTCTACCTAAAAAAAGTTACGTTTTTTTGGATAAGTAGCTATATTAGAGATACGGCACAACTACCTAATAACTAATAACGTAATTATCAGTTACTAAAAGGAGTTCTAGATGAAGAATATTCAATAGGTAGTTAAAAGTTTTTAAGAATTAGGTATTTAAAATTGTCTTCCTTTCAAGCAAATTACTAATATAAAAATAAAAAATATAGAGTAAATAAAATTCAATAGTAGGTAGTACGAGTAGTAGTAGTAGTATGAGTAGTAGAGTAGTATAAGTAGGTAGTTTGAGTAATAGTAGTAGTATTAGTAGTAAAACAATTGATTAATCTCAAATTAGGCAATTTCTAATTTATCAGCCTTTCATTCAAATGAAATACCAATCAGACATACCTATCTATGAGAGGTATTTCAGTATTATCAACAGACCTTTTTGTGACCAAATAATAATCATTTTAACTTTCTCCTTAGATTGCGTAATGTGTATTCTGTATAGCTTATCCTTTGATGTGAAAATAATCTCGTTAAATTTAAGATGGTTTCGCAAAGAATAAGTCTGATGTCGCAATTCTAAAAAATGTAAGCATCAAAATAAAAAGGCTCCCAGTGGAATCCGGTATCAAAGATGAAATACAATACCTACATTTCGTGTAAGGACTAGACTTTCTGTATCAATCATAAGCTCAGAAAATGCCGCTTCTGGAAAATACTTTTATACAAATATGTTTAAAAATAAGGGCTTATAACTTGACCTAAATAATAAAAAATTATACGGTATGCCGTTTTTGCGTAAACTTAACTATTAGGGTTTCGAAGCCAAAATAACAAAAACCGGGCAAGAGCGTGTCGGACACGCCCAGGATAGGGTTTCTAAGCCATTACGAAAAAGCCGTGGCATAGATACCTAATTTAAAGGCATTTTCATCACACCTATTCGAAACCAGTGTTAGTAGAGCCCTACTCCAAAGCAAACTGTGCGCAGTGTGGGGTCAATTTATATCGGTTACTGACATAGACACTATATTGTTTTTTTTTCAAAATTATCCATAAAAACATCAGCCATTAAAGGACTAAGAGGTGACACCATAGCGCCACCACTGCTGGCGACAGCAATAATGAAAAGTTGGTCATTTTCTACGGTTTCTGAACGCATTAGAGGACTTATGATTATTGTGTGTAGATAAAAAACTGATTTGCTTTTGGTTGTAACTTGGAAACATCACAGCTAAGTTCTGCCGAAGCTTAATACTATTTACCGATAGAAAAAGGCAAGCAAGCAATAAGCAAGCTGTGTATGGTTTGGTGATGCACAAAACTTCGTTAAGTTAAAGGCAAAGAAACGAAGCTAGGATTGCCCCAAGGTACGAAATGTTATTCAACCTTACCTTTCGTAAGGACTGGAACACGTTCACTTTATAAGTTTCCCCATATTTCTAGGTTTACATCTCGCTTTGGCAACAAGAAACTATGTGGGTTAGGAAGAGATGCAATAGCGAAGTCTACGTGTGAGAGTTGATGAGGGTAGAGTTCGAATCGTATGGATAGCAGTAGTCTCATCCTAAGGGACGCGTCTTTTCCGTATAGTCAATAAAAGTTTTCTTACAAAGGAAAATCTTACGCTTATAAATATAGTGGTTTCTGGAACATTTGCTTTATACAAGAAGTGGAGAACGTTATCGTTTTAGGAATAAAAGTTTATGTTTGTTGCAAATGTTGTTTAGTTTTCGGATCAGTCTAGGAAATGGTATGAATTCCATACTTTACATTCTAAGTTTCCAATATTTTAAAATGACGCACGCATTTCCCGACTAGTATAATAACACGTTCTTTTTTTAAGAACTCTTAGTGAAACATACAATGACACTGCAAAGAAAAATCCGTTAAGCAGCTGGACTTGAACCAGCTACCTTGGTAATCCGTACCACGCTCCACCAATTAAGCTATACTTAACGTTGGTGTACCGAACGAATTTTTCAATGCCTTGTGTCATATTTTTATTTGGAAGATCTCTCCTCAGCTCCATCTATGAGTAGCTTAATCAAGCGGCTCACCCACTACGGAACTTCTACAGTTACGCATTAGTGGCAAGAGATGGAACTATTTTCTGAATCAATTAAAATAATCGATTTATTGAACTCTTAGTGATCACATCCATAATAAACAAAAGAGAACAAACGTTTGATGTAAGTAGGTACAACAGAATATAAACGGTAGCAATAGGTAGGCGATCTTATAAATATATAAAATAAAAACATTCGATATCAATGAAAGCCCACGTTTTAATTTATTATGGCTATAATTTATGAATTTTGTGTTACCTAACGAGTTAGAACATGGAGTTTTTCAAAAGGGATACAAAAAGTTTTGAAGGACAGGGATCCCTCTGGTGTTACAAACGTTTCCAGGCTCACTTACTTGCAGGCAAACCGCATGCCTGTTTGCTACTGACATAGTATAGAAAAATAGACTAAGGTAAAACGTGCGAAATAAGTCATAGTAAAATAAACTAATGTCAGTCGAGTATATAGTACATTTTTCAAACTAATCCGATGACGATGAAAACGAGTTGTTGGACGCCGCCGCTGGCAGCTGTGCCGAGTAGCCCCGCGAGCAGAGCGTTGGCTTGCAGTGTTCGTTTCGCTACTGCTAAAGCGTGTAATTCTAGAGGAAAGACTACGGGTTAGTCCGGAACAAGTCAGGCTATACCTGACTGACATACATTAGTGATCCGTTTATTTTACTGTGATTGAATACTACGGTAGTTTCATGTTAAAAGTACAAAAAATGTCTTCAGTCAGCATTCACTCAGTACTTAATGCTTTTTTTAATCTTAATTCATTTAGGGGCTTTGTTCAGACATGAACATGTCAGCCCCGTAAAGGGCAATAGAAATATAGGTACTTAATGCTGAAACAAACTTCTCCAAAGAATTTTTTCGCAGCGAGACCCAGACACCAATGCGATCGTCACGCCATCTATTGTTTGCTGATGACACGTTAGACCTTTGTGAAAATATAGCGCTAGGATACCACGTGAAACTGGCTATATTGTATGTATTGTAGTAAGGACCAGCAGCTTTATTGTCTAAATCACTTGGAATCAGCATCGGCTTGACGGACGAAAAGGATCGCTATTCCAAGCGCCTCAAAGATTGATTTCGTGTAACAAAAGGATTTCAATGCCGCTGTATGCCAAATCATTCATTCAGCTGGCTTCAAAAATGCTTCACCATCGCATTCAATTGTCATGACCTTACGCGATACAATTTGCTTCATTATCAAAGCGGGCTCGACTTGAAACTGTCAAAAGTAACGCGATTGTTATTCCGAGAGAGTTAGACAATAACCCTGTTATACATAAACCCGGTTATTAACTAAAATACCGTTAAAGTTCGTTTGTCCTTTTTTGTCCGTTAGTAAGAAGAGGAAAAAACCTTGAATAACCTTGAGGCTTGAGTGACGTTTATGAATAAGGCCATTAGTCTGCTGGTGATAAAGTTCACAATCTATAGAGGTACGGACACCATTCGTTCTCTTATATAATATCGACGGGACAGGAGATCAAAGTAACTATTTTGCTTTCATAAGTTCCTGTACATATTTATCAAGACCTTACCTAACCAAACAATAAACTTATTAAAGTCCCGGCAACTATTTCTCTCAGCGAATCGGCTTCGCTGTTCAACGGGGTAACGCTGCCAGCTTTTCGGGCCAGCATATTTAGATTTAAGTTCGTTTGAAACAATTGTAGCTATAGTTTTTAGTACCTATGAATTATTTTTACAGTTTTATGATTGGCTGTTAGTAACATTAGACAAAATTTAACCTTTTTCGATACAATATTGTCAGAATGAAAAAAAAATGAGAACGCAAGGGGTTTTCTTCTTTTTAAACTTATAATTATTAACACTTAAATTGCAGTAAATGTTAGTCTTCATTTTATCTGATAACAATTGAGATTTAAGCGTGCCAACTGGAATAATTAATATGTTGATTATTTATCGCACAAACGAAAAGTAATTAACGCTTAATGAAATTCGCGGCGGGGAAATAATAAAAACTGAGCACGGTGGAGATTTGTAAAAATTCGTTTCATTCGTAACTAATAAAGGGTTTGGAACGATAAATACAAAAAGTTGTTGTGTAATTACACCGGGAAATTATTAAGGGACGTTGAAATTATTCTTTCGAAGTTGATGACAATTATCTTTTGCTGTATTATGTTTATTTACAAACAAAGCAAGTTTTATTGAAATATTTCTTACCCGTGGCTGGCAGAGTTCTTGTGGTACGCGCTGAAAAAAAAAACCTGTTTTTACTGTTCATTCCCAAAGAGTTCGTATTTATGCAGGATGTAGGCTGCATAAAATAAGTACTAATGCTCTAATGCGTTAAGTAAAATCTTCAGATGAAGATAGCAATTAGGCTAAACACAAACAGCCACTCACAATATAGAACTTCATATAAAATATTAAACTTGTTTTTTTATTTTGTTCGTTAATTAAGCATTTTAAGGCTAAGACAATCAAGCCAACAGCCACACACACAATTTGCCAAAATGACGTGACAGTTTGACACTAACTTTTGCCTCAATTATAACCAACTTAGAAAAGTTGAAAAACCCCCGACGTTGTCATTTTAAAGTTCAATATTTCAAAAACGGGTGAATCAATTTTAATGAAACTTAGCTAAGAACCATTTCGATTAAACTAGCTTTCGATTGAAAAAAAACCGCATTGAAATCGGTCCATCCGTTTGGGAGCTATGATGACACAAACAGATACACAGATACACAGACACACAGATACACATGTCAAACTTATAACACCCCTCTATTTCGTAATAGCGATGCTGATTTAATTTGGCTGCGAGAAATAAACTCTGAGCTGATATTATTTTTCTGATTCAAGATGGCGGATTATAGATAGTTTGTCGTTTTTGAGGCAGAAATTTGTCCACTGTTTAGTGTCCTCGAAATCAGGGTATATAACTCTCGCATGAAACTCATTTAATTCACTAGTTGCACAAGCTACTATTTTTCCCATCCGGGTGCAAATAATGTGGTCTGTACCCTATACCTACATAATTCTGTGTTTTGGATACGATTGCTTTACTAGTTAAATAGCGCAACGAATTTATAAATTAAAAGAGGTCGCCATTATAAAATACTGATCCACGTTTGATTAAACGCAATTATAGCATGCTTCACTTTCAAATTCAGTTCCGTTTATTGGAATCTAATTAGAGTAAGCCCCTAATAAGGGTAGTAGAGAACGCCCTAGGAGAACCTACGCCGACAATATCTGTGAAATTTTCCGTAAAGGTCAGGTGCGTAGTACTCGGAACCGGCGAGCGCGCATGAAGAGATGTATGAATATGGAGGAGGCTAAAGAGGCGTGTGAAGATCGTGGCAAGCCATAGTGTTGTCTGCCTACCCCCGTGGGAAAGAGGCGTGATATATGTATGTGGAATTTAATTTCCGCATAAAATTCAAACTATGAAAGTTATAAAAAAGAGAAGAAAAATGGAGAGGAAAAATGGTGGGCCATTTGATAGGACACGACGATCTGATACTGAAAATTATAGAAGGAAAGATAGAAGGAAAGAGAGGAAGAGGAAGGCCGAGGATAGAGTATTTAGATCAAATAAAAAAGAAGATAGACGTTGTGTCGTATCGGGAGGTGAAAGAACTTGCAATGGAAAGAACGGACTGGAGACGACTGCATCGATAAGAGTAGCACTCTTAAATAAGATGATGATCAAAGTTATATATAACATACAATTTTATCTGTCTCCAAATGGAGTAAAACTGATTAGTTAACCACTTGAAATGGTTCCCTATCGCACCGAATTAACATTTTCCATCTTATTGACCGTTATTTTTTCTTTCAAATTGGCAATAAATTCAATTTATTTTCCTTTAAGGGTTAAACAGAATGGTTACCAAAAGAAATAGGGCAGATGGAATAAATTCATTCAATATTAGGCACAATCATGCGTGAAGGCCTTCTGAAGCCCTTTTAGCACATGTATATAATATAATGTAGCTTTATATGTGAGTTTTAAAGTAAATAGGTCACAGTGAAGGATAGTAGGTCCCTTAAAACACTCGTGGCATCTTCGTATAAAACTCTGCTTCGTCTCGTTTTATAAAACCACACTCGTGTTCTAAGAACCCTCATTATGTAACAGTTGCATAAACTACTATTAACGACGGATTTGGTTAGCATTAAGCGTGGAAGAGAGTTCGTTAGCAGTTTTGTGTAGACCGATTACTTTCCCAACCTCATATCTGAACGAAATATTTCTTTTCAAAACCTGAAGTATGCAGTTTAAAATAAGGTCTTTTTTGGCGTAAAGGAATTCGGCAAGGCTTAATGTTGAGATTCACTTTACGGTATACAGGGTGTCGCGGACAATCAAGTAGGTATAAATTATTATTAATTTATTTTAACTAAAATACCGTTAAAGTTCGTTTGTCCTTTTTTGTCACATTGACATTTCCGTTAGTAAGAAGAAAACAAAACCTATTTCAACTAATGATGGCTTGAGTGACGTTTATAAATAATGTTAAAAGTGTTTGATCGCTTTGGAAACAACACAGGTGCAGTCGAAATATTTTTTTAATGAAGCACTGACTTCATACATTATGCTAGGTCATATAATTAAAAGATTAGATTAGATTAGTTTATTACATAATGAAAATCACATTACATTTTTGTATGTCAAAAACTATAAGGAATTCACGAAAAGATCGTCGAGAAAAAATTACTTTAGGTTAGAGGGGTTTTTAAGGCACTTTTACGATTTTGTAAAAAGACTTTTTATTTAACAACTGATAAGGAAAAAGTACGAAACCTACTTTGATAAAATGTATAGTGGAATCACTTCTGAAGTATTAAAAAAAAATCATCAAAATCAATTCATAGCTGACGGCGTGATCGCGTAACTAACATACAAAAAAACACACAGTCGAATTGAGAAACCCCCTTTTTTGAAGCCGGTTCAAAATAACAACTTTTCCTCCAGTAACACCCCACGCAGACCGGCGCAAGCCGCTGAGCACGCGAAAACACAATTCATAATATTAAGTGACGGCTCTGATTGTACGAGCGAAGACGGATTCAATTCGCTAATCGACGAGTTTAGTTACTGCGACGTAAGTTTACGGATAAGTAATGAGAATTTTAGCTGCATAAGTGGGAAACTGGGGAAAACCGATGGCCTATATTCACAGAGGAAGGTAGGTGGTTAATAATAGTACTTTATGCAACTGTTACATAATGAGGGTAATTAAAACACTAGTGTGGTTTTATAAAACGAGAGAAAGCAGAGTTTTATAATAAGAACACGCGAGTATTTTAGGGTCTAATCATTTAGAGTTGCATACGTTACTTTCTCTACACAAAATTATATCCTAATCCTAACTAATATTATAAATGCGAAAGTAACTCTGTCTCTCTGTCTTTCTGTCTCTCTGTCTCTCTGTCTGTCTGTTTGTTACCTTTCACGGAAAAACCGCTGCACCAATCTAGATGAAATTTGGTAAGAAGGTAGTTTGAATATTGAGGAATAACATACGCTACTTTTTATTCGGGAAAATTACGTAGTTCCCGCGGGATAGCGATAACCGAAATCTTCGCGGACGAAGTCGCGGGCAACAGCTACTCTAAGATGGGTTCAGAAGCCGAAGGCATAATAAATCTTTCATGAATTTGGCTGTTTTTTTTTTTAATAATAGACATACATAATTATCTAGCTGACGTTTAGTATCAACTATTTGTTTTATTTTATTGAGGCCTATTTTTAAATCGTATTGGTTTTAAAGGCAAAAATTTACTGTCGTCATTACCTACTATTTCCGAACGCATAATAGAGGACTTATGGTATGTGTGTAGATAAAAACATTTATGTGTAAGCTAGTGCCCCGCACTGCCCGAATAGCAAAGTTGTCATTTTCACTTGACCCCTAATTAAACTGAGAAGTAGGGTGTCAACTATTGCACGTACGTTGTCAACCATTGGGATATTTACTATATTTACAGCCGGTGTAATTACGGGCGCAAGAGGCATTTCATCTTAGCTTTCTAGGTTGGCAACGCATCTGCGATCCCCCCGCGGTTGTGGGTGTCTA
Organism: Clepsis dumicolana; assembly: GCA_963691665.1. Lineage (NCBI taxonomy): Eukaryota > Metazoa > Arthropoda > Insecta > Lepidoptera > Tortricidae > Clepsis > Clepsis dumicolana. The sequence goes on along the minus strand of OY829512.1, from coordinate 4,160,751 downwards.
TGGGCAGTGATGATCACTTACCATCAGGTGACTCACTTGCTCGTTTGCCTTCCTCGTCGTATAAAAAAAAAATTGATTGAAATGGAAAGTAGAGTTTGAATGGAAAGTAAATGGAAAGTAAAAAAAAAATTGAATTTGAATGGAAAGTAAATGGAAAGTTGTCTGTTACTTTACATTTACTTACTTGGAGTGACGATAATTAAAAAAAAAATACACAGTCAAATAACACTTTGATTTAATTAATATCTGTGTAGTCTAAAGTGTTACTTAAATAAAGCGGCATCGCTCGTAGTCTCGAACGCTAGTGTCACTTTTCGGTACTAAATGATAGCCGATTTGACACTTCAACGCTGAAAGAACCATGAATAAGCCTAAGGAAAATCACGTATTTTTTATTACTTTCGTTTCACACATTTTTCATGTTCAAAATGTTTTAGATTTTTTATTCTAACAAAATTAAATGTCGCTTTCAGACTTTTTCACAAGCATATTAAAATTCGTTGAAAAAAAGCCTGCGAAATTTAATACTTAATTTAATACAACAAAATATTCACTAGCTTTCTACATACTGTCGACCGAATAGCCTAGTGGTTAGAGACCCTGACAATGAAGCTTGAGGTCCCGGGTTCAAATCCCGGTCGGGGCAGATGTTTGTATGATGAATATGAATGTTTGTTCTCGGATCTTGGATGTTTCATATGTATATAAGTATGTTTATCCGTTGTCTAGTACCCATAGTACAGGCTTTGCCTAGTTTGGGACTAGGTCAATTGGTGTCAAATTGTCCCATGATATTTATTTATTTATTTATTTACATTTAAGCCGCCTCCGTAGCAGTTTGTGTATAGGCTACGAAAGACGTAGCACTCGCTACGACACGCGTAGCAAGTGCTACGATCATTGTTTTGATTAATTTTGATGTTTTCGTGTCTAGATTTACGACAACCTCTTTTAAAAAAGTAACATAGATAAACACTAAATAACATATAACAGAACAAAAGCAAATGTACAAAGGCGAACTTACTCTCTACCAGCTAATCTTCAATAATTTGAAAGTTATTTACTGAAGAAAACAATAATAATTATTATGCTTTAACTTATTTTTTCGAAACGTTTACTCTTTATTAAAATAATTTTATTGAACTCAAACTAACTTCGCAACAGCCTTCGTCTAAATTAACGATTATTACATAATTTATTGTAATGTTCACTTTATAATTGCAGAAATAAATATTTTATTCTATTCTATTTTAGAATGTTACGACATCGGATATTTATACTTATGGCAGCGGTGCACGGTGTGTGCGCGTAGCAAACTTCGTACCTAACTTAAAAGCTGTTTGTTTGATACACTTCAACGTTAAAACTAATGTTTACTTCTCTCTAATTAGGTTGTAAGCGATATGTTATTGACTTAAAAGTTAGTATTATGTTAGTGTAAGTACGCCATTTTGTATTATATGCCAGATTTCTTCCAGGCAGAAGGCAAGTCAATTATTTTTCACTAGAACCTACTGGTGTCGTTTTTGGGTAGCCGGGCCTCTGCCGGAGATTAACTGTAGCACCCCCTGCCCCGCCGTTACCATGGCCGCTACCGGAGCCAGGAATAGCGGGGCTGCCGGGGACTATGGGTCTGGGCTGATTATGTGGATTAATTATTATTATTATTTTATCTTGTACCATTGGGGGGAAACTGCCTTAGCCGCCACGCTTGGCAAGCGGGTTGGCGACCGCAGTTATACCCGAGAGTTCACGGAGGACGCTGCTGCCCATCCTCTGGTTTATCCCTTAGTCGCCTCTTACGACACCCACGGGAAGAGATGGGGTGGTGGTGGTGGTGGGGTGGTCTCGACTGGCACCACACGGCACCTACTGGATATGAACTAAAAACGATTACTTTGCTCACCCGCGACCACTAATGACAAATAGTTATATCTGTGCGGCAAATGTATGTTTCCATGCAACACCTCCGCCTCCACTGCTACACGAATCAACACATGCCACACAGACCCAACTATCACCACCACCACTAAACTTAACGCTGACGCGTTTCGGCACTCTCCACGAGGCCATTATCTAAGCTAAGCACTACAACAACCGTTCACCAAGACACCATTACCACTACTCAGTAATGGTGTCAGTGGTGGTGTGTTTGGTAGTGGTAATGGTGTCTTGGTGAACGGTTGTTGTAGTGTTTAGCTTAGATAATGGCCTCGTGGAGAGTGCCGAAACGCGTCAGCGTGAAGTTTAGTGATGGTGGTGATAGTTGGGTCTGTGTGGCATGTGTTGATTCGTGTAGCAGTGGAGGCGGAGGTGTTGCATGGAAACATACATTTGCCGCACAGATATAACTGTTTGTCATTAGTGGTCGCAGGTGAGCAAATTAATTGTTTCTAGTTCATAAATATGGACCTCCACAAAGTAACGCCTGATTCAATAAATTACCTACTGGATAGTTACATTAAAAAACAGCATACATTCGAGTTGAGCTCCTCCTATATTTGAAGTCAGTTAAAAGTTTTATTTTTCACAAACAGCAAAAAACAGCCTTCAATACGACCTAAAAATACCTCCTCGAAACTCATCTCTTCCCAGCATATTGTTTTAATATTCCTTGTTTGATCACTTCCAAGAAATTCAGAACAACGGGGGCAATAAAACGTACAAGCTTCGATTCTATTGCGTCCAGTCTACACACTCAGGAAATTGCCTTTAACAACTTTAATTGGACTCACAAGAAAAAACTTTTCCAATCTGCCTTTGTAAGTGCCTTTAAGGCGAGATTAAAACGCTTATTAAACGAGAATTCACAAAGGATACATCGTTTACTTACCATAAGTTATTCTTTGCGGAAAAACACTTGATACATTTTAATGTACTGCTTATGTTTGATGTTTGTCTGTATCCGGGGAAACTTTTCAATTTTCCGGGACAAAAGGCAGCCTGTGTTAATCAGGAATACTGTAGCTTTTTTTTTTTTATTGGTGCGGTATTTCCAAAGATTACCTGCTTGCTAACACTTGCTGTCAATTTATGGATGTGACAAGTCGCATCATTCTTGTTTTAAAAAGGAGATTGAAGGTAAATCTGGGTTATTAATCGCGGCTCCATTGTATAACAAACAAAAAAAAACGTTTTACTTATTTTTAACCTACAAGTGAAGATAACTAAAATCTTTTAATTTATTGAATCAGGCGTTACCTTGCGGAGGTCCATATTTATGAACTAAAAACAATTACTTTGCTCATCCGCGACCACTAATGACAAACAGTTACATCTGTGCGGCAAATGTATGTTTCCATGCAGCATTACCACTACTCAGTAATGGTGTCAGTGGTGGCGTGTTTGGTAGTTGTAACGGTGTCTTGGTGAACGGTTGTTGTAGTGTTTAGCTTAGATAATGGCCTCGTGGAGAGTGCCAAAACGCGTCAGCGTGTAGTTTAGTGGTGGTGGTGATAGTTGGGTCTGTGTGGCATGTGTTGATTCGTGGAGCAGTGGAGGTGGAGGTGATTGCTGTATGGAAACATACATTTGCCGCACATATTAACTATTTTTCACTAGTGGTCGCGGGTGAGCAAATTAATTGTTTTTAGTTCATAACTAAAATCTGTTTATCATTTGATTTCGTTAGTCTAGTGAACTGCATAGGTAACCTTTTATTTCTTAAAAAAGTTCAACAAAATATAACCGACAACGTATTGGTAGACTAGTGAAAAGGTAGTGATTGCTCTATCCGCACTATGAACCGTTGACAGCCGTATCTAAATCGAAAAAAAGGCAAGTGCGAGTCGGACTCGCGTACCGATGGTTCCGTACAAATTTTATACTATAATTTAACTGTTAGATTTGTAAATTATTCCATGTGCAAAAATGACTTGGTTAAGTAATTGAAATGAAAATTAAGTACAGTATTCTCAATAAATTCTTGCCGAAAGTCATAATTTGGTGTCAACGGGAAGTAACCTATAGGTTTCGATACCAACGGTTTTTGTATAAAGGTAGGTTTTCAAAAGTTTATGTCTGCATTTTTGCAGCTTAACTTTAACATTCGACATTAATTTCAGTTTGCCATCTCCACGCGTTTCAGAGAAAAAAGGGCCTGGACTGACATACAGACAGACAGACGGACAACGAAGTGATCCTATTAGGGTTCAGCTTTTTCTTTTTGAGGCAGCTAAAAAAATGTTTTTTTATTTTATTTATATATAACGCGAGAATAGAGCCTTTCATTACCCCACTTGACCTATAGTAAGCAACCCAATTAAAAAAAATTAACGCCCTATCTGACCCTGATGCAATAAAAATAAATCTACTTTTAATTATTTTCTATTTGCAAAATACATGGGCAAGCATTAACTGCCTCAAACTGTTCCAAATTTCAAATCGACAGCTTTCGTAGTTTTTGAGATAACCAGCCCTGACGGACAGAGGCCCGAGTACGAATATTCGAAAGCTGCATCAAGTAAAAACGAATAGTAAACGTTAGCGAGTTTGTATGACGTTTGGAACTGCGCCCGCCCGTGAGCGTATTTGGAACTAAAATTTAGTATGAGGTTTCTCGATTTCGATACGATAACCGTGACGTTAAGCAGCATTCGATAAGTCGTGCTCGACCTTTTGACACACAGACAGAGTCATACCATAAGGGGTTTCTTTTTACCGCTTTGGTTCGGAACCTTAAAAATGGTATTGTCCTCTGACGACCTATTCAGACTTTATGTCTGTTAGCGGATATTTTTTCCCCAACAACTGTTTGTTGAAAAATAAAAAATAAACCACCCAAGCGGAAGTCGGACTCGCGCACCGAAGGTTCCGTACAAATTTGTGGGTATGTAAATTAGTTCGTCTATCACGGGAACCGAGTCTCAGATTTTTCTCGCTTTTGCCATAGTGCACAGTGTTAGCAGAGCCTTGCTCCTAAGCAAAATATACGCATTTTTTTACATTGTTCATTTTGTTAAAAGTTGAAAACGAAGCGGCCTAAAAACATGTTTTAGAATGTGCAAGCAACGCTCTTTCATTGATACACCACACCATCTGGTAGCCCAACTTATCAATGTTAAGACCCCTTTCAGTCCCTATTGCAAAAAAGTAAAAAAAAAAAATTTAATCCTTTTTTATTTTCAAAATTTATGGGAAAGCACTATTTCAAGTCCAGCTGTAACAGATGGACATACAGACGGACTGAGTAGCACCATAAGGATTCCTTTTTACCATTTTGGTACGGAACCCTAAAAATACCTGCACAGAGTAGCGCGTATAAAAAACAAAAGCAAATACTCTTGCATGTAAAATAACAAGCATACTATTCATGCTGAAGGTAACACAAAGCTTTTAATATTAGGTATCTTAACGCACAAAAATGTGACGTTACAAAAAATTTCTTTACGTAGCAAAATAAAATTAGATTTTGCGCCCGGCCACGGAGTCGTAAGAGAGCGGAGTAGGTCAATAATATTTTACAAGGAGTTTGCCGACCGAATAGCCTAGTGGTTCGAGACCCTGACTATGAAGCTTGAGGTCCCGGGTTCGAATCAACATGTATACATACATATAGTATGAATACGAATATTTGCTCTCGGGTCTTGGATGTTTAATATGTATTTAAGTATGCATTTATCTATATAAGTATGTTTATTCGTTGTCTAGTACCCATAGTACAGGCTTTGCCTAGTTTGGGACTAGGTCAATTGGTGTCAATTTGTCCCATGATATTAAGTAAGTAAACACTTTATTGTACACTTTACTGTCTTGTACACTCTATTGTATTTATTTATTTTATAGTTTGATGCGAAAGTGATCACAGAACCCATGAGAACCAGCAACCTCAAGAGAGTCACTAGTCCGTTGCAGGCCTTTACAGAAGAAAAGGGATAGAGGAAAGGGGGGGGGAAGGGGGATCAGTGCCCTAAGCACGACTTGTCGAATCCTGCGTCACGTAAACTCGAATAGTAAACTATAACGAGTTTGTATGACGTTTGGAATAGCGCCCGCCCGTGAGCGTATTTGGAACTAAAATTTAGTATGAGATTTCTCGATCTCGATACGATAACCGTAAAGTAACGCAGGATTCGACAAGTCGTGCTTAGGGCACGGGTCTCCGGCAATCTCACTGACCGAACGAAACGCAACAGGCGTGATGTTGATTTACGCCGATTTTCTGCGAGAGGGTGGTACTTCCTCGGAGGAGCCGGCCCATTTGTACGGCAGCTATTGCTATATTATGACTCTCCAACTACAAATAGTTAGCCAGTAAGGCAGCGTTAACGATTGAGTAAAAACGAAAGCAATAATTCTTCGACGTCATTGTTACTTAGGTTTGCTTTAATCTTTCTTCGTTGGCGCGTACACTTAAAATCTCACCGGTTAATGGGGTAACTTCCTTTTTACTGCAAGGTAGTACGTATAAAAATGGCCGTGTATTTTCATTATTTGGCATTAAGCTTTAAAATTAAGTTAGATTTTAATGACACGGAAAAAAACCTTGCTTGATGAAAACTCGACCATTAAAGACGTGCTGTCACTGTTTTTAGGGTTCCGTACCTCAAAAGGAAAAAACGGAACCCTTATAGGATCACTTTGTTGTCCGTCTGTCTGTCTGTCAAGACCCTTTTTCTCTGGAACGCGTGGAGGTAGCATGCTGAAATTAATATCAAATACTCAAGCCTGCGGTTCCTTAAAGCTGTGAAAAAATCAACCTTCTAAGTCAACGCAATCAAAAGATACGGTAATTAAAAATGCTATTTCCAAAATTGCCGATTTCCAAAAACCTAAAGGGTACTTCCAGATGTCCTAGAAACTTGAAATTTGGTATGAAGGTAGCTCTTATAGCACAACTACTCCAGAAAGTATCAAAATCTTAAATTTTTATGTCTGTCTGTAGATTTCGCAAACCAATATAAGTTGACCCCACACTGCGTACATTTTGCTTCGGAGCAGGGCTCTGCTAACACTGGACTTCTTAAAACACTGGGGAAAAGCGTTAAAATCTTTCTATGGAACCCTCGTGAGCGAGTTCGACTCGCACTTCGCACTTTTTTTTTATGTCTTGTTTTATTTTAAGCTCGTTTCGTTTAAATTAAATTTACAAAACAATTTCAAAAGCTATCATTTACTTCTGACACACAACTTGAATTTTAAAGCTTAAACTTTCACCAATGCATCGTGGTTAAAACTTGCGAGTGGTTACTTAGACAGCGAATACAGTCATGTTGTATTTAATTATTTATTTTATTTTATGTACATTTTCTGCTCATGCGCGATTTTGACCAGTATGCTACGGCCTTTAGTCGTGCTACGATGCTCCCAAATATTTATAAACAATTATTATCAAAGGGCGAAATGGTGACGAAAGCATAAGACGAAAGCATTTATTAAATTTCGAGTAATATTTATGTATTAATTAATATATGCATCAATTACAGTTATATATTTATATATTACGTATCCTATATCGTTCGACATTATTTTGACGTGATTTGCATCCGTCAGCCGCCCACTGATTATTATACCAGTTTTCTACAAGCTTTTTATTATTAACTTGCAATGTAATGTTCGGCAGTATGCTCGGCAACCGTGGTTTCGTAGTCCACCTTGGAGATAAACAGAGCAGCACCAGAAGGTTGAACAATGGTCTGCCTCAAGGTTCATCCTTGGTGCCATTGCTTTTTAACCTCTACACTCACGACCTACCTGAAACAGACTCAAGGAAATTTATTTATGCTGACGACATTGCTATCACTCAGCAACATGTAGGATTTGATGAGTCGGAAAAACAACTTGATGTAGACTTGCGAAAACTTAGCACGTACTTTAAAAATTGGCGTCTGCTGCCCAACGCCAGCAAAACAGAAGTGTCCACTTTCCATCTCAACAACAGGCAGGCCAATTACAACCCAAGAGTGTGCTTTGCTGGTGGATTCCTGAAATACAACCCTCAACAAATACAACTCCTTGTCATGGACCTTGCAACCATCCGACACCGATTTGCGACATTAGGTTCTATCATCAGCAAGCCCCTCCCAGCTATAGGCTATGGAAATATTTTAAAATAAAATAGAAGCATCTCCTCCCAAATTTTTACTTCTAGCCTCAGATATTTCACATGCGGTCTTAGGGATTCGCGGATTCCAGTTTAAATAAATTTGCATATCAGACGGAACTCGGAACGCAGCCAGTTAGCGACGCGCATGAAATTATGGCTACACGCAACATTGTATATTGCCCTTGTGGGTTAATATCGGTGTTAGGAAGCTTACGTTGAAGCTCACAATGGTCACAATGGTATGGGTCACACCATAAGCCGAGTACGAAGTTTACGAATCCTGCGTAACGTTACATTATCGTATCGAAATCTAGAAACCTTATACTAAATTTTAGTACCCAATACGCTCACGGGGGGCACTGTTCCAAACGTCATACAAATTTCCTCAATAACGTTACTACTGGATTATGTTATGTAGTATATGATTTGAAAGTCCGTGCTCGGGACACTGTCATTTTAGTGTAATTTTTGACACAAGAAGGCGTCGAGTTTGCGTCAACGTGTCAACTACTATGAGAATAGTATAGTGCCAATACGTACTGCTGGGGGCGCTGCCAATTTGCCCTTAGTAATTGTGACGTTAACGCGAACGAGATCGAGACATTTTCGTATAAAAAAATATACTAGCGACTAGACCTTATTGTTTAGCGCGCTCGGTTAGACTTTGGCATTCGCCATCTTTTTTAACCCCCGACGAAAAAGAGAGGTGTTGTAGGTTTTTCCTGTGTATCTGTGTATCTGTCTGTGGCATCGTAGCTCGCAAGCGGATGGACCGATATCGATGCGGTTTTTTTGTTCGAAAGCTAGTTTAATCGAGATGGTTCTTAGCTAAGTTTCATTAAAATCGGTTTACCTGTTTTGGAAATATTGAACTTTGAAACGACAATGTCGGGGGTTTTTCAACTTTTCTAATCTTTCAAACTGTACACGATCGTGTGCGACCACACGACACGTGTAAGACACGTCTATGTGACAAGTGTTGTACTGCAGTCAGTAGCAGAAGTAGCTAAGCAACTGAAGCAGTCACAATGATCTGCACAAGCTCTTAAGTCTATAACAATAGAGCCGTGTTTAGATCATTGTGAACGCGTCGGTTGCTTAGCTACTTTTGCTGCTGACTGTACGTGATACTGGTATCCACGTTGAACGATGGTTTGGTGTTTTGAGAAAGGGTTCGTAAAAAGATCGAAGCACGTCAGCATTACAGTATAGGCGGTGGTGATAGTTAGGCCTATGTGACACGTTTTCATTCGTGTAATAGTGTAGGGGTAGAGATAGCGCACGAAAGCATGGAACATCTGAGTCATAATAGTAGTTTATGCAACTGCTACATAATGAGGGTGTTTTAAGGTATAATTATGTGGAGTTGCATACAATACTTTATCTACATACATATTATAAGTACTCTAAGATTGATTCAGAAGCCGAAGGCATATATCATACCCATACCTGTGTCACAGGCTGTTTTCATGAGGGGAAACAGTCTGTTTTAAGGTAGCCTACCTAGGGTTTTGTGAAGGAAACAAATTACAAGTTTAATACATTTATTTGAACAAAATCGGTAGGCTAAATTGACAATTAGAATAGAGAATCTCAGGGGATTGAGTTCGAAGACACTTTTGAAGATACTGGGTTCGATTACACGCTAATGTGGCCTACACTTCCCTCGGGTGTCTGGATCCTCCGGCGACGGCGGAAATAGGGCGCAGGCGTCGTAGAGCAACCAGGAGTGACCAGGGGGCTCGTGTGATGACGTGGTGTTGAGATGGTGTGAAGGGGACCGTAGCGTGCCAACGGCTAGCCTCTGAGTAGGCTGCGAGAGGTCGGCAGGGGTCCGTTAGGAACCAGTAGTGGGTGGAGAGATTTCCCACGGGTAGCGTAGTTGCCCTGTAAATAAGCTGGTGTGAGCCAAACGTCCATGGTATGCTCGCACTGCCATATTCCGCTTTCCAGTCCGACCATTCCCGAGGGAGTGGGAACCAGATTGGCAGTGCATGGCAATACGGAGGGTCATACGGATTTGCAATTTAGCTAGAGTCAGAGAGTAAGCTTTTACAGGTTTCTAGTGAGAGTGGATAACAGATTTACACAAAGTGACCGTTGGAACTTTAAATTCCAACCGTTTTAGGAAGACGTTAGGTTTTAAAATAAGCGCTACGTCTATAACCGTAGAGCAGTGAAATAGGGAAAGATTAAATTATAATTAACTGTCCGGAGCGCTATTAAGGTACAGTACTGCTTCGGACAGAGTAACAGAGTGGAAACCCTATAGAATTAAATAAATTACAATAAAAGACACAAGTAGTGTAACACAATGATAAAGTACAGAAACGATCAGTATTCTTACCAAGTTCTGGGCTGGCTGGTTCCACTCAGGAGTTGTAGAGAAATGTGGGGTCTCCCAGCCGTACAAGCGGTTTTATGGTTGAGTGGGACCGGATACGGACAACCAAAAGATTTTGAATTGGGTGACGCCCATGGGCGTGTCCGTGCTTCTCATTTTGAATACCAACGTATTGTTTCTGTGTAGTGTGTAATGTAGTTTTTTTATGTGTTTTATGTTGGCTAAGTGCAAGTAGCGGTTGTTAATTAATTAATTTACAACCGATGCAATTTTAATTCTACTTAAATTAATATTATTCGCCTAAGTGCGGAAAAGCGCCATCTAGCGGATTATGGCGGAACTTTTTAATGTCCAATAGCTTGCGTATTGTGACACCTGTCACGAATTCGATTGTTTTTTTTTAATCATTAACAAACATACCGAGCTGACGTTTCGTAAACTGTTTTTTTTTTTGTAAAAAAAATAATAATATCACATTATTAATTATTCATGTCGGACTGAACTCGACTTATATACGTGAGTGATCCGTTTTATTTCACTATGATTGTAAATTACGTTGGTTTTCAAATTTGAAACATCGAATTCAATATCGAAAAGTCATTACGATATCGAATTCGATGTCGTAATGACTATTACTTTACTGGAGGTGGTGGTGGTCTTGGTGGTTGGCGGCGGAGGCGACGATGTACTGCAATGCTGGTCATTTTCTACGGTTTCTGAACGCATTATAGAGGACTTATGATATTATTATATTATTATATTATTATATTATTATATTATTATATTATTATTATTAAAGACGGAGGTGTCAGACCCATTGCGGTCGGCTCTACATTTCGGCGATTAACTTCTAAAATTTCAGTTCGTCACATAGTTTCAAAATTGCAACCTCAGTTTGAACCAATTCAATTAGGTTTCGGTACTAAAGGTGGGTGCGAAGCGGCAGTCCATGCCCTGCGCACCTACCTTAATAACGATCAGTGTGAGGTTTTACTCAAAATTGACGTCAAAAATGCATTTAATTCGGTAAACAGGGACACCTTGCTCACAGAAATTAGGAATAATATTCCGGAAATTTATAATTACCTACTTAACTGTTATCATGAACCTTCTAAATTAATGTACAAAAGCAACGAATTATCTTCTGAAGTCGGCTGTCAGCAGGGTGATCCCCTCGGACCAGCCATTTTCAGTTTAGCCATTAACCCCATCATTCAAAATTTAAAGTCCAAATTTAACGTATGGTATCTTGATGATGGTTCCCTAGGAGGTGATGCAGTTACGGTACTTTCAGATCTCTCAGAAATTATAAATAAATTTAAGGCCATTGGTTTAGATCTAAACTTTAATAAATGCGAACTGTTCATAAACAACGCGATCCGATCCGATCTCTTCCAACATTTTAATTTACTTTGTCCAAATATCAAAATTGTCGATAAGCAAAACTTAAGCCTCCTAGGGTCACCAATCTTCGACGATGCCATTCCAGATTTAATCGCAAAAACTGTTTCAAAATTTCAAAATTCTGCAGACCGGCTGCTGGAAATCAGTGCTCACACTGCTATCACTATTCTAAAATTTTGCCTTTTTGTGCCAAAATTTACTTATTTGCTTCGTTGTTGTCCCTTTTGGAAACATCAAAATTCTCTGACCTTAATTGATTCCCTTATGAAAACTTCTTTGGAATCTATACTTAACTTACAATTCAATGGGCAATCTTGGACCCAGGCTTCCCTTCCTATCAGATATGGTGGGCTAGGTATCCGCAAAATTTCTAGTGTTGCTTTACCAGCGTTCCTATCATCTGTCCACAGCACGTCCACCCTCGTAGGTAAAATCCTAAAGGATTGTCCTTCAAACTACGAGACGACGGGTTTGGTCGATGCTAGGAATGCTTGGCTAATGGCTTGTCCGGGTGAAAATCCTCCCGCTTATCCAAATTTCCAACGGAGCTGGGATGACACACTATCCAAATTAACTTATTTTAATATTCTCAGTTCCAGTTCAGGCCCAGACCGCGCAAGGCTTTTGGCTGTGGCAAGAAAGGAATCCGGTGACTGGCTTCATGCTTATCCTTCCGTTAACACCGGAACCTTTCTTGAGCCTGAAACACTGAGAATTGCAGTCGGGCTAAGACTGGGTGTTGCGCTGTGTTCACCACACCGTTGCCTCTGTGGCACCAATGTGGACGAAACGGGACACCATGGTCTTTCCTGTCAAAAGAGCGCCGGCCGTTTCTCCCGTCATGCCGCGCTCAATGACATAATCCGCCGGGCTCTTGCCTCTGCGAACGTGCCGGCCATTTTGGAGCCAAGCGGCATTGCCCGCGACGATGGCAAAAGGCCGGACGGTATGTCTCTGATTCCCTGGAGAATGGGTAGGGTTCTGGTTTGGGATGCGACCTGTGTCGATACAGTAGCACCCTCACATCTCCAGGGAACCACACAAAAAGCTGGTGCGGCGGCAGAAACGGCTGAAAATAGAAAAAATTCTAAGTATCAATCTCTCGGTCCGAATTATAATTTTGTTCCTGTCGGGTTTGAAACTTTGGGTCCATGGGGTCCCAGCGCTTACAAGCTTATTTCTGAGTTACAAAAGCGCTTAGTTGATGCAACTTGTGACCAAAGGGCTGGCAGTTTTCTCTCTCAAAGAATCAGCATCGCTATTCAGCGAGGCAACGCTGCCAGCCTTTTGGGCACTATGCCACGGGGGCCTTATTTAGATTTAATTTAGTTTTAAGTTGTAGTTTATTTAGTTTAAGCTTAGATTTAATGTCATTGTAAATTGCTTTTATTATGTTAATTAAATTATTTGTATTATGTGTGTAGATAAAATCAAATTAATTGTTTTTAGACATAATGAAAACGGGATATTGACCGCGATTACCTTATAGGTTTGGTTTTCATTATATCTAATGCGACCGCGAATCATTTAAAACCATAATTGTTTTTAGTTCGTAGATGTGTAATCAAGCGACGAAAACGATGTTTATTAATAAAACAAAGTCTCAAGCAAAATCAGAAACAAAAACTATAGGGGTTCCGTTATTGCTATTTTGGCTACAGAACCCTAAGAACTAGGCGAGGCTTTACAAAAAGGTAACATAATTACTTTCGCCGGCTATTAACCATTACTAAAATAAACACGTTTCGTTAGCACCAATTATTTAGGTCGTATATTCGACTAAGATTTGCATACTAACAATCAAGGCAACGGTTGCTGACAGTATGGGCGTGACTAGAGTAGCCTGATGTGTGCCCTGACACCTAACTCCTAACACAGTTAAACTCTGTGTTGACGTTCCAAGTAAAAGTTCCACTGTGTCGGCATGTTCGTTCACGCTTTTTGTAAATGGAAAACGCTGGAAGGCTGGCCGAGCGCCAGTGTTTCACTAGCCGCCCCTAGCATATTGATTCCGTTTGCTGTCATGAATCTTTGTAAGTGCATAGTGGAAGGCTAGTTACTTTCCGGTTTCGTGAATTGTGGGCATATATCCAGCGACATGGGTTTTGGACCGGTTTAAAATTAAAATCTAGTATTGGTTTCCGCTGGAGGGATGAAGTTATCTTTCGGACCTCGGGGTCGATGGCTGGCAAGAGCCGGCCCAGGACTGCAAGGCATGGCGTAGTCTGGTGTCGGAGGCCAAGATCAATTCGGGTCACCGCCCCCAGCTAGTAAGTTGGTTTTCTGTTTCTATTTCGGAGATTTGGGATAATTCCAGTTTTTTTTAATAGTTGATTGAATCCGCCGTTGTTTATCAGAGGTCCATCTTCCAAGTCTTTTAAACCAATTGCCTACCTTACTACTCCGTGACCACATGTATAAGACAGCTACGTTTATGCGTCAAATGTCATGACATAACTCATGAAAAAAAAGATTCATAATTTAAAAATGTGCAGTCATTATTTTTTTTTTAGATATTAGTAACTAAATACCTAATATAAATACTTATTAAAGTACATCCACATCCTACGATAGCTCGTGCTCAGTATTGTATGGTGCACAAGGTATTATAATATAATGGTACGAGTTTTAGGTGTCTGGGGATAACGTTACCGGGAAAACTACCGGTATTTGTGGTATTTCTACAAATATTCGCAAAGTAGCGTACCCTACACCAACTAAAAAAAATAATTGTTGCCAGTTCGCTTCCTAGCACTTCAACACTCCATGTAAGAAAGAGACAGACAAATTCAATACCAACCGCATCTCATTCACAAAATACCGTTACCTCAAAATTTTACTGTTATTATAGTTATGGTAGCGGTATATATTTACCTGTATTTTTTTGCCGAGTTTATTTTTTTCCCTTATTTCGGTTTCTGTGTCTGGCAGACACAAACTTAGAAAAGTCGAAGAACCCCTTACATATTCATTTCAAAGTTAGTCAAAAACTATCAATTTTTATGAAGCTTTCGGTGAAAAAAAAAAAAACTGCCACATACCTACAGATACAGAGATACGCCTATATACAGGTCAAACTTTTAACACCCCTCTTTTTACGTAGGGGGAATTAAGAAAGTCTTCATGTGCCTAAAAAGTTAGTACACATCTAAATAACCTAAAGAAAACGTACTTCTGACGCTTCATAGTTTATTATTGTATCGGGCGTGTTCACATGGCCTTACAAACTAACCTAATTCGTCTAGTGGGGACACTTTCCTGTCACGTCTGTGTGTACGTGGCTTTGCCGAATATCTCTTTTACGACTACTGAGCGATTTTTCTAGGACGGATGTATGGTTAGCTGCCAGGACAAGTGTCAGCGGTTCAAAAGGAAAAAGGTAATTTAAGATATATGTATATTATTATATATTTTGCGACAAGTTCGACGTAGGTAGCGCATGATTAAAAATCAGGTGTCGATTATTTATACAGGTAAATAGGTACAGTTGTACGTAGAGTCGAGGAAATTAATTCCTGACCCACCATAGAACATTTTCATAGTAAACGTCATAACGACTTTCCTTGTCAAGCTATGCGATGTCACTATGACGTTTACTGTGAAAAGGTTCCATGGTGTGTTAGGAATTAATTTCCTTGACCGTACAAGATCATCCTATTTACTTTTTATTTTCCCTGCATAAGTTTAAAGTAAGATGAACCTGAAATAAATGTTAGTGGAACTTTAAATTAGTCACTGTGAGTTTCATGTCAAAGGTACAATTTAACATCTTAAAAACTATAAAAAAAACCTCTCAATCAAAAGAAACCGTCTCATCATTTAGCAATTAAAATCATCGTCCAAGCAAATTCCCCCACAATTAGTTATTCAAAAAACAAAACTCGGGAATAAATATCTAATCAAGAACAAATTAGTTAAACGACTAATCCGTTGCAGTGAAACACTTAAATTGGCCTTTTAACGAAATGACTGGAGTAATTAGTTAACAGAGCTTTATATAAGCCGTGTCGAGGCAAAGTTTGCTACAAATGCAACTGCATTTGGCTTGGTGCCAAAGCTGGTAAGAAAACCTGTGCGTATCGATTTGAGCTGGCTGTGTTTACTTTGAAGCTAAGCAGTTCCTAAATGGGGTGAGTCAACATTTTGAATGGGACTTTTTGTGACGTTGAAATATGCAACCTAGTTTTATAGTCGACGAGCTGTTTATTGCCATAATGCACGACCAGTACGACCACTACTCAAAAAAATACTTTTGTTTCTGTTGCATTATTTAGTAAACACAATAATTTATTTATTATTATCCTGTCTGTAGTATTCTGCATATAAAAAAGAAGTGTTAATAGTACAGTCAAATGATAGCTTAATGAAAAAAATAAGAAGTTAAAAAAAAACCTCTGACCAACGTATTTAAAACTTACGGTATATTTAACAATCATACGTTTAATATTTTTTCAAGCTAAGGTTGCATAATTTTTCTTTTATCTGCTAGCCGTCTAATCAGGCCTGAATCTCATTAAAATCAATTTACCAGAATTCTGAAAAAAAAAAAAAACTTTTTCGATCAAAGCAATTTAATTCGCAAAAGCAACATAAATTTACTACCTATTACAGTTCGCCATCATCAAACTCGGTTTCATTTAACAGAAGTCTATGAAATTCTTTATTAAAATAATCAGAAATCATGTTCCACACATTTATCGAATACCAAGCAACTATACCTAACGAGAAAAATACACGAAATAGCAGACCAAGCATTTTAATAAAATAGTATAACCTAATTTAAAATTAGAATTTTAAATTGAAAATTAGAATATTAAATTGAAAATTTAAGAATTTCATTTCATTGAAATTAAAAAAAAAATTAGTTAAAGTTGGTGCCTATTCAACAGCAATTCCAGCATTTTAACGGTTCAGTTATTTTTAATTAGCGAAGCCTAATTTCTTTTTAGTACCTACTTAAATTAAGTCGCCATCTGCAGACTCGAAACTAATTCGTTACTAGTTCAAGAAGAGTAATAAAATAATATTTAAAGTTGACGAAATATTAATAGAAATTCACGAGTTGGGAATTCTTCAAACTCCAGTTTCTCGTGCGACCGATAAATTTTTCTTCATAGGTATGTAGAGAGAAATGCAACTACGGTACTCAATATAGCTCGTCGGGCCCGTATATCATCTCTGATACGATGGAGAATATAGTCTGTATATGTGGATACGCTATAGTTGTGAGCATCACTATGCTGTTGGCTAAAACGAAGAGTTTCATAGTTTCCATGCCATCTGATGATCTGAAAGAATAAGAAGTACCGTGATAGGTGCAAAGAATGAGGCTCTATTATTATTCATAATAATATGTTAGGTCATGTATTTAAGAAATGTATTTAATACATTACGAATACAGTACGAATTTTTTTTATACAGTCATATCAAATTATCGAAGCTCGATCTTCAACTTTCGGGACATCGTAAATGTTTACCCTGTTATTCATAAACCTAATGTTAACTAAAATGCCGCTAAAGTTCGTTTGTCGTTTTTTGTCACATTGATATTTCTGTTTGTAAAAAGAAGACAAAACCTATTTTAGCTAATAGAGGCTTGAGTGACGTTTATGAATAAGGCCCATAATGTGTGCGACTGTGTCTACATAATGTATGTATGTATGTAATAATGTGTTGTATGCACCTAATAATACAAAACAATTACAATAAATTTTAATATACCGAAACTGAAAATGTAGTACAAAGGCGAGCTTATCCCTAAAAAGAGATGTCTTCCAGCTAACCTGGTGAGTAAGGAAAACTAAGCAAACAATTAATGAATAATGTGTGTGATGTAAGCATGAATTTAATGTGTCGATAATATTGTGTGGATGTTCGCGTGTAATAATTATGTACCTATGTAAAGTATGTTTGTATAGGTGTAATCTTTATCTGTATCTGTTTATCTTGACTTACTTAAGCCATCCCCCAAAGTTTTGGTCCTCGTCATCTAAGCAGTCTACTTTGGCAGGTGTTTCAGTCTTTTCAGGAGCAGGGTCCAAGATTTTCACAGATTTCTTGGTAGCGTGTGATTTGGCTGGCTTATTTTTCTTCATAATCTGTTAAACATGAATGAAACACAATTTCAGTAGATATTGTGACAGAAAATTGGTTGAAAATATTAGACGCAGATGTCTATACATAAAGACACTACTAATATTTACAGTTTCGGAACGAACGTCACTGAGCTATAAGCTAATAATATGCAAGTATTGTACACGTAATACGTAAGTATTATAATATACTTTGATAGTTTTATTTTTATTTTAGCGGAGTGGCGAGCGTTTTTACGATACATTGGGTTTATCGTCAGGTGTCCGTGCCATGATCACTGGCGTTAAGTCCGCGTCCTAGATGTAAAATCTACCGTTTTGTAATAATAATAATAACCATATTACTTGATATTTTATAGACACGAGAGTTATTTGAGAATGACATAGCTCAAGAATAAAAGTTAAGTCGATAAAGTAATAATAATATCCCCATTCAGACGTGGGCCAATTTTATTAGATATCTAGTGGCTAAATAATTTTCGTGAGAGGAAATTATGTTCGCAAAGAATAATTTTCCAATTACGGTCAGTATTAAATTGGCAATTCGATAATTGGCCCGCGATTCATTTTTAATAATACGATTTTCATCTGCATCACAAGTTATCGGAACGAATTTTATTGAATTTAGAAGAGTATTTTAATTTTTGATTGTCCCTTCATTAAAATACCGGCCAAGAGAAAGGGTTCCATATATTTACCATTATTGAGATGGAACATAAAATGTCAAAGACAAAATAAACCGTTTCTTATTCTATCCGCTGTCATCTCAGGTTATTAAAGTGGCCACTGTGCACTCTGTAGATACTCTGCAAAGATTACAAAACTGTCTCTACTTATTGCAGTTCAAAATAAATATTCGTGATAGATCAACAGATAGACAGACAGTGAAGGCTTGATAATTCAGTTCTTTGGCACCCTTTAGTTACGAACCCTAAAAACGATTGTATCAAGTACAGTACCATAGTGTGAATAATGAATTTAATCTTACTATTATAAATTTGAATTGCGCCTTAATGTGAGATCATTTCATGCGACTCGCAATCTTAAGATTCAAAACTAATATAAATTTACCTTCAACATTTTGTAATAAAGTGCGAAAGGAATATTAAAGAAATGTTTTAACTTATCAATGAAACTTTAGTTATAAAATCGTGTGTCTATCTACAGGTACTTGTGTTTTCCTAATTTTTTTGTGCTAATTAACTGGAAATATTACGGGTTTCTTCGTAGAAGCTATAACTATAACTACTGGGGGAGGCCTATGTCCAGCAGTGGACTTCTTTCGGCTGACATGATGATGACAATTAAAGGATATGTACCTACTTCTCATTTGTTCCATCTGTTGGGATACTTATTGTAATTATTTACAGTAATCTTGGTTTAGCGTGGTAATGCGTCGTGTTGGGCACC
The DNA here is from genome assembly GCA_963691665.1 of Clepsis dumicolana. Lineage (NCBI taxonomy): Eukaryota > Metazoa > Arthropoda > Insecta > Lepidoptera > Tortricidae > Clepsis > Clepsis dumicolana. The sequence continues at coordinate 4,141,457 of OY829512.1, read as the reverse complement.
TTTGCGCCTAGAAAAAACATAGGCCTTTTGACTGATTGTGTATTTTCTTCGAATTGTACTTTGTTTTTGACCATGAAAATACTATTTTAAAAATTGACTTCACGTCGGTGGAAAAGGTAGGATACAACGAGACATGGTATCGGGGGTTCCTTGCCTATCTGATGTTACTAAATACTAACACGATTATGAAAAAAAAAGTAACGTTTGAGTTGGCTAATTGGAACACACAAAACACCACAGCAGCACCTGAGGGGTCTTGATCAAATATTATCAGGTATTACCTCGCGGGTTCGCACGCACGGCTCGCACTGACTAACACGGCTAACGAACCGCATTCAGGGGGCGCAGCGATCGACGTCTAGATTAGGAGGGATATGACAAGTGACAGGTAATGCTGAGTTTGTTTCCGACATGGGTAAATTAATGTAATGGGCTAAGTGTAATGTAATGTAGAGGGCTATGCTCGGGGTTTCTCTGCGGGACAGAATCAGAAATGATGATATCCGCGGTAGAACTAAAGTTACCGACTTAGCCCGAAGGATTGCGAAATTTAAGTGGCAGTAGGCGGGGCACATTGCTCGCAGAACTGATGGCCGCTGGGGTCAGAGGGTTCTCGAACGGCGTCCACGGACCGGGAGATGAGCTGTCGGTAGGCCTCCAACAAGATGGAGCGACGACCTAGTAAAGATTGCGGGACCGCGGTGGATGCGGAAAGCACAAGACCGGTCTGAGTGGAGAGCCTTGGGGGAGGCCTATGTCCAGCAGTGGACGTCTTTCAGCTGACATGATGATGATTATGATGATTATGATGATGAGTAAATTAATGTAATATACTCGTACCTTTAGTCGTGCGGGTTGTAGGACCTTGTGCGAGGTCTGCCCGGATCGCTACCACCATCTTACTCGCTAATCCTGCCGTAGTGCTTGCGCTGTTTTGTTCCGGTGTGGAGAGTAAGACAGCTGGTGTAATTACTGGCACAAGAGGCATTTCATCTTAGCTCTCTAGGTTGGCAACGCATCTGCAAGCCCCCCGAGGTTGCGGGTGTCTATGGGCAGTGGTGATCACTTACCATCAGGTGACCCACTTGCTCGTTTGCCTTCCTTGTCGTAGAAAAAAAACCTGGACACTCATGCGAAGCAATTCAATAGCGGTGCTTGGCGGGAAACCGGTAAGATTGAATTTTAGTTTCTGTGCTTAATGTTGTTTGGTGGACAATAATGATAGTGTAATATACAAAAAAATTACGTGATTGTGCCCAGAAAATGAAGACCATAGTTAGTTAACCGTCGCTATTTTCTCAGTTAAAACTTTATCAAAAAATTCTTAATACTACGCTTTCATTTGCAATGTAAATTGAAAGAAAACGAACGAACATTAAATGAGACATGTCCATATTAAGACATGTAAGTCAATGAAGGAAACCTCTCAAATGCTGATCCCATTAAAAACATAAAAGGTAAAAAAATGCCAAGTCTCACAACACAGTGCTTCTACACCAAAAATATGTGAAATCTTATGGGCATTCAGCTGCAGAAAAAAGGTACTGCCTGTAACGACAGTAACCTCACCAGGTGGTACTTTTTTCTCTGCAGCTGACGGTACAACCAAGTCATTTATTTAAGATAGTCTATGGAAGCACCTGTACGACACCTTTGTCTTAAATTGTTATCTAATTGGTTGCCTACCAACATTTTATAGTGATAAATAATAATGACTTGGCATTCGCACGGCAGCATTTCAACTGCTAAATAAGTATAAGTAGTGCGCTTAAGAATAGTTATGTCGCCTTGGAATTGCCTAGTCATTATTATTACTATTACAGAAATAGAGATGTCCAATATTGATACGGTCACTATATATAAACGTTGGTAGGTAACCAGTTAGATAACAATTTATGACAAAGGTGTTATACTTACAGGTGCTTCCATAGACTACCTAAAATAACTAACTTGGTTGTATAATGAGATTTTACAATTTTTTTATTTCGGGAAACGCGCGGTGCTTTCTTTAAACGTATTCTTTACTTGCCATAATTATTAATTTGACGAATAATGAAATTAGTCAAAAGTGCCGTAAGTCGCTTCGAGATAAGAATGGTATGTGTGGTAAGGTATGGTAAGAGTCGAGCACAGGACTTGGCGGGCGCACTGCGGTGCCCCCAAATCAATAGTTATACGTGAGTTCTGAGGTATTCTTCGGCGTGGAAGTTTTAATCATATGGCTTTTTTGTGGTATCCAAAGTAATCGATACTCGTATACTCGCAAAAGTTTTTGTACGGCTGCTGTTATGTTGTCATTACTTCGGGTTTCGAAAATTATTCTATTCGTAGAAAAACAATTATTCGCCGCTTTCCGTTTGGTAAGGGTCACTTTTTCATTTGTCTGCGTCCTTGTCGGTAAACGGTTACTTGCTCAAGTGTACGAGTACTTATTACGCGCTGGAAGATTACAAGGACTTGCTTGAACTCATTCGATTACTTTTGAAAAGGTACCGATGTCAGTCCGAGATAGCTCGAATTATTTAAATCGCACCATAAAGAAGCGGCTTTTATAAATCACCTAACAAAAAGCCAAATAAACGCTCTTAGGACTTAAAATGGTTAAATCCTTGCTCAACAAATGGATACAGTCAGATTTGAAATCTAAATCGTGCGGTGAGTAATAAACTTAAATGTTATTGGACAAGAATATTTAAATTAACCGAATCTCTGGCACAATTCTCACTCAATAGCACTCAGCGAATGTAAATCGACTCTACGTAGAAATGAAATGCGCGGTTATAATCATAGCAATCAACATGAGAATGAATCTTGAATATGCAGATTGACTTTGGCAAAATAATAGACACGAGCGTACCTTGAATTATGTACAGCTATACCATTCATTTATGTACAGTGTGGGCGAATAAAGAGGAATTATCACAAGATTTTATTTAGCTTGCGTGGTGGCTATTATATAGTAAGTAGAGAAATGAAAGAGATAACTCCAATCGGTAGTACATTTTGAGGCACACAGTATTTCTACAAACTCACACACACGAACTTACGATAAAGAGATAATATAACATAATAAACTACATGATTTCTTGAAGCTTGATAACCTATGTGCAAGAGTTGACCTACGTACGAGTACTGGCTTATGCCCAAGGTGTTTGGAGCGTAGGTATGTATGTACAGTGAGCAAAAAAGCTTGTAATTGAAAACGATTTTTTTATCTTAACGAAGTTCTTTTTGTGTTTTAAATTAAAAAACTTGTAATGAGACATGGCATGACTTCATTAGGCTGCTCCCTCTTATACCAGCTAACAGTCTATCAAAACGCATTTTTTTCTTTGAAAACATGTATTTAACATTTTTGGGTAAGTAAATAGAAAAGCCTGATATTGTCAGTGTAGTCAACTTGACAGGTCAGTACCCATCCAAGACGTTTGACCATCGAAATAGCCGTATCTGTCATTCCTTAATATGTTCCCTTTACTTGACGTTAGGTTTTTGTAGCCTCTTGTTTTCCCGCAAGCTCTATTTTCTTGGCTTGCGAACGACGCCTTGCCAACATTAATAATAGAAATAGTTCTAACATTGTAACCATTTCTTGTAACATGTGAGTGAAATATGTTCTTGTAATATTTGTCGAAGACGGGTAGCTGCTTGCTCGTTAGGCTAAAATCGAAAATAATATGCCTGTTTACCCCTAACAAGGCCACTTGCCAAATTTGGTATTGTAACCCAGCGCTGTTATTTACTGCCCCTTGTTCTCAATATTAAAATACATAAAGATCAATCCAATTCACCGTGATAAAGCTTGGTTAATTTTTTTATATGAAGTTACAATAAAGAACCTTTTGCTTCGCTGACGCATTCTGCATCGTCAACAACATACACTTCTTAGAGCGTCAAAATCAATCATTTATTTTCTTAAAAGCTGAAATAAAACCCACCTACAATTTCTTAAGCATTGAAAGCGTCGATGAGTTAAGTATAATTAGTTACTTACCATTACGCCTTTTGTTCTCGATATCTAGAAATCATCAGAATCTTCCAACAATTACAGTATTAGCAAGCGCGGCAGCCCCACAAACCAGCCTAATCTATATAGGAGCCAAACAGAGCGTGGCATGTGACATGAGCTAATTGTAATCCGTCTACAGTGGCCACTGACAAGCGAATAGTCTAGTAATCGAGCTCGTGTCTTAGTCTAATTAGGCTTGAGCGTGTAAACCTGGGAAGCTTGTTTGTAGGGGAAGCGGAATTGATTAAGTAGAGAAATGAAATGTAGTTTAGCACCTTACCATTGTGAATGCTATTTGGTATTTTTGTTATTATTGGGATCAAGATTAACCTATTTTGATCAAGTAAAGAAAAGCAAGCGGAGTGGTTGTTACTCCACCAGCAAGAGGATAGCTCTTAAATTTAGGAAGAAGAATAATAGAAGACTTACACAACACTATTCCTGATTAACTTAGAATACTACTTGTACGTTACTGAACATGCCATAGAGCGAACCATGCTCAGGGTTGCCTTACGCGATTGAGTCAGAAATGAGGAGATCCATAAGAGAACGTAAATCATCGACATATCTAAGCGACTCATCAAGTTGAAGTAGCAACGAAGCTCAAAGAACTGACAACCGCTGGACAAGAAAGGTTTTATAACGGAGACCATAGACCGGAAGACGGTATGTTGGGCTTCATCCTACTAGGTCTACACTTGCTTATGATAGAGGAGAACCTCTGAATACTATCAGCTCAGGATCATCACAGGAGATCGATCGAGGAGGTTGACGTCTGCCAGCTAAATTGATAATAATGATGATAACTCATACGGAGCACGAAGCAAATTCACGTGAAAAGCTAAGTTGCAGGCAAAAGCTACCAATAAAATTTATAAACACTTTATCTTGTTTATCTTACAAGCAAAAGGGCAAAGACTCGTCTAAGGCACTAGATAAGTTAAACAAGTCAAACAAGTCTTAATTCATCTGGTTCAGATTCATGTTTTCGTTTTGCCCAAACAATTATTAAGTCTGGCGGCCCAGTGCTTAATATCTTGGCAACGTCTCCAAGGCGTTATTGCAACTTAACGTGATACTTTGGTGAATAGTTCTTTGAAAGATGAATCGCAAACTAAAAAGGCGTTATTTAGTTTCAGTAACAATGTAATTTTGTCCTTTTAGCTAATACACAATAGTTAGCTCAGAAGAAGGCCTTATCTAAACTTAAGACGTTTATAACTAGCAGATTTAAGTATAGGTAGTGAAACAAGAAAGTTCTTTGCCACCCTAAGGCTCAGTGGAATTTGTACGTCTTGAACATTAAGGACCATTATCAATAACTGATCAAGACACATGTCTGCGCTGAGTATTGACTGACCGTCGGGGTGTCAACATCGACGATATCCGCTGAGGATGCCTAGGAGAGGCGAAACACGTATTCGGTACTTTGTCAGTGGTGGTGGTAGTTATGGTTGTTAGTTTAGTAGCGTTTGCGTTCATTACTTAATTTTTTATTTCCGGAAAGAAGGCAAGAAAATTGAAAAAAAATTAAGTACTCAGCGCAGACGCGGCTATTTTGCATGACTACCTCATTACTTCGCGGAGGAACTGACTAATTTAATCCATTACTTCTAACATAATCCTCTGCAAAGTTACACCTGAATCTATACAATACATAAACAATGTGACAATCTGTCTTGTCGTTTTGTTTCTGAAGTAGGAACTGTCATCAAAAGTGGTAAAGCACTTTCTCAGTCGACTACAATACTATAAGTAGAAAAAACCCTGTAGAAAACAATCCCAGTATTTGCGCGAATCCCTTAGTTGTTGGAAAAACAGTTTCATAGGCTATTTTTAGCAAAGTTGTTTACTTTGCGAACTGCCACTAATCATTTAATTAAAGCTGGCTTTGCTAAAGTAAAGATGTATTGTGTTTAGATTGTTTTAATGTCTTTTTTTATTTAAACTAAACTTGAAATAAACAGTTGAGAAGAAGATAATTTTTATCAAAAAAAAAAAGGTCGAAAATGCTGGGCCTGATTTCTTCAAAGTCTGGTTCATCAAAATGCAGTCATTGGTAGGTACTAATAGCATTTTCCGTGAAAAGGTTCAACAGAGAGTCAGAATTCAGACCCTTACATTATATGCTGCACTATGCAATCCACATCACATTAGAGTAAACGAAAACACTAACTTACATACTTTTCCTAAAAATGTGAAAAAAATTCACCGTAACAGGAAGTAATAGCCGTCTAAAGCTTTGGCCTCTATTTCAAAGCAAAATCAAATACTAACAGGTCTATACGAGAACGTTGCTTTGGAATTCATATTCAGCTTGCAATTTATTTCGCCACACTCACCAAAGAGAACTATTTTAAGCACACACAAAACAAACTCGTAGGTAGGTAATGAAAATGCGGATTCTAAAAAATCTAAGCATTTATGGGAGAGATCGTTCTGTGTCTACCTTTTATTAGTAAGGTTTTTTTTTTTATAATGTGGTACCTATTCAATAAAGAGTTACCAATAGGTTAAGTGTAGTTATAGTCTGGCTATCGAAAGTTGATCCTAGGAAATTATTTCCTGACCCACCATGGAACCCTTTCACAGTAAACGTAATAGAGACATCGCATTGCTTGGCAAGAAAAATCTTTATGACGTCTACTATGAAAATGTTCTATAGTGGGTCAGAAATTAATTTCCTCAACTGTGGGTACACATTAAGTGCAACATTACGTCAAATGTCATATTTTTTTTTTTTTTTTCATTTTGTGGCACTAATTTATTAACAACTCTCACACCTTACTTCGAAAGTACCACCTGAGGCGGAACAATGTCATAATTGAGAAATGCTTCCAAACTATCTTAGTCGTGATCCGGCATGAAATGTGGTTACCTGATTATTGGTTCTTACTGAACCAGTGGTCTATGCTTTTGGTCCCAAGTTCATTTACCATCAGATGAGATAGGGATCAATCGCTGGTCAGTTCATAATAATAATAATAAAAAAGAATCAGTTTATTAAATTTTGTCTCTTGAGTCACCTTTAACTATTAAAGTTTGCTTGATTTTTGGAAGAGGTTCTTGCAAGTTGATTGTTTTAAAATTGAAAGTACTAATTTTATTATGTGCAATTGAAAATGTAAAACTATAAATCCTTTGTATACAAAGTGTTGCCAACTGTAAACTTTTCAAAATTGCCTGCTTTTTGCAAGGTCAACTTTCAGTAGCCAGACTCTATAGAGCAAAAATACAGAGTCAAGATTAAATAAGGTAAAATTCAATAACTGTGACAATTTATTTTGCTTTCCGTTACGGGATGTTATAATGTTGGGAAGATTTCCACACGAACGAGGAATAACGTCACGCACAAAGACCCCTGAGTAAGTCGTAAGTGTGACAACATACAGTTTGACATTTCAGACAGAACCGCTTCAGTTTCTCCGGTTATCAAGATTGCGTTTGAACTGAAAACGTTATTATGATAAGGCGATTTGGAAAATGAGTTAAATGTGGAAAATTAGCAGGAGATTATAATAAATGGACAAATAAGTGCTGCTTTGTTATTTAAGACACCGGCAGGATATTGCAGAAAACTGTTGCCCATTTAGAAGCACTTTAATAGAAATGGTAACTCTATGTTTTTAACTAGGTTTATTACATGCTAACAAATAGTTGTAAGTGTGGAAATAAAATAATGAAAATCCTTTTTACAGTCGATAAAAACGAACATTACCAAAAACGGGTGGTGGGAGCTTCTGCGAGATCTGTCCGGATCGCTACCATTGTTGTGTTCCAGTGTGGAGAGAAAGAACAGCCGAGAAAATCACTAGAAAAAGAGGCATTTCATCTTGGCCCTCTAGGTTAGCAACGCATTTGAAAACCCCTGGGGTTGCGGGTGTCCTTATAGAATTATTTACCTAACCTAACATAACCATCTTAGAAAAGTTTAAAAACCCCCGACATTGTCATTTCAAAGTTCGATATTTCAATAACAGGTGAACCGATTTCGACAAAATTTAGATAATAATAATTTCGGTTAAACTAGCTTTCGATTAAAAAAACCGCATCGAAATCGGTGAATCCGTTTGGGAGCTTTGATGTCACAGATAGATACACAGATACAAGGATACAAATACACAGGTCAAACTTACAACATCCCTCTTTTTGGTCGGGGTAAAAAAAAACGCAACGTTTTCCCACTAGCCGTATGCGCACATGTAATTTAACGCGATTATCGGCAGAGTGTATTCCGGACGCGACCCATTCGTTCCTCGGACGTTATCGCGTCGGGCGAGCGTCACAGGTTCGTTTCTCACCCGCTGTCTGTCACTTTACCTGTGACGTAGAAGGCGATTTGGAAGAGGAATTATCTTTCGGCTGACTGTAGATACGCGGGTGAATTTCATAAAAGGTTTTTGACGGACGTTTGTCCATTTGTAAAGAGTCAGTATGGGTCAACTTGTGTGACAGATGATTTATGTTGGAATGGTTTCTTGAGACTTGAAATGATTTAATATTATTTTTCGTGAGATTAATTCTATTCCTGTCTTTGTTTGAAAGACCGGTACTTACATGAACAGAACTGTCAAGTGACAGTTTTTGACAAATCGCAGTTGGCAGCAAAATAAAAAGTTGTGTGATAATAGTAAAAACTTTGATTGCCAAGAAGGAATAAATCGGATATGCCGTTGTAATAGGAAGTTTCGTTTTGAAAATCTCCTGAGTTCTCTGAGCACCGTTATACTTTTTATTCATTAACTATTTACTTTAATTCCAGAAATGATAATGATATCAGCTCTTTTAATCTCTAATTATACCATCGCTTATACCATCTCTTCTTCGATTCACAACAAAACAATCGCATCCCATTATAAGTACCGAGTTGGCACTCGGATTTTGCAAAACTAATGTTTTCCCTCCAGCGAGTTCCGGTAAGAGCCTGAATGAACTCGCTATCTTGAATTTTGTATTCCATCTAACTCGATTCTGATTCCACGGAGGGTAATGCGAATTCCATTCCATTTCGCTCACGCTTTTTTCCGATTTTGTTCCTCTGTGTCCAGCTGTCGTGACGCTCAAGTCGTGTAATCCTAGTTAGTACTAAGTAGTGTTTGAGATCCAACTTAAATTTGAATTCCTTATTTATAAACTCTTCTTAATCTTCTTTTATTTTAATTAAACATTTGTCGGTCTTTATCAGATCTGTCACTTTGACTTTTTACTTTTTTGTTGATGTAACTTTTTGTCTAGTGACTAGCGACGCATGAGGTCTATCAGTCATTCTCCACCAATGAGAGACAAGCTACTGGCCTATGATTGGTGGAAATTGACAGAGAGAACTCATTTGACACTAGCTGCTATTCTAGCGGATTTTTGACTCAAGACAACCCTCATTGTGTCAACTTGGGTTACACGGGAGACCCACTACACGGTTAACTTTACGACACATAAACGCAGTGTTAGGTAATGTGTTAGACATTAGACATTACCTAACACTACGTTACTGAGTTAAACGTATTTTCTGAGAGGATGCAAGGTCTTCTTTAAGTCAACACCTAAGGGAGTTAAAGTATAAATCGGACAGTTTGCTTAATGCTTTCGCCGGCAATAATCCAGACACAATAGAATTTCTATTGCTATAACGGCTATTAGCCGCTTACCGCCAGCGAACGTGTTAATAAAATATCTGTTTGTATACTGTGGTCCTTCCTCGAAATTAAGCTCCTCCTTACCTATGTTCGCAGCCGCACCTGTTCCAATTAGTCCCGGCGTAAGCTAAGTGTAAGCGTTTATGAACTTAGCGGTTGCAATTTACTCAAATTCTTGAGACATTGGAATGACAACTAAGTTTTCTTCTTCTTTCGAATCTAATCTTGTTCTTCAACCTGTGACTTTACTTGTGCAACAGTTGGCGTCCATGTTCAAAACAATGTCTTAGAGCTTACCTATTCTCTCTTTATTCTCCATGAGGTTGCTATAAGATTAATATAACAGATAAGATGCTTAAAGAGTTTATTCCCATTCAGTAACACCATTCAAAAAAGGATCATACTCTCTCAATTTTAAATACCTTATTATTCGTTTTAAACATTTACTTCTGATAGTATTTTATCCACAACGATCCATTAAGCAATCAATTTCTGCAGCATCAAGTGCTTTACTATGGATCAAAAGGAATATGTCGCCTCCGGAGCCAGCTTTTGTTAAATATTCATCCAAATACTCTGCATCTTCATCGCTGCATTCGCAAAGCTTCGATCAGAGCATACTCAGTTCTTTGAGCCATTTGATGTATCTTACTAGCGGAATATCAAATAGGTTTTCCTTTAAAAACACTCAAAGCCGGTTTGGGGACTGCGACTTTCAATAGAGTGCATGAATAATTTATATACGTAGCGGACCCCTGTTGCGGCCAAGTAGATAAATCTTTCATTTTACACACTGAATCTCGTTATGTTTTTATTGAGACTGAGCCTTCAATCGCATTGAGGCACACGTGGCCCCTTGATATTACAGTTTCTCGTGTAAAAAGCACGCCTTTGCTTCTTCAGTCAACATCAACAGGAATCTGTTTGCTTATAGTTCTAACATGGTTTGCAGTTAAGTAGGTAACTAAATAAAGTTTTTATTACCAATTTTAATAGTTAGGTACTCAAATAATTTTACTAGCTTCTATATCTTTCACTCTGTCTGTCTGTATGTAATGAAATCAAATCTTTCAAGTTAACTTTGACCTACTTTCAGGGGTCGGGTTGACATAAAATTTGTTACAGATTGTAAATTGGATAACAACGCAAGTAAAGTCAACAAAATAATAATTTTATTTATATTACTCAGCAAAAAATCATGTAGGTACATAATATTTTCTATGACAACTATAGCGCTCTCATTGTCAAGGGTGACTTGTGCCCAGCAGTGGGCGAGACGTGAATGGGCTGATGATGATGATATTTCTTTAACAAAAACTTGTTTCGGTTGTGTTTCATTTCTTAAATTTATAAAAAAAAATTGTAACACTAAGCACTACGTTCTTTTACTACGTAAGTTAAGTACTGTGCCCTAAGCACGACTTGTCGAATCCTGCGTTACGTTACGGTTATCGTATCGAGATCGAGAAATCTCATACTAAATTTTAGTTCCAAATACGCTCACGGGCGGGCGCTGTTCCAAACGTCATACAAACTCGTTATAGTTTACTATTCGAATTTTACGTGACGCAGGATTCGACAAGTCGTGCTTAGGGCACTGATCTTTTTCATACGATTTTCTTTTTATACTTTTTATGTTATAAGCAATATCAAAAAGGGGCATTTTTATTGCAGCAGCTAAAATCCGATGCTTGTATCGTACGTGCGCAACATAACTTAACCGTAATCAAGAAATAATGAACTTTCCTGCCTTCAGGAAGCGGTTGTTAGTCAGAAGTTATTTATAAGCTACTTTTCAGAATTCCGTTAACCAGAATTCTGGCTACAGAACACTTGAGTGTTCAATTCAATTTTATGTTGTGACTGTTGAAGTGTTTAGAGTTACGATGTCAACAACTAAGTAAATGTAATAATTTTATTAAAGGTTGAAGGGGCACTGCACTATTTGTATAAGTATGTAATATGTATATAATCATGACTGTAAACACTTAATTGCACATAATATTAAAACATTCAATCAAATCTTCAAAATTCGCAAAACATTTTTCGATGACTTTTTGGTATCCGGTTGAAATTTGGAATACTTATGTAAGTATGATGACAATACAATAATCTTGTAGTGCAGTTATAGTCACTGGCTAGAATCGTCTTTCCAAAATACACACGGAACCCTTGCAAAATCTCACTTTTGGCTGCCATAGGTAACAGGCCGCAATAAGTGTCGTGTATAAAATTGTCGGTGTCCCGTGCCGAGCGCCATTATTCACGGCAGCTTGCCCCGACAAGGCCTGACCAATATATCCCAATTTTAAAAATAGCCCCCGAGCTTGCTGTATGCTAATGCAGTTTTTGCGTAAGACTTCAAACGGCACCGTTTAAGGCAAGTTAAGTAAATTGACTACCTGGATTTACTCGTTTACTATTAAACCGAGATTATGTAGTTTCAGAATTATAATACATGAAATGACACTGTCAATGGTAGTGTGCAGATAAATGAAAATACTTATTTCTTGTACGAAGTAGTTACAAAACTTGGGAAAAAACATAAATTATATTACTTACTTAAAAAAAACACAAACAATGCAATAATTAAGTATAATTATGTATTTAGGAACACCATGAAAAAATACTAATTCGTAACACCATCGTCTTCAGAGCTGAGCTGTCCGTATCATCATCTGATACAGATTATTAGTGTGCTAAATAGTGTGTACGTTCACATTTAACAGCATAGAAATAGTTTACTGCAGTACCTACCTAGTGATGACAACTACTTACTTCATTGACTTATAACTAATTACGTTTATTTATTATAAGTATGTACTTCAGTTTGATAATAACTATATAGTTAAAAAGCTTCGCTTCCGTACCTGAAGACAGAAACGTAACTCTCAATTATTATACCTACAACTAGCCATCAGTCTTTCTTTTTTTCTGCTTCGTTACACTCTTGACAGAGTGGCCGTGGTCGTCACGTCAGTATCTGTAACCCGCCTCACGATACGTCGCCACTCGTCCCCGACAGCCGCCTTTCTCGTGCATGCGTGCAAGGGGCCGTCCATTTTCCTTGTCAAGCAATGCGATGTCACCATGACATTTTCTACATAGTTTCCACAGAAGGTCACGATCACGTCACGATACAGTTGGTTCGATAGTACATTTCAAATTGTAAATTATGTTTGATAGTTTTATGCCCTGACTTGATAAACAAGCTAAAGAAAATGCAAAAAAATGCAAACCTGAAAAAAAGGCAAAGCCAGTGCCAACATGTAGGTAGTAAATCAATGAAACACGGCAAGTGTGCGACAACAACTGGTTTATTTACTTCTTGCGCGGGTCATAGCATAACTTAAATCTACCCACATCACAAGCAAACTGGAATTTGGTAGGGGAGTAAGTCGTTGACATAAATAAAATTCGGACATGAGCAGAGTTTGGTCAGTGGTTACCGGGATCCGGGAGCCAGATCTGGAGAGAATAGGCCCTAGCATCTATGCTAAATTTCATCATGTTTGACGTAAAAATTCGGGGCGAACCACCAGTTCTGTTAACAGCGCCGTTGTAATGTCGCAAAATTAATTTCTTTGACCAGTTTGGTAAGTTTATGAAACACTTTTTAGTGAAGCTCGGTTAAACTAAAGAGACATCTTGAAATAACGTAACGTAATTTATTGAATCAGGCGTTACTTTGCGGAGGTCCATATTTATGAACTAAAAAACAACAAATAAATGACATCATTCAAGGAGAGGGTTTTTTGAATTTACGTAGGGATCCCACCGCCGCGTTTCATAAAGACCTAAAAAACCTTCTGAAAAATTCTGCATTTACCTTTGACACCGAACAAAAGAGGAGCAATGTGATTCCTATGAATCCGCAGGCACCAATTTTATATGGTTTACCTAAAATTCACAAGGATGGTGTTCCTGTTCGCCCTGTTGTTTCATACGTGAGTGCTCCAGCGTATAAAGTAGCGAGGAAGTTAAATAGCATTGTTCGGGAAAAATCTTCTTTTAAGCCAATATATAGTTTAAAGAATAGTTCAGATTTAGTAAATAAAATTAAAGACATTAATATACCGCCGAACTCAACATTACTTTCTTTAGATGTGGATAGTTTGTTTACCAACGTACCATATAGTGAAACCTTAAATATTCTTAGATGTCACTTAGAAAGGAAGCGTTTACATCCGGGGGAGGTTTGTGAGTTAATAGAATTAGTAACTTTATGCATGAAACAAAATTATTTCAGATTTAATGGTCAATATTATTTGCAGAGTGATGGTTTAGCAATGGGGTCACCTCTTAGTCCTTTAATGGCTGACGTTTTTATGGATAACTTTGAAAAACAATATATAGTGGGGAACAGCAATTTAGTATATTATTATAGGTATGTTGATGATTTAATTTTATGTTGGAAGGGGAGTATGAGGCAGCTAGATTTGTTTATTAGTGCTCTCAATAACAAACATCCAAAAATAAAGTTCAAACGAGAATTAGAGGAAAATCGTTCATTAAATTTTCTGGATTTAACTATTACAAGAGTAAATAATAGGCACCAGTTTCAAATTTACCGTAAGCCTACGTACACAGATACTGTCATACCTGCAAATTCTACTCACCCATGGCAGCATAAACTGGCTGCTTTCCATTGTTATGTACATAGACTACTAACTGTACCTCTTTCGAAAGAGCATTATGATTCTGAGTTACATACTATATATCAGATAGCAACAACAAATGGTTATAGTACAGCAATGGTTAATAGTCTGGTTCAAAAGAAGCAGGGACGGATAGTGAATAGCATGCTTTACTCTGCGTTGCCATCTCAGCCTACTAACAAATTTAGATCTAGTATTACTTATGTTGGCCGGTTGTCTGACAAGATTTATAATATTTTAAAATCAAATAACATCAATGTTGCCTTTAAGACTACTAATTCTTTACGTTCTAGACTTTGTAATAACAAAGAAAAGGTGGATAAAGGGAACAGGTCGGGCGTATATAAACTCACTTGTGGCGACTGTAGTCAAGTATACATTGGACAAACCGGTCGAAGCTTTGATACTAGATTTAAAGAGCATGTCTCGTCATATAGGCATGATCATCCAGAGAAATCAAACTTTGCCAAGCATTTATTAGAAACGAATCATTCGTTGTTAGACTCAGATACGTACGAAATTTTACATTATTGTGATAAGGGTTTGCGGCTATCGGTTTTAGAACAATTGGAAATTATTAGGTACAACAACATGGGGTCTATTATTAATGAACAAGTTAATTTGTTTTCTTCGCCTTTGTTACGACTTGGTTCTAATTTTAATAATGTGTCATAGTAATAATGAGAACATGACTTCTCTTTTTACCGTACTCGGTTAAAAATAACGGGGTACCTGGCGTAGATTAAAAATAAAAATAAAAAGGGTAGTTTGGAATTCATTTCTTAAAAAAGGGTAGTTTAGGACTTACATAAAAGGGTAGTTTGGAATTTATAAAATATTAGTGGGTACGTTGCTTTTGTCATTAACTAAGTTGAGTACATGGTTTACATATGTCAGTAGTGGAAGTGGTGGCATGTTGAGCGGTTGTTGTTGTGCTTCGTAAATGGCCTCGTGGAGAGTGCCGAAACGCGTCAGCGTTTAGTATAGTGGTGGTGGTGATAGTTGGGTCTGTGTGGCATGTGTTGATTCGTGTAGCAGTGGAGGTGGAGGTGTTGCATGGAAACATACATTTGCCGCACAGATATAACTATTTGTCATTAGTGGTCGCGGGTGAGCAAAGTAATTGTTTTTTAGTTCATAACGTAACGTATTTTGATAACAAAATTAAATCTCTCCTAACATAACTTGCAAGCATTGCTGAAAGTATGCATTGCACTGCATAGCGGTGAATTATCCAACAGTATAATTATTAGTCCCTTTTATAAACCCAATTATTATTTCCGTTAGCAAAATTACAACCTGTCGCAACGAGAAATGGTTTGCTAATTGTATATCATGAACCTTATTAACCTCTAATACGGGGTGTTCAGATTAAAAAGCTCAAACACGCGATCTAGCTTTGTTCAACTTAATGTTATTACTTATTATGCAAATTAATGTATATTGCTATTAAAGTTATTACGTAATGCTCATACATTAGTATTAGGCACAAACAATTTAATTATTCCCAAAGGGACGACAAAAGCCTACTGGTGCTTAGTTAATAATTGAAATATTGTCTTGTGAGGTTCGTAGTTGAACCCGAGATTATTCACTGATTATTTAAACCGCTGCTTTCTCTGTTATATGAATGGTTAAGTATATTGTTTATTCCGTTGTCTTTGATGGACTGCTTTTAATTATAATAAGATACTAGCTTATTAAAGTAAGGTGTAAGACTATGTTTATGTTAAATGTATTGGGTATGTACAGTTGAATCCTGTCCTGTCTTTATTAGTTTGTAACTTGTTTTCAGCGTTCATTCGTGCCGTTATAGTGTGTTTATGTATTTTGTATTTACTTTTAGTTTACAATGGGTCCGACAAGAAAATCTTTTTTGCGGTTTGCGATATTAAATTAGGTACCCTATCGAATTCTGTTCTGTTCTTGATTTTATGTTTTCAAATGTAGGTACAAAATATTTCAAATATTATACAGTGCCATTTTTCTGTATGTGTCGAATGTGTGTGAACAAAATGTCTATTCCACTCAATCACGTAGGGGCAAGGTGTTGTTGTACCTGTGGACCTTATTGACGTTGATTTACAACTTGTTGACTTACAAGGGGTCGAGCACGAGTTTTCGAGTCCTACGTAATGTTATCGAGAACTTTGTAGGTATGACGTTTGCAACAGCGCCTGCCCGTGCGCTCGGTCTACAGTTGCCAAAATATCATGGTGAAACTATCAGTGAAAATATTCCACCAAGGTACGCGACTGGACATCATAGTGTCCATAAATGTTTCCACAAAAAGCAAATTCAACGTGATTTATTGTGCACATAGTACATACATATAATGACATAAACGTTCAGGAAAAAGTTCATTTGCGAGATACAACGAGTGTAAGATATGTGGGCAGAAATCCGAGCATAAGATGCATCATTAATCACTACCAAGGATATTATGAAGGCCACAAAGATGTGCGCTTCGATGAAAACTCTATTAGTTGTATGAGCATCCAAAAAGGGAATATTTAGATACATTGGCTGCTTTAGAGTCGTTATTAAACACTAGCTTGGCCCCGTGGAATATTTCAAAATTTCTAAAAATCCCTTCTCAGTGCACCTCTAGGATACTCAAGGTATATGTATATGTATATCGCGGGTGGTAGGACCTTGTGCGAGGTCCGTCCGGATCGCTACCACCATCTTACTCGTTAATCCTGCCGCTAAGCAGCAGTGCTTGCACTGTTGTGTTCCGGTGTGGTGAGTAAGACGGCCGGTGTAATTACGGGCACAAGAGGCATTTCATCTTAGCCCTCTAGGTTGGCAACGCATCTGCAAACCCTCCGGAGTTGCGGGTGTCTATGGGCAGTGGTGATCACTTACCATCAGGTGACCCACTTGCTCGCTTGCCTTCCTCGTTGTATAAAAATGTATATATATATATATGTTTGCCAAATTTCAAGTCACTAGGTCCAGTGGTTTAGGCTGTTCGTTGTTTGTCTGTCAGTCAGTCACGGTACTGTTTTATAGCTATAGACTAGTTTTACCAGCGGCTTCGCTTGTAAGTGCGTACTTTGTAGTTGTAGTGTTAAGTGATTTAAACTAATGAAATCTGTGATCCTGATTGAATAAGATGATGGAATGTATTGATTTAAACTTTCGCGATTTTCACACGTTTAAAAAAATATATATATATTATCAGATCATTATAAATCCATAGATTGTTAGTGACAATGGTTCTGCTTACGCTTTTAATGTCAACCACGGGACTTTATTTTTACGTGATTAAGATAAAAGGTGACGGAATGTCTGGAATGTTCGGTTTTTGCTTTAGAGGTACTTAGTAGAACCTTGTTTAAGGTATTTTCAAAGATCTAAAGTTGGAGTCGCTATTAGCGATACTGAACCATTGTGTTAGAGCTTATCTTAGGCCTGGGACAATAATCAATGGTTAGGATTTTGCAAGAAAAAAAAAACCAGCCAAGTGCGAGTCGGACTCGCGCACGAAGGGTTCGGTACCATTATATATAAAAACAGAAAAAAAATCATGTCTGTTGTATGGGAGCCCCACTTAAATATTTATTTTATTCTGTTTAGTATTTTTTGTTATAGCGGCAACAGAAATATATCAACTGTGAAAATTTCAACTGTCTAGCTATCACGGTTAATGAGATACAGCCGGTGACAGACGGACAGACAGATAGACAGACAGACGGATGGACAGCGGTGTCTTAGGTAACAAGGTCCACTTTTACCCTTTGGGTATGGAACCCTAAAAATCATGTCATGACTAACAGTAGAGTCATGACAACTTAAATCTAAGGACGTTAAGAAATTTTCTCTCATCTAACTTTGTGACAAAATTACGTATGCCCATTTCATATTAAAGTGATACAAGAATGCAAACATCCACTGGGTTGTTACGTGTATAAATTATGTTAAATTTATTCCAGTTTTAAAGTTGCAAGTGAAAACAATATTTTCCATTTTCCCTTCGCCGCCGAGAAATCCGATTCTCACAGCTCGTATCAGCGTACGTGTCTCTCATGCGGAATACATCGCTGGCACTTTCGATGTAGGTAGCCAACGTTTTTACATCTCTTTCATTTTCCAGGTAAAAGACAGAGATGGAAAAAGTGGACGTGGTATGCTCCGCGTCAATCCAATTTATAAAAATCGTAAGCAAATCGGCCATCAACCCGACGACACTCACACTGTTTAATTATGTGAGAAACTGGAGCCAATCGTTGCATCTAGTCACAGCACTACCAATTTATAAACGTTTTTAAGTGTCAAATTATTCTCACTTTTTGACCATAATTTTCCAAGCAAGAATTAATTCAGAGCAATAAAACAAGCTGAAAGATACGAAATTCTGTTAATGTAGCATTAAACATATTAAAATCCTAATCCTAATCCTAACTGATATTATAAATGCGAAAGTAACTCTGTCTCTCTGTCTTTCTGTCTCTCTGTCTCTCTGTCTGTCTGTTTGTTACCAGGAAAACCTCTGCACCAATCTAGATGAAATTTGGTAATAAGATAGTTTGAATATTGAGAAATAACATAGGCTACTTTTTATTCTGAAAAATTAAATAGTTCCCGCGGGATAGCGATAACCGAAATCTACGTGGACCAAGTCGCGGGCAACAGCTAGTATAAAAATAAATTAAATATCGTGGGACAAATTGACCCCAATTTATTGACCGAGTCCCAAGTTAGTTAGGCAAAGCTTTGTGTTAAGGGTACTAGAAGACGGATAAACATACTTATACCACAAATAATAACAAATGCTTACACTATAGATAATTACATACACAAAATATCCACGACTTGAGAGCTAACATTCGTATTCATCACACAGATATTTGCCTAGACCGGGGATCGAACCCGGGACCTCAAGCTTCGTAGTCAGGTTCTCTAACCACTAGGCCATCCGGTCGTCAAGGCCAACATTGATACCTTCTAGTAGGTGATGTTTTTTTATTTTCGCTATAATTTGTGTAGACATAATTGTGTAGATAATAATGAGCCAGCGCGATGGTATTTAGGTATACGCGACTCGCTAATCTCTCGAGGTACATCGGTGACTTCACTTTCCTTGCGATCCGCTTATGATTCTATCTCTCAAAAGATCTAGATCCGCTGATATTCTTGAGCTAATGTCTCGCTGATATAATGTTTCCGTGTTTGCGGTTGAGTATAAATTATGCTCGCGAGCGGATTATTATACTAAAATATTTGAAGGAGTATGTTAGATAAGAGGCATTTATTTCGAGTAGGTTACGCAGTGACACTTTTTGATTGTATACCTAAAGTAACTTAAAACGAGCCGTTTATTTTATTGTCTTCTAATTTTGTAATTAGATAATAAGAAACTTGGTTTACTTCTTCAAGACATAAACAGATGCATAATAATCTACGAGATTCCAAAGTCAGACTCGCGAACTATTTGGTATTGGTACATTGACTTCTTAACTACCGTTAATTTCCTATCATGCTATGTTAACTTTAGTTTGCAGTAAATGTCCAAGCAAAACGTTTTAAGATAAAATAGGTGTCATAATTCAACCGCCGCGGTTAAAAAAGTGTAATTATCGAAATAGATTATTTGTGTTTACATTAAATCCAGATTTACTTCCAAATATCTCAGCAAATTATTAAAATCTTGCTATAGACGGCAGCAATATAGTTTCACACATCTCCGAAAATTGGCACAGCTCTTCAAAGTTTCCAGCCAGCGTTCAGTGTCTTCGCACATACTATGTTAGTCACGTACAAGTCATCAGTTCGAGGTTTGCAAGCTTCCTGCACGGCTGCGCTCAATGTTTCCTTCTCCGGTAGATCAAGCCAATTAAAAATGTGCTGAGAAGTTGAATTTGTTCAGCGAAATGATCAGATGGATTAGGTAGGTACCTGATCAGATTTGAGATTTCGGCTTGAAAACTATGCAAATTGCGAGTGTTAAGCACAATGAGATCAAAAGCGGATGTTTAAATTATGTTTAATTTACTTCTGTTTCGAGTTGCAAAATATTACCACAACGTTAAGCGAACGAACGGCGTTTCCATTAATCTTACTAACTTCTAAAATTTAAACGAGTTTAACTGCACGAAAGTTACTGTTATATACGAGTACCGGTATGAGCTTTTGTAAAACAAGACAAAAATGCACATAAAAAAATTAGCATTACATATTCAACCTCGTTGGGCATGAAAGCGTACCGTGCATAAATTCCTGAGTTCCTTTGCGTCCCCAATTTTTTTATTCGCCACGTAAGACCGCATCTTTATCTCAAAATTAAGCGCTGCAAGAGTGTACGTGCACCTCCGGAGGGTCTTTTTGTCTGAAATGTGACACCTTTTGTTGAGTACGAGGCTCGCATGCATAACCAGGCAACAATGTGCCTTGGAGGATTTTCGCGCTGCAATGCCGTAGCGTAAACAGAATGTAAACAGGTTAATCTATGTTTGATATTGAATTTGAAATTACTGTTTACATTTTCTATTCCGTGAATAGGGAGCTAAAACGCCACTGGAGAAAGAGAGAGAGAGAGAGACATTTTATTCACACAAATTTGACGCACACACAAGTGAGCAGTACATTTTTAAATAATGATAAAAGCAGAAACTGCATTGAATTGCATTGCAGGTATGTGTGTAGGTTGCCTTTCGATATTTTCCTTTACCGAAAAGCCCATGATTACCAATGAAATTTCGCCCATAACTTTCGAAAAACTCAGAGGTGCGAGCCCCAGCTGAAACCCACGACCCCCTGCTTCAGACGCCATAGTATATAGGTCAAATCACTAGGCTTCCATGGTTTCAGCTACTTAATACCTATTCTTATTCTTCATTGAACACTACAAGTCGGTACAGTGAGATAACAAACAAAACAGACAGGGTAGACCATTAGGCGGCTTTATCGCAAAAGCGATTCTCCCAGACAACTATCAAAATTTAGAACGATACTGAGATAAACCTCTGTTTAAACACTTTGTGTTCAGACTGCACAATATTGCTACCTATGAAACGTCTTGTTGGTCATCATCATCATGTTTTGAATATAAACAATACACAATACAAAACAAAAGTACATATAAAAATAATAAAAAAAAAACATTACAACTATTTAGGGAGTTTTAAAAGTCAGTTTCGCTTCCCTAAAGCGTCGGAACACCACACTCTCCGGCCAAAAGTCGGAGCGCAGGAACATCAGTGCCCTAAGCACGACTTGTCGAATCCTGCGTCACGTAAAATCGAATAGTAAACTATAACGAGTTTGTATGACGTTTGGAACAGCGCCCGCCCGTGAGCGTATTTGGAACTAAAATTTAGTATGAGATTTCTCGATCTCGATACGATAACCGTAACGTAACGCAGGATTCGACAAGTCGTGCTTAGGGCACTGCTTGTGCTTGGCAGGCACTTGAATTATAAAATAGCGTACAACCAGCTATTTTCCTTCGATTATAATAATAGGTATGTATTATAATTGTTAAGGTATTTGTGTGACGAGGGTAATTTTAACAGTTCAGCGTACTTAATAAAGGTCGTTACATTATAATGAGGTGAAACCCATAGTACAATGAAAATGATAAATGAATGAGTATAGAATAAAAGACTCCACGCCTCACTTTCGTCTCAGCGTGCAATGAAAGGTTCAAAGGATTAATATTGTTTATGTAAAAAGTTCGTAGCTGTAATACCTAAAGTAAATTTTAAATATTATATAATATTTTGATTCATGAATATCATGATATTCAACATAGAGAAATAGTTTAGGTAAACTTTTAAAAGCCACGCTTATCACTGTCATAATAATATTATATATACAGGTTATAATTAACCCTATAACCAACGCCAAAACTAAATATCTCAAAAACTATGAAATTTTAAGTAAGATTAGTTTTCGGTCGGCTTAAGAGCCGGCTACCGGCCTTTTTGGTTTAGCGTTGTTTTCAGGAACAACACCAACTCGATATTAGTTTACAAACCTGTTTAAAATATTCCACCTGCCCTCTATCCCACAAAAGTTACAAGTCCTACAATTTGACATATTTGTCACATTTTAGTATGAAAAACTTTACAAATATGTTAAATTGTAGCTCTTGTAATTTTTGTGGTATAGGGGCCTGGTATTTAATTTAAACTTATATGAGCGATCATTACTGTGTCTTCATTACCTGTACTGACTTGCACATCTACTATAGCCCAGTAATCAGAGAGGAGCATATTAATGAGTCTTGATTTCAGGCATTCAAATGCATAGTGCAGTATATCTGAGGGTTTGGTTGAAAGCTTTGCTAATGACGTAATCAATATTCTAAACACTGCACGTCTTATGCCGTCTTAAGACCTAAGGCTAATTAAAGACAATGATATAAATTAATGCATAAAAACAAGTCGAAAGGTTTTAAACTTTTGTGAGCAAATACAAGGCAGCGATTAAGGCGTCTTTTTAAAGAGTCATTTTTTTCTTCTAAGATATTTAGATTTCAGCGTCATCAACATATTATAAAGGTCTGATGCCAAAGTTAATAGATAAAAATAAGTCGAAGGAGTTAAACTGGACGTTGTGAGCAAAACAAGACAGAGAATAAGACTTTTCTAAAAAGCTGTTTTTTTTCTTGTAAGATATTTAGATTTCAGTGTCATCAACATATAGGTGTGATGCTTTTCGTGACTTTTACCCAGTGCCATTATTACGGTTACAAAAGATTATATCCTCACTCTGAACGACGGACAGAGAGTGGGAGCTTGGTAACGGTCCCTTCGCTACCATACGGAACCAGGCTAACATGGTACTCTAGCTTCAAATACAGGCATTGTAGTAAAATATAATAACACGTTTACTAAGCACCTTGCTCATGTACACAAATAAAACATAAGTACCAACATACGTAATATGAACAACTCAAAGTAAACATTAAACTTACTCCCAAAATTTACTTCCATTTGCTTTTGCCCACGGGTTACGGTCGCAGAATCATAAAATACAGAAAGTTTATTTCAAACAAACGTTTATGATGACATACTCATGGGGCAAAAGGGAAATTGCGCTGCTTTAATAATTATTGTCACTTTTCTGTCACGGTTTCTATGTTTTTATTTTTATTTATTATTTTTTAGGTGCAAATATTTGATTTAAACCCTTAGGTAGAGTGCTCATCACGCAGGCAGCATTACCGCGCTGTATCTATTGCTATAGCAAGTCTTTGTGCGAATAAGCTGCCTCCGCGAGGCTTACCTGTTGTCTTCATCAAGCTCTTCCTTAGGGCTTCGTGGAGCCCACTTGCCCTTGCCCCACGATCCAAGTGTCTCACGACACCAAATGCGACTAATTCATACAAGGCGGAAAGACACTCGTATTTGGTCTTGAGCCGTTCAATTATTGCTTTCGACTTGAAAAGGGCCAGATTGTAGTGTTCAGGGAATGCAGATGCAGGCAGGCAATTCCACTTTTTAGCTGTTTAGATAATGAAGGAAAACCAAAAACGCAGCAGCATTTCTAAGCAGTGGAAATGACGAGTGGATGTTCTGTGTCTCGCTGTTCCGTGTTGCGTATTTCACACGCGCAGAATTCACACGGAATCCGCAATTAATCTAGTAATGTTTGCTTGGCGTGCAAATAACGATGCTTTGTGCTTTCGTACTTTTAATTGGGTGGGAAAACGAAATAAGTCACGGGGTTGAAAATTGTGGAAATCTGATCAAAAGTAAGTAATTTTTTTTGAAGTTGCATTGTGTACTGTGTAGCCCGACCAAAGAGATACTGAATTGTGAAACTTAATCAGAGCAGAAATATGTTACAAAACATTGTTGCCATTTTTCAGCAATTTACTTCAAAAGTACGATGAAAATGGCGTCCTAATTCAATTTCTAGTCTTTTTAATCGGGCTGTATGTGAATTGTGCATTTTTAAATACAGTCATATCCAGCTATCGTGACCAAAAATCTTTTTTACTCCGCAACCTTTGATAAAATGCCCATAAAAGCTTAATAATTCAAGTTCAAAATGGCGCTTCCTAATACAAATGTAGTCATTTGTAATATTTAGTCGGCATTGTTATTCCGAAGGAGCGATGTTAAAAATCTGTCGTTGCGGCCGTAGTCACGTAGAATCGTGGGCTGCGACCATTCGTCTGGCTTACCTAACTTCCTATGACGTAGCGTTGTCCTGGATTGGGGAGAAGTGTCTGATGTGTCGATAGATCAAATTTTTTGGTCAAATTTATCTCTGAATGTACCTACTTAAAAATAGTATGCCGTATTTTTAACTTTTTACTTATGCTATTAAGTTACAGTGTTTGATAGTGAACGTCATCATTGATTCGTTGTTACTATAAAAACGTGCTTAAAGCAACTTACAAACACACACAACCCACTTTTATTAAAAGTCTAATTTTATTTAAAACTTCACACCCGGTAGTCTATTAATACACTAGACGCCATAATGATTGTTAGTTAAAAACTTAACAACGTAGTAAAAGTTAGATTACCTAGAAAAACAAATCTAAATTAATTAAAATGAAATTGAAATTTACGTATTTTATATTACGAGGATTCTTTATTATCAATGCTCGTAGTTCCAAAACCGTAATACCTATAATAAATACGTTAAGCGAATGATTGTGAAGCGAGTGATTCAGCAATTAACAAAGCTTAAAAGCATTTTCGTAATCCAGAGAACCTAATGAGTTGGAAACTGAATGTTCTTGAAGAACCAAGACCGCCTTTTATAAACTAACTTATCTTTCCTACTATTGAGTTAATGTGTGCTTACAACGCCAACGAAAAACAAATAAATTTTCGAAATAACAGTTTAGTCAACAAGGAACTTCTATTGTTTCGACATGCCCGTTCGACTGTCTGTATCTCTGTTTACCTGTCTGGTTCAGGTCAGAGACTTTCAAGTATCAAGTGCAAACATATTATGTATCGAATTAATCCACCACAATAACAATACCACAACCTTAATTTGCTGAAATAAGTCAAGAGGCATGGGTCATAATTTTTGAGTAAGTTGTATGCAATATGCACCCATATTTTTACACTCGACTGTACTAGGAAACTTTAATTTGGCATGGACAATACAAAATAACAACTTCGAGACTTGAATAATAATAATAAAAAATCATGGGACAATTGACACCAATTGACCTAGTCCCAAATTAAGCAGAGCTTGTGTTACGGGTACTAAACAACGGATAAACATACCTATATAAATGAATACATACTTAAATACATATTAAACATCCATGACCCGAGTACAAACATTCCTATTCGTCATACAAACATCTGCCCCGACCGGGATTCGAACCCGGGACCTCAGACTTCATAGTCAGCTATCCAGCCGTCCCATGATTGTCATGACAGACGAGCTATTTACACACCTAAGTGATCAGTCTGTTCTTTATTATGAACACAAACAAAATGAAAACGTTTTCCTTCTGTTTCCCCTGCGTATTGCAAGATGGCTATGTAAGTCACCCAAGGTGCATTGTTTGCTAGAAATGTTTTTAAAACGACGTCCCATCCTTGGCACTTCCTCCTCGAGTTCTTAGAAACTGGAGCATGTTTTTTTCAAGTTTCTGGCGTTTCCTAACGTAGGCAGTTTCGTTTTTCTTTAAAACTATAACCTAACCTAACCAACTTCAAACCTAACTAACCTAACTAACCTAACCAATTTCAAAGTCAATATTTTAAAACCGGGTCAACTGATTTTAATGAAACTTAGCTAAGAACTATCTCGATTAAACTAGCTTTCGAACAAAAGTAACCGCATCGAAATCGGTCCATCCGCTTGCGAGCTACGATGCCACAGACAGATACACAGATACACAGGTCAAACTTATAACACCCCTCTTTTTCGTCGGGGGTTAAAAAGTAATCAAGGAACGGTGGTAATTGTGTGCCGTAGGCTGAGCCCGAAGTTTACGAATCTTGCGTAACGTTACGTTATCGTATCGAAATCGAGAAACCACATACTAAATTTTAGTTCCAAATACGCTCACGGGCGGATGCTGTTCCAAACATCATGCAAATTTCTAGATAACCTTTACTACTCGATTACGTTACGCAGGTTTCGAATATTCGTACTCGGGCCTCTGGTCAAAATGACAAGATAAATATTATTAAATAATTATGTATACGGGGTGTGTTTTAATGAATCATTAAGATCAGACTTACATTAAATAGGTATTCTGAAGTCACGAGTCTAATTTAGTAAGGATATACCTCGACTAAGGTAAATGTCTAAATTATCGACATGTTAATCCCAATAACTGACATCCTGATGTCACCTTTATCTTATGGGGTTAATATAATTTCGTCTAAAAAGCAAATGGTCGTGGTCTAAAAAGCATCTGATAACGATTTAATGTAGGCCTGTGTGTTGATAACTATAAGTAATCAAGTCAAACAATAACCGACCGTTGATCTAGTTCATGTGTGCTCTGGCTAATTTATGGTTTGTAATCATTACATATTGACATTCGGATAACCATGCCAATAATGGTTTAGTGGCGGAATGTTCACGCCCATTAGGTGCTTATTGATGCACAGTTGTCACGATTAGGTATTTATTAGGTCAAATATTAAAATATTTATCCGCTGTGTCGAAATTGAACATGCAAAACACAGTTTTAAATGATTCGCGGTTACATTCGACATTATTAAGGGGATACTTTATTGACGACGATTATCTTACCAATGTGATTATGATCTCCTTGTACTGTTTTGTGGTTTTCAATATAGAATATTTGTATTGTATTGTATGATCATGATGCACGCTGCGTTTAAATATCGGGAGTTCTTCCAAACCTAGTACGGTAACCGCGGTCAATGATAATTTATGTCTAATGCTAAACATTACGATAAGAGATGGTAAACCAAACCACGCAAAAATAAGACAGGTTATGACTACACATTGGTCATGGGGAATTTATGGACTGTGTGAATGTATGTACAATGATTATTACAATAAAATAAAATTGACGCAATTTTTGGCATTGTTTTGTTAGTGACGGTTTTGTTTTGGTAAGAGTTTGTAGAGATGTAACAAATTTTGTCTAAGTTTAGATTATGTACCTCGCCCCTCATGAAAAATCGCAAGTCAAAGTCAAGGTGGGTACTTTTATTTCTTATTATAAAATTGACTTGGAAATAGGCCATCGTTTTGAGAAACTCAACAAAATTATCATAATTACATTACTTACAAAAAACTGTAGTTTTAATACACGCACTCGTAGTAAAACATCAGGTTATTAACGATGACAAGCAGAAATTTTGTAATTTTGTAAATTACTGCTTGAGTTTCATGATGTTAACATGAAATTCCGGGCACAATATCCTAGAATTATTGCATTCCACATTTCGTAAAGTTAGCATGCTCCTACTAATTAGCTAGTTACTGTAAGTTGCCCAATTATGAATTTGAAATACCTACTAGCATGAACTTTCTGGGTTCTCAAAGCTGTAGAAATATATTCTCCGACATGTAAGTCCAGCCACGTTGCATTTTAACTTTTTTTTGTCAATCCTGACAGGCTAAGGTCGATGATCATACCGCCATGTCATAATAAAAAAATTTACGTATTCAGTGATTTTTCGTTTTTATATTGTTTCGTCCGAAAAAAGCGTCTTGAGTAGGTACCTATTTTGCATTTTAACCTTTAAAAGGCTAGGTAAAATCAAAATATTAGATAAGTAGCTACTTTAATAAAAAAAGTTTTAAGCAGTCTTAATACTGGCAGTTTTCCCGTCATTTTAGTGTACCTACTATTGTTCCGTATTTGAATTTTCAGTTAATTGTTAGTAATGGTTTGGAAATTCTGTAAATAAAAATAATCCACTGACCTTCAAAAGCTCAGCATTATCACTGGATCATGTTGAGCTTTTCTTGTTTATAATGTTTAATTTATTTTACCAGACTAGTATAGTTAGTTGAATTGAGAAATGTTTTTACATGTCAAAGTGCTTATGACATTGAAATAAAATTGATTTTCGCCTAACACGTGAAAAAAACTTTTTTCACCAGACCTGACTCCCTGCAGTGAAGTTGCTGTCCAATTCAGATTTTGGGATGATGCTAACTTGAATCAGTGTATCATACCCGCTTAAGTCATATTTTTCGCTACGAATATAAATTTGTCGAATACAACATTATAATGTAACCGCTTACATCCATAACGTCGAATGTACAATATGTACTAAGATACTATGTGGCATACTTCCTAAATTAACACATATGACGTTCTAAATGTAAGTAAGGAAGCAGAGTGGAACAGTTTCGGTTAATTAACCAAAACGCGCAAACGTACGTTTGATGGATTATTCTTGAAGCGTTAATTAAAGTTTATTACTCAATTGAAAATACCGCCGGTGGAAGTGACAAGTTGAATTTCAATAAATTATCAAGTTAGGCAATGGAGACTTTGCAGGCTAAACCAATTTAAAAAACAAGTAAGTTGAATTAAATAAAAAGTGACACGACCTTTTTTGAGATTTTACGCAAACACCGAATAATCAATAAAATAATGTTCCAACTCAGGTTACTTAATAATTTTTAACAATTACTCAAGACATGGTAAGTATTTGTTATTAACTTATTACCAACCTTCACTTACTTTACCTAAATCATGCTTAAATTATCTTATTTGATAGCGTCGTACATAATTTTGAAACATCGTCTTTGCACTGCAAATGACTACGATCTTACATTACTACCTCAAACGCCTTACACGTAACACCACAAACCTCAACAATTAAATCACAAAGGCTATTGCTCTCGCCACCTAATAGTTAACAGAATATGTTACACTGTAACGCTTGAGTGACATATCCTGCAATGTGATTTACTTGGGAATTTGGAGATTTGGTGAACAAGTGAATGAGATTAATGAACTAAAAAACAATTACTTTGCTCACCCGCGACCACAACCGCGCGTGGTCGCGGGTGAGCAAAGTAATTGTTTTTTAGTTCATAAATCTGGACCTCCACAAAGTAACGCCTGATTCAATAAATTAATGAGATTAATATCGTAAGAAATTACAGTTTCAGACAAACACGATATTTAAGGCTAGAGTAAATAGGCTGTTACACAGTATGGTATCTAAAAGCAGCAAAAGCAAAGCATTTACTTTAATTCCTGAATTACTATGGGCAAACTGGCAGTGCCTCTAAGCGACACGTATCGGCGACAAACTATTTTTCATAATAGGTGTTTTGAGAACGAGAAATTGTAACGAGAACGCCGTAACCCAACGTTTTGATTGTACAAGCGTAGTTGAAGAAACGTTTACTCGATACGTTTATTAATACCATGAGGTCTTTACACATTGAGCGGCTTATAGCTTTTTTAACCCCCGACGAAAAAGAGGGGTGTTATTATATGTTGTTATAAGTTTACTTGTGCATGTGTGTGTGTATGTACGTGTTGTGTAACTGTGTACCTGTCTGTGGCATCATAGCTCCCAAACGGATGTACCGATTTCGATGCGGTTTGTTTTAAATCGAAATCTCGTTTAATCGTGATGGTTCTTAGCTAAGTCCTATTAAAATCGGTTCATTCGTTTTTGAAACATTGAACTTTGAAATGACAGTGTCGGGGGTTTATAAAATTTTCTTTTCATATTAAAGCCAGCTTTAGCCTTGACTGATATAGAGAGTCGTAAAAGAGGTCGCATTGCCTACAAAAGCTTCGCATGTCACCCATTATCTAAAACATCCATGCATGACCTATTTCTAAAAGCAAGTGCTTATTAGCATAAGCATACACGTGCTGATAGCGCTAGTATTTGGAACACTAAAGCCGTATGTATCAAGAGATAGCCACCGCTGACAAATGACGTCCGAATATGAGGCCGGTGGTCGACAATGATAATGTCTACGGTTATAAATGGGCGCCTGCAATAAATGGCGTGATCTAGGACGTATTTCGGTAAGATAACTAACTAAACTATCATTTTATTACAAGGTGCGTTTTAATAAACCGTCAAGAATTCAGCCAGGGTTGAGTAAGGTTAAATGAGCACGCACATGTGAAACTTTAAAAAAATAAAAATAGCAAATTCTATATACATAAAAAGAAAAGTCCTGACTGACTGACTGATCAACGCCCAGCCCAAACCCCTGGACCTAGAAAGCTGAAATGTATCCTAGAGGTGCACTAAGAAGGGATTTTTCGAAATTCCCACGGGATAGGGAATAAATGGGATTTATATTTTCGGATCAAAGTGGCTCTATCTCAATAACTATATTTATTAGACATTTCAAATTTGGCTTGCAAGTAGGTAACAATAACAGCTAAAAACGATTGTCAGGATTTTCCGAAATTCCCACGGGATAAAGACCAAATAGCATCTACTGACTAGCGGATATAGAGGACACTCACAGCCTAAACTACTGCTGCTAGAGACCTGAAATTTGTAATACATGTACCTAGAGTATCATAGAGGAGCTCTAAAGAAGGATTTTCTGAAATTCCCGTGGGATAGAGAAATATCTTAACTTTGTTTCATTGTTTGTAGGAGGTAATCTCTGAAACTTTCACCAACAGAAAGCTACACTATCCCTGATTGACATGAGCTACTTTTTCTCCGGGAAAACGCAAAATTCCCGCGGGATAGAAACAAGTGAATTCAATTACGGTATAAAAGTAGCCTATGTCAATTAGAAACTATTTTTTTAATTGGTCTAAATGCAAAATTAACTTATTTCTATCCAACGGGAATTTTGCAATTTCCCGAGGAAAAAGTAGTCAGTTAAGAACTGTATGTAGCTTTCTAAGTTTTTTTGTAAAATCGATCTAAAGCGTTAAAATGCAAAATTCCCGCGGAATAGAAATGAGTAAATTCAACTTCAGGGACGCCATAAAAGGGATATAAACACTACGCCGCCGGAAGGAAAGAGGGGGGCTCGGGGGGCGCAGCTCCCCGCCATAAAAAGTACACAAACACTACTCCTTTCACCAAGCTATTGATAAGTAGCGAACCACTACGCCGCCGGAACGAAAGAGGGGAGTTCGGGGGGCGCAGCCCCCCGCCATAAAAACGACACAAAAAGTACTCTTTATTCCAAAGCATTGATAAGTAGCAAGCCACTACGCCACCGAAAGGGAAAAAGGGGGCTCGGGGGCACAGCCCCCGCCATAAAAAGGACACAAAGAGTACTCTTTTTCCAAGCCATTGATAAGTAGCGAACCAATACGCCGTTGGTAGGAAAGAGGGGGGCTCGGGGGGCGCAGCCCCCCGCCATAAATAGGCCACAAACAGCACTCTTTCCTACAAGCTATTTATACGTAGCAAACCACTATACCGCCGGAAGGATAGAGGAGGGGTTCGGGGGGCATAGCCCCCCGCCATAAAAACGCGCAAAACAGTACTCTTTCTTCCAAGTCATTGATAAGTAGCGAACCAGTACGCCGACGGAAGGAAGGGGGGCTCGGGAGGCGCAGCCTTTAAAAGGTCACAAACACTACTTTTTCCTCCAAGCCATTTATAAGTAGCAAAACATTATGCCTCCGGAAGGAAAAAGGGGGGCTTGGGGGGCGCCATAAAAAGGATACAAATAGTACTCTTTCTTCCAAGCTATCTATAAATAGCGAACCACTACGCCACCGAAAGAACACAGGAGGGGGGGGAGGGGGGGGGGAGGGGGATGCAGCCCCCTGCCTTAAAAATGTCACAAACACTACTTTTTCCTCCAAGCCATTTATAAGTAGCAAACCACTATGCCACCGGAAGGAAAAAGGGGGGCTTGGGGGGCGCCATAAAAAGGATACAAATAGTACTCTTTCCTCCAAGCTCTTTATTAGTAGCAAACCACTACGCCACCGGAAGAAAAGAGGGGGGGTTCGAGGGGCGCAGCCCCCCGCCATAAAAAGCACACAAACACCATTGTTTCCTCTCAGCCATTGATAAGTAGCGAAACACTATTTTGCAGCAACCAAAGAGGGGGGGGGGGGGGTTCAGGGGGGGGGCACACCTGCAATAACATGAAATTGATAAGTATCAAACCAAGCAAAGTGGAAGGGAGGTGCGAAGCTTTGGGTTCGTAACCAGTGCCTGTTCATAACGTAAGGTGTTGCATGAAAGCATGCATTTGCCGCACAGATATAACTATTTTCACTGGAGGTCGCGGGTGAGCAAAGTAATTGTTTTTAGCTCCAAAAATAACATCTAGGCTCTAAGCCATCATTCTTGAGAATGGCTTCCCAAATTAAACAGATCAAAACGCATGGGATGATTGGACTATTGAGTTGTTATACAGAACTTAATATATCCGCGGCATAGCAATAAACAAATTCTACGCAGACGAAGTCGCGGGCAACAGCTAGTACAGTATAATTGTCAACCAGCAGAGGCAATGATTGTATGGGAGTTTTTTTTTTATTTCTCTTTTGGTTTCACCTATGTATCTGCCATAAAAACGTCTCTACAACCGATGCATCACACACATTTATTTCGGACTATGTATTGATTATAAGCATAAGACATTATCCTTTTTTTTTTTTTTTTACGGACTTTCTAATCGGAATCTATGAAGCTGATTTATAGATTTGAGAAAAACTCAGTACCTAATTCCTTTGTCAGTAATATTTACTTCTTAATGTTTCTCAGTTTGCCATACTTACCCATCTTAATGGTACTTTACTTATAAACCTCATATACATAAGTTTTATAATATTGTGAAGTTTCTAAGTAAATGATAAACATAAACACACAGAATTATACAAAAACCTCACAAATTGCGAGTAATTAACACATAAAATCTCACTCTCTCCTCAATTAAATACTTTGCGGAATGTGAAAATAATTTCATTGTTATTTTAATGAAACAGTTAACTTTTGCGGAACTCCTCGCTTGCCTGCAGCTCGTCGTTTGTTCGGATTTGAATGGCAAGAGACAAATCGTTTGTATCGAAGCAAGGAGCGTCACTGTGAATTCTAACAGAACTTATTACAAACAAGCAATATTTACGGTTGCTTTAGCAAGGTGGAAGTAATTTGCCTCACAGATTGAGCTGTTTGAATCTCGTCAATTTCATTGAGATTGCGGTTCTTCCTGTATCACTTTGCTTTGGTTATACCTAAACACAATACGGTCATACAAATCGTATTACTGAGTTAGGTACATCATTTTCAAGAGAAAGATTTGGGAAATACCTATTTATATGAATTAGAAATATTTTGCTTTTAAAATTCCAATTGTAGTGTTGTTTGTTTCTTGGCACCACAATAAATACTCGTGGAATCACGGCCTCTTTTATTTACTACTTTGCAAACTGCATTTTAATCATTTCCTAAAATATCTTCGTATCTACTCAACGAATCGAATATTAATCGAAAACACAATTTCCGATGCCCCAAGAAAATTTATAAAAGAAATACGTGTTGTTCCCTCATTACCACTGCTTAATATTGACACGAAATCAAATATTTTATTAGCTTTGGCGATTTTTCACTGCGAAAGAATTTAATGAAGGACTACGACGGAAAAGTCTACTTAGAATTTTTTTTTAAGGAAATTATATAGATTGAATAAGTTGCATATTAAAATAAACTAAAAATAAATAAATATCACGGGAAAATTTGACACCAATTGACCTAGTCCCAAACTAGGCAAAGCCTGTACTATGGGTACTATTATCTAAGAATAAGATGGAATACCTCTTGTGCCGGTAATCTTTTCGTAGTTTTAACTATAAGGTAGCTGTGATAGCCTAGTGGTTTGACCTATGGCCTCATAAGCAGAGGGTCGTGGGTTCACACCCCGGCTCGCACCTCTGAGTTTTTCGGAATTTATTTGCGGAATTATTTGTAACTTATCATGAGCTTTTCGGTGAAGGAAAACATCGTGAGGAGGTTTCTCACACATGCTCTGGGCACACTCGTGCGAAGCAGTTCAATGATGTGTGTGAAGTTCCCAATCCGCATTGGGCCCGCGTGGGAACCTATAGCCCAAGCCCTCTTATTCCGAGAGGAGGCCTGTGCCCAGCAGTGGGATGTAAAAAAGTCTGGTGATGGCTATTAGGTAGGTATACGCAAACAGCTGTTTAGCGGTAGAATTAGCAAGTAAGATAGTGTTAGTTTATTAAGGTCTAACTAAAAAACAATAATACGTACCTATTAGGTAAGAACTTATCAATAGGTACATTATGCACTGTATCCATCGAA
The DNA here is from genome assembly GCA_963691665.1 of Clepsis dumicolana. Lineage (NCBI taxonomy): Eukaryota > Metazoa > Arthropoda > Insecta > Lepidoptera > Tortricidae > Clepsis > Clepsis dumicolana. The sequence continues at coordinate 4,106,992 of OY829512.1, read as the reverse complement.
TCTGCCAATAAAAATGAGCGAATCTGCTAATAAAAATGAGGCTAGTTATCCACACGAACTTGAAATATTATTATGTAAAGCAACGCAAAGCATACCTACGTACATACAAAACAGCGTACCAAGCAGTAAACAAAACTAATGAAATAAAAACGGATCACTTACGTATAATATAAGTCGAGTTTAGCCCGACATGTTTCGGACTAATTCGTAGTCCTTCCTCTAGGAGCGCACGACAAGATACGGTGCGATACGTGAGTGTTCCGTTTTTTATTTCGTTATCATTGAGTCTCACGGTAGTTTTATGTTAAAAGAAAACAAAAGTGCCTACATTAAACAATAATGGAATAGTACTGGTACAGAATAATGCGTATCTAAATACAGTGTGGGTACAGTGCGGAAAACTATAATTATAGTTCCCGCGGGATAGCAATAACCGAAGCTATAAAGGTACCACAAAATGAAACCAATTCCAGCCTAGTATATCGTTGCGAAAAATACACCAAAAATTTTGTATACTTATGAAGAGATAAGCAGCAGTGCTTGCACTGTTGTGTTCCGGTGTGGAGAGTAAGACAGCCGGTGTAATTACGTGCACATTTCATCTTAGCTCTCTAGGTTTGCAACGCATCTGCAAGCCCCCGGGGTAGTGGGTGTTTATGGGTAGTGGTGATCACCAGCAGGTGATCCACTTGCTCGTTTGCCTTCCTTGTATAAAAAAGGGAGCATTAGATTACGTGTTTAATGAAGAGCAGGGAACTAAGTGTAGCGAGTAGAAAACAATCTATCAAAGTTTGTTTGTGTTAATGTAAGGTATCGTTACGAAGGTATCGGTCGTTATTACGATCATTACCAAAATAATGTTTCCTCGCATAATACCAGTAAAACTACGACAAATACCGGTACTTTTCCCGGTAAAGTTACAAGGTTACAGTAATACGTAATTACATGACTTCAGCAATTGGTGTCCAACCACCAAATACTAATTCAGGACGCTCTGATGTTAGGTACTGATGTTGGTTTGTCTTTATTAACTTAATAACTGGAATCTTTCTACCGAATAAGAATAATTTTCGTTTGTTTTTCGCTCAACCAAGGATTCAAATAAGAATGTTGGCTTAATGCTTAATCCGGTTAATCCTATTAATAATATTATAAATGCGAAAGTTTGTGAGTGAGTATGTTTGTTACTTCTTCACGCTGAAACGGCTAAACGGATTTGGATAAAACTTGGAATGGGGATAGCTTATACCCTAGATTAAAGCATAGGCTATCTTTCATCTCGGAAAATTGCATAGTTCTCGCGGGATAGCGATAACCGAATTCTACGCAGACGAAGTCGCGGGCAACAGCTAGTTAAATTAATATTTAAGATACTCACTTTGACTGTTTTTAGGGTTCTGCACCTCAAAAGTAAAAACGCAATCCTTGTCTCTTGTTGTCCGTCTGTCAAGACCCTTTTTCTTTGGAACGCATGGAGGCAGCAAGCTGAAATTATTATCAAATACCTACTCAGACTTTTAACAAAACAACCTGCCTCTAAAAACCTATAACACAACTAACGAGTCATGTATAAATAACTATTACGCACGCATCATTACTACTACATCATAACAAAGTAATGTAACACTCGTTGTTGCGAGCCAATGCACAGGAACTACCACAAAATAAAAACAAAACTTTTTTCACATCCAAAATGACGCAACATTCCATCATTCCCATAAACATACGCCCTTTCGTACCTCAAAGCATCCGCACATGGACCCCTTAGCTAATACTAAGGCGACATCTATTTATCACAATAATTTTCTCACTAACACAATAAATGACACGACTCATTAGTGCAAGATTAATATTGCTAGCGACGGGGAAACCTGCTTTGGTGACTACAACATTAATTTACTAAATGTGAAAATCATTCTTCAAACACTTTTAAGAGGAAGAAAATTTTCTGCTTGCTTATTTGATGTAGTAAAGTGCTTCTATTTCATTTAAATAAGGTACTTTAACTGTTGCTGTGTATCATCATCATCATCATGTCAGCCGATTGACGACCACTGCTGGACATAAGCCTCCCCCAAGGCTCTCCTCTCCATTCCGTTTGTTTGAATACAGAAAATTTCCTCACCTTAGACCAGTAAAGTTAATTGGCTTATCTAGAAAATATCGTAATCAACACGTTCCACAGATTAGCTATGTATCAAAAAACAGCAACATTATAACGTATACCCACTTTTTAATAGCGTGGTTTTGTCTTTTTATATCTTGTTTCTACATTAAATTTCTCAGATGGATTTTAAACAAATAATTTGCCTTAGATCTAAACGTTAGCTGAAATTATAATTGACATTACTAATTATTAAGCCAAAGGATAGGACTTAGTACTGAAAATGGTTGTAATTCATTCATCAAAATGTAATCCTGCGCTTGCCTACTACCGAATCGGATTTGGAAACCAGAACATACATTTGCAACAGTAATTTGAAGCTTCCCGTAGAAATATTGTTAACAGATGTACCTGTATTAAAATAACAGACTATATTGAGAGGATGTTCTTGGATTGGAAGTTTTTTTTAAATAGTCATTCTGCTGTAACTGTATTTAAAACAAGATACTTAGGTACTTTTAATGTTAAATATTAAATACTTCTTCTTCTATATAATAGATTTATCATACAATATTAGAACGTATATAACGAGGTGAGACATTACGTCATAAGTAATCGGTAACTGATAAAAAGGTAAAATAAAATCCTTTTGTTGCTTATATACCTTCTAAGAGGATGGGTAGAGGGGGCAGAACCCCCCTTATGTACACACCCATATATTGCTTATTTATGGTCGGTTTCGCTGACGTAGCGTAAATTTAAATGACCTCATTCAACAATCATCAATTTTATTATTACTATAGTAATATTACACAATTACCAAATTACACAACTTTCCAATTAGTTCAATAGTCAATACTATTTAATGGTAATTTCAGTCAGTAGATTTACTCGATCAACATTTTTTTTAATCTTGCCAAAATTTAATCATTTTGATCAGTGTTGTTTATATTGCTCTGTCGTTGAAATAAATGTACTTAATGAATAATAATATTTTTTTAATACTTGCGGATAGACCGATTCGGAAGTGGTTTATTTTATTTAAAAGCCAGTTCATTGTTCTTGTTCTTATCTATTTTCATAAGTTTTTACGATACCTGTTATACTTCAAAATGAAGGGGGGTCTCAGCTTACCTTAGTTTCAGATGTTCTTAACTTAGTTAAAGGGAACGAGAGGATAGAGAAAGCCGAGGATAGAGTACGTAGACCAAATACAAAAGAAGATAGAAGTTTTGTCGTATCAGAAGGTAAAATGTGGCGTTCCATAGCAAACCCTTATGTGAGTTACGCACTACATTATTATAGGCTACCTGCCTAAAACTCTAAGTGTAATGTAACAAAAAAAAATTACCTTGATTAGAGCAAAGCGCTGATAGTAAGAAGTTAAGAAAAATTACAATCTGTGATTGAATATTTTGTTATCTTTAACATATTAAGAGCTAGCAAACAATAATTATCTACCCCGACTGGTCATCGACACTGGAATATCAAGCTTCATAGTGAGGTTCTGCTTGTTGAACTTTTAATGTGCGCTAGGTTATTGTTGCACTGTGTGAATGTAACACTAAATACTATTATGCGAATGTATACGAGACTCAAACTGCAAATGTATAGGTACCGTGACTCGACCTTCAAATGGTACTTACACTCAGTTAACGCCACCCATTCGTACAGTCCAACGACCTTTCCACAAGCTAAGAGTTTCTAGAAGTTTCCAGCGGGGATACTAGGAATAGTTTGAATTCAGTTAGCCAAAGATGGCGGACTTGTGAGTAAAGCCTTCCGGGCCTTAACGAACGACCGACCGACGACGCGTATATCACTTGGTTTGCAAACAAAAACAAATGGACGCGGTATATTGTAATCTACATACGTAACAAGTTTAATTTATTTATGCTGTTTTCTTGTGGTTGTGTGAGCTCAGTTTTATCCTTTCTTAGTAACGTATTTTTTGCCCTTAGTAAGAGTGTTTTTTTGCTTATGAACATCGCAAAAAGTGGTATTTACTTTGGGGTTCAATGTTGATGTCTTTCTTGAGTTAAGTATCCAATCAACTTTCAAAAATGCTTTGTCTTCAAATTATTTTAGCTGCGAAATAAATAAATAACGAGTAACGAGTGAGTAAAGATCGTGGGATCGCGGTGGATGCGGAAAGCACAAGACTGGTCTGAGTGGAGAGCCATGGGGGAGGCCTATGTCCAGTAAACGTAGACGTCTTTCGGCTGAAAAGATGATGATGATCGTAGGAAAATCGACACCATTGACCCAGTCACAAATGAAGAAGAGCTTGTGTTATGGGTACTATACAACAGATAAACCACCAAGACAAGAGGAAAAACATTCCTATTCATCATTCAAGCATCTGACCGGGGATCAAACCCGGCGAGCTTCATAGTTCTCTGACCACTAAGCTATCCGGTCGTCCAGTCCGTTCCTATGTGTGTATATAGACCAGATATTTTAGCCAATGACGTGACCAACTATTAGTACTTTAAATCAACTTTAAAGATGGAACGTGAAAGTCGTTGACGATGCTACGTAAAGCACGAACAAGGAAACTACATACACATGCTTAGCAGAGCTCCTAGTTGCGGCCAACTTTACATTTATAGTGAAAATGAAACCAACAAGCAGTATGTATAATTATGCGACAAGGATTAACATGAAAACATGTTTTATGCTTCGCTAAATACGACGGGGTACCTATGTGTCTATTTATAATATGATTATGCTTCTCTAAATACGACGGTGTGTGTCTATATTATAATGCACTTAATAAATGGGTTCACCACCCACTGCCCGTTCATTTATATACATGTGTGTACACACTAAACATATATAGGTCAACTTAGGAGTGATGTACGTTTGTGGAGTGCGGAGTGTCAGTCGGCTGTTTCTCATTAGAGCGCTTCCTCGCCAAGCTTTGAGTAAGAAAGATAGTTGTTAACAACCTTTTCTTTGCAGAGTGCTTGAAAAGTTTATAATTTAGAAAGTTCAATTACGTCTCTGGGCAAGACCGCTTGTTTTGTAACGTGCTGATCTCTAAGTAAAGTTTTTGCTTTTTGTGCAGCAAGTACTAACGTTGCAGTTTTCATAATTATCATAAAAAAATATACTGATATCTTTCGCTGACCTGCACGACTGCACTAACTTGTAAATTTGACAACAAATTTTGTATTCGGAATTGATTATACCCGAAACGGAAAGACCTATAGGCAAAAATAGTTTAACGAAAATACTGGATACAATAAATAACTCTGTTTTATCATGATATTTACTATCAAGAGTAAATATTGTAGGACTATAGTTCAAAAATAATCATTACCGATGTCGATAACTATTGAAATTGAAATTATTAAAAATTGCTATCCGTAAGTCAAATGAATGTTTAACAAACTGGAAGTTCGCTTAAAACTTAACAGACCTGTGAAAGCTAAAATCCGTTTTTATAACAAAAGCTATCGTCAATTTTACGTTTCTCAATAAATAACAAACTGCGATGTTATTACTTGGTTAAACTTCACCTCTGTGGAGTTTTAGAGCTTAAAAGCAAGTAGTTTGATGTTTGAGATGTCTAGGTATCCTAAGTTTATTGCTGGCAGTGTTCTGAACAATAATACAGTTATGTCTAAGAAATCATTAAAGAGAAAGTTAATAGTTAAACCTTAATGTTTTTTTTGGTAATTGGATACTAGTAATTAGACATTGCAATGGAAGCGTTTTGTAGTTTAGAATATCTGTCAAAAATGCAATGACAATTGTTATCTTAGAATTGTTGAGTAACATGAAAGTCCCACTCCACACTGAACATTTAAGTAGGTACATGACTGTAGTACCTTAATGTTGGCAAACAAAGTTTTGACATTTTCACTAAAGCTAAGAGGGTACGAATTCGGTAAAATCTGGGTGCCAACGACTGAAATTAAAGTATCGTTAACAGAGTAGTTTACCAATATTGTAATGGTCAGAAAAGTGAACCTTTAACAATGAACTATTAATAATAAACATTAGGAATATTTTGAAATAGGAACGGCGTTGCCGAGTCCGCCGCCACGAGCGGTGCCCGTGCGGACGTGCTCGCGGCTCATATCACTGAGACTAAAATGGACTACAAAATTATAGTCTCACTGAATTGTAAACATAAACAAAGTACCGAAAGCCCCGTCCATACGCTATATGTATATACGCTATATGTCTTTGCAACGAACACAATTTTATTTACCCCTAATAAAGCCTCGTAACCATGGAAATATTGTATCCCGGTTGATATACGGTTTTGCGAACACGCACAGTATAGCCCGTATACTATCCAATCTAGTTGATTTACAGTACCAATAATCTTCGTTGTCACGCCGCACCCGTCAGGTGTCACGCGGAGCCGGGAGGCGGCCATTGTCACGTAGAGTAACCAAACCGATACATACGGTTTGTGAAGCTTGGAACGGCACAGCTCTTAAGGGGCTCCTCTAAGCCAGATGCTGAAATGGCTGCTTTTTAGAGCCAAACTGTACATTATAATTTAAACGGTAAAAACAGAATATTTTACTTATCTGTAACGGTTCATAATTTTTCTTGTATTTAATACTTTATGGTATCTGCATCAGAAGTAAGTCAAGTCGCAATTAATATTATGTCACTACATCATAAGCATAATTTAGTTTGACTTGTGACATACACCAATGTATAGAGACGATAATAGGCTAGGAGTTCCACGTTTAACATTACTATCATAACTTTTTTATAATAATTATCATCATTGGCCTATTTACGTCCCACTGCTGGGCATAGGTCTTTATTTATAATATAAAAAAAAATAAGAATTTACGTATTCAATGCGAATTCTGAACGATTTTTTTTTACGCAAAGACGAGTTATTTGTGATAACACTGTAAAATGAAGTTAGACTGATATTTAAAAGATTTCACCATTAAAACGAAGTTGTTTAGTAGAAGTGAGGTGGAGCGAGGAAGGCGCGAAACGTTCAAGGTCATCCTCTCCAGGAAGCCACTTAAGGGGCTTCTAAACGGGCTGTAAGTACGAGCGTCTTTGTCTAGCTTTCTTAATATGAGTCAGACAGCAATATTTGCCGGCCATATATTGCAGAAAAACGTTGTCCGTATATAAGCCCCTTAAATTTAATACTGGCCAGCCAGGGCTTAATCTGCCGGCGTCAACCGAAAACAGAGAAGCGACCGTCTTTTGTTTTTGCACCGACCGTTACAAGGGGCTTCTAAACGGGCTATATTTTTGCGAAATATGTGGCCAGCAACTATTGCTGTCTGACTCTTATTAATAAAAGCTAGATAAAGACTCCTAATAGTTTCCGGCCACGTATTTCAGCTAAAACATAGCCTGTTTAAAAGCCCCTAGTAACGGTAGATGCAAAAACAAAAGACGGTCGCTTCTTTGTTTTCGGTTGGCGTCGACGGATTGTGCATATTATGAAAATAAGATAGTAGATTCGTTAGGAGAAACGGATGGTAAGTAATCGATTGGCGCCTATTGATATCAGAACACAAGACTGCTGATGCAATGTCACTCGCCAGCCCAGACAACCAAACTTTACCTACCTACTTAAATACAGTAACAACCGGTGCTGTGCGCAATTTATGCGCAATATTCAGCTATCAATGTCATAGGAACACGTTATCCTAAGCCTAGGATACAGTGACATGATGCCGAAGTTCAGTTCAGCTTATTAATGCTAGCCTATATTAGTATGTCCATCCGGCTGTCCTCCTTTACTAGTCACATTTTCTCAACCAATCCTGTTTCAGGCTCGGTAATTAAGTATACAGATTTGTAGTCAATTCAATTTTCGTAAATTTTTCAAAACAAAACATATCGAAAACTGCTCAAAAAGAGCTCACAGAACTCTTCTCACCATCATTATCATGCCAGCCGAAAGACGTCCACCCAGCTGGCATAGGCTCTCCACTCAAACCGGTCTTGTGCTTTCCGCATCCACCGCGGTCCCGCGATCTTTAGCAGGTCGTCGCCTACCGACAGCTCGTCTCCCGTCATTCTTGTGTAACATCAGAAAACCGTGGCGCTTCTGACCCCTGGTATTACCCGTATGTTTCCATCCGGCTGCAAGCAGGCAGCAAAAAAATGGCGGATTAAGGTCAAATCAACAATGGAGCGAAGACGAGTGTCGCGAAACGCCTGTTTTCCTTGGCCCCGAGTCAAATGTTACATTTAGAAAATGAAACTTCGAAAACATGCCCCCAGTTTTATTATTGTATTATCTTGGATTAAAATAACATCTTCGGATATTAACCTTTTAAGACGCCTTGTTATGGATCCGTCTCAATTTTTTAAGTCTCTTTTTCATATTTATTTGAGTGTAATTTACAATGACGTCCTGTTTTTGCGAGCCCACGTCTCAGCGGCAGCGAAACCAACAATGCACTGCCTTTTTATTTATCTTGTAAGACTTTTTAAATCGAGGAAAATAATAGGGTCGTGGGTTCAAACCCCGGCTCGCACCTCTAAATTTTTCGGAATTTATGTGCAAAGTTACATTTTGTAACTCATTATGAGCTTTTCGATGAAGGAAAACATCGTAAAGAAACCTGCACACTTCTGTGAAGCAATTCAATGCTGTGTGTGAAGTTCCCAATCCGCACTAGCCCACGTGGGAAATACAGCCCAAGTCCTCTCATTTTGAGAGGAATCCTGTGCCCAGCAGTGGGACGTAAAAAAGGCTGGTGATGATGATTCTTCAAATATTTATAGTACGTGTTTGTTAAAAATTAAAGTAAACCCAGCCACTGACTCCTCGAAGCTAGCGCGCGGACTGTAAGTACCTGCCTTGGAATTTCACCTACAAAATTTTCTGACAAGACCATGGCGAGTCTTTAAGCTTTGGATTATTTTTATTCATAATTTTATTCATCCTTTAGCGTCCCTATTATAGCATTTTTTCGGTATCTTAAGCTTCAAACTTAAAGGAATGAAAGGAATATGGAGGGTGTCCCCGAATTAACATTAATAAGAAAGAATGTGTGAGTCGCTATACATTGCGGAGTTTGACCGAATACTTCTAACTTGTTCGCTTCAGTTTATTGCAATGTAATGCGACTTTCAAAAATTTTCCTACTGTTGTTAAATCGTAACGTGTATAACGAGTCTACCGGGCGAAGCGGCTGTTACGTATTAAGGTGGGTTGGTTTTAGATAAATATGTTAAGAAGCTCGAGCTTAAAAAATGTATACAAAAAAAGACGGCCTTTTAAATATATTATGGGAGTTCATCAGAATCACCTTTCAACAGCAACGTTTCTGAGCTTGGTCTAGTTCTTCTGTATTCAAACTTACCATTCTAGCCGGATGTTAAATATAACTAGAAAGCGCCCGCGGCTCCGCCCGCTTGGAATATTATATTAACGTAAGCAATCTCTATAGCAATAGGAATGTGTCATCTGGGTAAAAAAGTAATATTTCTAATTAGTCCGTCATATGGATTATCGAAAAAAAAATGCTGGACACGTATTTTTTGCTTTATAGGATGTCAATAAAATTTTACATAGATAAAATTTAAAATAATCCGTAGACTGCAATGCAGGATAATGAATGGATTTCTTTATCCCTGAACGGCAACACTGGCGTAGATAATAGATTGCTCGCTTTTGGCTCAAAATTCGAACTTGCGATTTTATTTTGCTTAATATACAAAACTTGCACACCTGATATTATATTTTCTCAAGTTTTTCGCGATTCCCAAGATCGAAGAATCGAATTGCTTTAAAAATCCAAAGAAATAATGCGTTGTTTGGGAGCAACGTGTCAAAATGGTGTTGTAGAGCTCCATCTCGCTCTGTCTCGTTTCTTTTATCCCGTTCTGGTTTTTCGACTTTATATATTAGATAGGATGTTAGTGATGGTTAGATATCGTGGTAGTGTGATGCAGTGTCACAGAATAACTAATAGTAGGTAGTAGGTACGTGCGAAGTAGATTATTCAAACTAGAAACTAATTGCAGATGACAATAACAACGGGCAAGCCCGTTTAATGTAATAATAATAATTATTATCCTATACATCTCCTAGGCAATTAAAACGTGCCAGTAAAGTACCTAAATTGTTCTGGTTTTGCTGTTCTAATAATCATATTTTACACTTGTTTCTAAAACACTATACTATTTTCTCTTCTTTATTTTCTAATGATACAGTGAGGTTTCTTTGTGTAATTCATTAGTGGTTACGTATTGTGAGAACTAATTTAATTTTCTTTTAGAAAAAAATACTTTATGCCAAATTTCTTGCGGCGCATTCTTCTTGGCAATCATGGTCTTTCCGAAAGCGCTGGTCAGCTCAAAAAAAAAAATTCTAGTAAAAAAGCATTCAACTGCCTATTTGCTGAATAAAATTTTGAATTTAAATTTCGAATTTTGGATTCAAATATCTGTATATAACTATATTATTGTTATATTGTATCTACAGTAGTTTTTATCTGTTGTTTAGCACTTATAGCATCAGTTTTGCCTAGTTTGAGACTAGGTCAATTGGGATAAATTATTGTACCTACTAAATGTTTAATGACCTAGTACTATTGTACTAAATTTATTTTTAAGATGTATGGGTGTACTTTGCCTGCAATAAAACATTTATTATTATATATTATTATTATTAAATTGTCCCATGATATTTATTTACATTCATAGAACATAGGTACCTATACCGCCGCACCGTAATGTCTGTCATGTAACAACCTTGTCGAAACTGGCAACAACAAGTAAATGGGTCATAGTGAAGTACCTTTCAGCAAGATACTCAGGGTGAGGTAGGTTAGATGGCTCAGTTAAAATCGTACGTTGAATGTATTTCATGACAGTGTGGGGTTCACCTTAGCGATGTAGACGTACTGGATTAGGTGGTTTTTATGTGAGCGCGGTTTTATAAAATAGGCAAGCGTGGTAAGTAGTAAATACCTAAATTGTAATAATTATTCATCTACTACCTACGGATAACATTTTATAATTCCTTAAAAAAATTACAAGAAGTTCGCAGTTTTGTTTCATAAAAAAAATATGTGAATTTTCAGGTAATATAATTTTATCTGTTCTGATGTAGGATTGTTTTAGTTACAATGTTAACTTCATTAGTTACTTATGAAAAATAAATTAAGGCATACTAATAAAACAAACAAATTAGAAGTGAAGTAAACCGCGTGCGGGGTAAAAAAAAAGAAAGAAAATCTAGTTATTGTTCATTATTTTGTAAGGAAGAGTATAAAATTTCATATTCGTCGGATAGTAAAATGTGGTTACAAGTGAAAAAAACCGGCCAAGTGCGAGTCGGATTCGCGCACGAGGGTTCCGTGGAAAGATTTTAACTCTTTTCCCCAGTGTTTTAAGAAGTCCAGTGTTAGCAGAGCCCTGCTCTTAAGCAAAATGTACGCAGTGAGGGGTCAACTTATATTGGTCTGTGAAATATACAGATAGACATAAAAATTTAAGATTTTGAGACTTTTCAGTGTGGTTGTGCTATAAGAGCTACCTTCGTACCAAATTTCAAGTTTCTAGGACATTTGGAAGTAGGTTTTTGGAAATCAGCAATTTGTATGGAAATGGCCTTTTTAATTACTGTATCTTTTGATTGCGTTGACTTAGAAGGTTGATTTTTTCACAGCTTCAAGGGACCGCAGGCTTGAGTATTTGATATTAATTTCAGCATGCTACCTCCACGCGTTCCAGAGAAAAAGGGTCTTGACAGACAGACAGACGGACAGACAGACAAACAGACGGACTACAAAAGGATCCTATAAGGGTTCCGTTTTTTTCCTTTTGAGGTACGGAACCCTAAAAAGAGGTAACTTTAGAATTATTTTCTCTACTTTCTTTTTGGATATCAAGGAAATCTAAATGAGTTAAGTACCTACGTAAGTATTTCTGACGTCTAGCAAATTTGCTTAATCCCGAGAAAATACTTAAGCGTCTTTATAAACACCTCCTTAAAGTTTAATAAGTCAATGTATAAAATGTAATAAAAACTACAACAACACTTTCATAAGGTGTAAGAAAATTAAACTCGACTTATATACGTGAGTGATCCGTTTTTATTTCACTATGTAAGAAAATTAACTGGAAACATGACAGAAATGCTTGCAGCAAGCGACATTCATGATCCACAAAAGTGTTTTAAGAAACTCGAGTCTTGGAGTCTTATTTAATAGGTAAAACTTGAGCTATTTTATAAATAATACTTAGAGCTCAAGTCCTTCAGAATTTGGAGTCTTTTCTAAAAAGACTTGAGTCCTGCCGAAACGAACTCAAAGACTTAGATTTTTAAATTTGGTTTAATGCAATTAAATTTTTACTGTTTTTTATTGATCTATTTATTTTCAATCAGATTAGTAAATAAACATGGATGACGATATAAAATCACCCAGCATTACCTATTATAATAGTTATAATACACCAAATCAAGTTCATAACTCAATCCAGCTCGAAGAACTTAAAAGACTCGAAAGGACTCAGAAGACTCAAAGGTCTCGGACTCATGGGACTAACGAGTCCTAGTCTTGAAAATCTACTAAAGTCTCGAAAGGACTTGAGTTTTTTACAACACCATATTTCCTTTTCCACGCGCTCTTCCAGTCTCGCCCTTGCATCTCGGATCTAAGCATTTCATATCGGAGTCGAGCACGCCCTGGCATTTCCCGAACCTCCAGGGAGCCGCCAGTTACGTGACGAGCTTTCACTCCTAAAATATTTCTACTATTCATCGTCTTGAGTATTAAAATTCGCGCTATGCGGCCGCTTTATCTCGCTTTATTTTTTACGGCCAGTGATGTTTTAAAGGCCATGGGGATTATTTTTCAACCCCCGACGAAAAAGAGGGATGTTATGAGTTTGATCTGTGTATCTGTGTGTCTGCGTATCTGTGTATCTGTGTATCTGGTTATCTGTGTGTCTGTGTATGTGTGTATCTGTCTGTGGCATCATAGCTCCCAAACGGATAGACCGATTTCGATGCGGTTTTTTTTAAATCGAAAGCTAGTTAAATCGAGATGGTTCTTAGCTAAGTTTCATTAAATCGTTTAACCCGTTTTCGAAGTATTGAAATTTGAAATGACAATGTCGGGGGTTTCAGCTTTTTGTTTTTGGGTACAGAGGCCCGAGTACGAACATTCGAAACCTGCGTAACGTAATCGAGTAGTAAACGTTATCGAGAAATTTGTATGACGTTTGGAACAGCGCCGAATTGAGTATGAGGTTTCTTGATTTCGATACGATAACGTAACGTTACGCAGGATTCGAAACTTCGTGCTCGTACTGTACAATGGCCGCGAATATAGCTCGTCTTGGGTATTTACTCGCGTTTTTACCCCCGATACAGAATAGAGGTGTTGCACGATTTTTATGTGTGCATCTGAGTGTCTGTCTGTAGCATTGTAGCTCCCAAATGGATGAACTGATTCAAACGCGGTTTTTAAAATAGAAGTTTACTGGTTGGATGGTTTCTAGCTCAGTTTTATCTGTTGTTGCAATATTGGTCTATGAATAAAGAAAATATGAATTGGTTTTTGCATGAGGTTTTTTTCCGGCAAACTACAAGTTCAACTCACGGACCAAGGGTTCCGTGTCTGACTTTTTTTTATTTGTGTTGTAAGACCATGCTTCGTGACAAATTTCTCGACTCTAGGTCAACGGGAAGTAGGTACCCTATAGGTTTAGTTCACTTGGAGTTGTCAGACGGACTGACAGACAGACGGACGGACAGTACGGTGATCCCGCATGGGTTCCTTTTTATCTTTTTATGTGTCGTATTACGGCTTTAAATATTTTTTTAATACAGTTGCTCGAAAAGTAGCACATTTTGTAGCTACGTTTCATGCGGAAAGTTGTATTTAGCGTACTAGTGCTTTTTACTTTTCCAAGGCGCCGGCGGCACGAGGCCGTCTTCCTCCCCCTGGCCGCGGCGGGTGGTAGTGCTGGGTGGTGGGGGGGCCCGCCCCCTCGTTGTGTTTTTTTCGCAAATGTATTAAAAAACGTCGTTTGGTACACGTGCGGAAGTGTCATTTTCACTCGTCCCGAGTCTCGACCCTCGCCCTTCGGCTCGGGCCTAGACACCTCGGGACTCGTGCATAATGACATACTTTCCGCACTTATATCAAAAACTACTATTAATTATGAATTCACTCTTTGTCGATCCCTAGCAAACTATTCATGTCTACCACTCAAAGGTTGACTGGTAGAGATACCTTAAAGGAATAAGTTCGCATTTGTACTCAATTTTTATTTGTTGTGTTTTATCCTCCGATATTTGTAGAATAAAGTGTTAACTTACTTAATACTGCCCCGAAAGTGAAATTAACCCGTGTAGTGGTCGAATTAAAAGCAACAAATATCGTTTTATTTACATGACTTTGTGTAAAAAACGTCTTTCTTATATATTTTTTTTATACAACAAGGAAGGCAAGCGAGCAAGTGGGTCACCTGATGGTAAGTGATCACCACTGCCCATAGACACCCGCAACTCCGAAGGGCTTGCAGATGCGTGCTGCAGTGCTGGAGGGCTAAGATGAAATGCCTCTTGTGCCCGTTATTACACCGGCTGTCTTACTCTCCAAACCGGAACACAACAGTACAAACACTGCTGCTTAGCGGCAGGATTAACGAGTAAGATGGTGGTAGCGATCTGGACGGACCTCGCACAAGGTCCTACTACCCGCATAATAACAATATTTAAAAATCATGAAATAGATGTACAATTATTAATTATAAAATCTTAAACTAAATTAAGTACAAATCAAACACCACTCAGTTATACTTAATTACTTGAACTAACTTAAATCTAATTATATGGCCGTCGTGGCGTGGTACCCATCATAGTCTCGGTTCTGCATTTAATTTTGTTGATGCAGGAATAGAGACCCTGGGTCCATGGGGTCCCGGTGCACACTCTTTATAAAGATCAGCAGAAGACGCTACTGGCAACCGAAGGGCAAGCAGCTATTTCTCCCAGCGAATCAACAACAAATTGGGCTAATTATTCCCTAACAGGCGAAGCGAATAAACTAACTCACTAATCCCCAACTCGCGCCAAAATTTAATTCCGCTGTACAGACTTTATGTTAATTTGCCGGTCAATTACGAGATTAACTCGGGTGTGAATTACTGGAAGGGAAAGAAAAAAGCGCTAGTTCCGCCTTGTTGTTCGGGTGATTACATTCTGTGGGAACATCCTGGTGAATCCCACGTTTATCGTACCTTCGGTCGGCGGTTTCGCAATTTAGCTAGTAAGGGTAATGAGAAAAATGTTCGCGGTTCCGTGGTAGGGCTGAGTGCGCGTGCGCGCGGGGTTGCCGCTACTGGCTCCGCAGTCCGCCGTCACCGCCACGCGACCCGCCCGCGCCGCTCGCTCCACCGCCCCGCGACCCCGCCGCTTGTCAAAATAACTAATTGATTTATATACCCAAACATTACCCGAGAAAGCGAACTTAACCGAACGGTTTGAAACCCAGTCCGAAGCAATTTATAGTCGAAACTTTTGATCGAGCACGTTAATATGTTGAGAATTAGTTCACGATGTGAACTCCCGATTAAGTTGGTGATAAGTTTTGAATGTGCGTCGTAGGCGGGAACGGGACGTTGCTTACGTACGATTAGCCTTAAGTCGGCCGCGAGCGAGGCGGCAATCTGTCATGGTAAAGTGACAGAGGAATGAGTGATCGTAAATATTAGGCAGTTCTTTGTGGTAGTTCGCGGCAGCCGCCGAGTCACGGTGACACGGGTGGCCTAATGGAACGCCCTGGGAGAGCATGAATAAAATGATCCCGGTTATCTGAAGCACTGCGGTACTGTCGCGTACTCTAATTAATTTCGCCTGTGACTTGTCATTGCTTCCTTCCATTAGCCAAATTAGATAACATCGCCAAGCATTTTTACGTCAGAAGACTCCATTTGCCTCAAGTTTAGTTATAGCCGTCGTTAAACGCAGCGGAGGTCCGCTTTCAATCAAGTAAGTATCAATTTTTATCGATGTTAGCTTGATTTCTTGGTGTTCTAGACCCTGTTGCAAACTCGATTGATTTCAAAGTTTTCATTTCGATGTTTTACTCATATTGAAAGATGAAATTGTTCCTCCTATATCTTGCCGACGGCTGCCGTCGCCAAGGGCCGCAGTAAATCATACTTATTATGATTGTCTATGAGGGAATTGAGATATTTTTTTTATGTATTAGCTGTTATTAGGCCAATCAGTGTACTTAAGCATTTTCAAGAAGAGCAATGGCTTTTATTACACTCATTTTGTCGAAGGCAATGTTTTATAAATCGTACTTAGTAGACGTAGCTGGAGGTAGCTTGTCGAACAGAATTTCAGGCAGCTCTGTAAGCATACAGCATCATCAGCCTCATATCAGCCGGAAGATGTCCACTGGTGGACATTAGGCCTCCCAAAGGATCTCCACGACGATCGATTTTGTGCTACCCGCAGCCGATCCTGCGATCTTTACCAGATCGTCCATCCACCTTGCGTTATCTTTATCTTTATCTATCTTTTTAAGCTACAGCTTTTTAAGTAGTACAGGTAAAATGTGTTACATAATTTATTTCGATATAGCACTACGTCATAAATTTGTATTGTCAGAAATGTATAAACCAACAATATTAATAAACAACGAAGTAAATATTAAAAAGGCGAAATTTGATAATAATAAAATACAACAATTAAATTTAGGTTGGTTGTCTATTCTCTTCGTCTTATACCATATCCTTATTCATTCATCTTCACTGTTAGGAAAATTTTGCTACTCATGCTGCCTCATGAGCCTGGAGAGTCAGTGTGGCCGTAACCTACCGCAGTAAAGCCTGCAAATTATTATATTACTTTTATGAATGAATATGAAAGGATATTTAATTTATAGCAAAATAACCTTGGGTTTTCCCTATTCGCCTACAACTGAAGATGCCATATACATTAATATTATATCCTATTAACACATCAAAGAGAAGGTCATTGGAAAGCCCAGGAAAGTACGACTGAGGAAATGGAAATGAGCAGAGGGTCGAGCACGACTTTTCGAAACCTGCGTCACGTAAAATCGAATTGTAAACGTTGTTGAGTTTGTATGACGTTTGGAACGGCGCCCACCCGTGAGCGCATTTGGAACTAAAATTTTGTACGGGGTTTCTCGATCTCGATCGATAAGCGTAACGTTACGCAGCATTCGTAAAGTCGTGCTCGACCCTAAGGGGAAGGTCAACAATTGAGCATTTCGTTATAGTTATTTTATCAGTTATTTCTCCTTATGGTGCCAATAGTTTCAGTACATAAGCAGAAAACTCAAGACTATTCCGTTTTGGCATACAATTACAGCGCTTAAGCTTTCTATAGTACGTTTTCTAAAAATATGCGCCACCCACAATCTTTTTAAATCAAAACTTTCCAAATTATTTCACGACAGAAATGAAACTTAAATATTTATCATCCGTGCTTCACTCATGTTTTTCCGAATAGCTGAACAACTTACAAAATAAATAAATATTTGACCAAAACCTAAATGTAAAAAAGGGTAGGCACCTTCAGTTCAATTCAG
Organism: Clepsis dumicolana; assembly: GCA_963691665.1. Lineage (NCBI taxonomy): Eukaryota > Metazoa > Arthropoda > Insecta > Lepidoptera > Tortricidae > Clepsis > Clepsis dumicolana. The sequence goes on along the minus strand of OY829512.1, from coordinate 4,089,343 downwards.
AAGAGGTGAAAATCTAAATGTATGCCCAGTTTTAGTCAAGAGGCTTTCCATCTAACCCATATACAACTTGGTTTGTTTTTATTGGCACATAACGTTTTGAGCTACGCATACTTATTATTAAAATTTTAGCTTTTAATTCTAGCTTATTATTACTGACTAAGTATATTTGACTATTAGGTAAAACCAGCCAAATTGCGTAAGCATGACTAAGATGGAAAGCTTCTTAAATAAAACTTGGCACTCCTTTAGATATCACCACTTTTGTTTAGTATTAAACAGAACTTGGCTCCCTTTTTCACATACTTTTGGTTTAGGTGTTAATAAGAAAACGAATTCGTTGATTTTTTTTTCGTATCTTAGAAATTCATTATTCTATTTTTTCCTTTGTGTACACACACATATGAATGCCAAATTTGAACTTTCTAGGTCATCTGGAAGCAGGTTAGGTTTTTGATCTAATATCGATCACTAAGTCAGTCAGTATAAATAAACCGAATTACATGTGTTTATGTTAAATAAATTTTAGATTACGTAGGGATCAAAAATAGCTCCAAATGGTTAGTGTGATACAACACGACTCCTGCGTCGCCAGTTCCTTTTTCTTGATCTTGGCTTGACACGCTGCCGCGTGTCTAGATGAAAAAGCGTTTTTGTCGACCTACATTTCGAAGCTCAATCAGACCTTAGCACACATCACTCACAATTTCTGGAAGATTAATCTTACAATTTAAATATACCCCGCTGAATATGACGGTTCAGTCAAACGCAACTCTTTCATTTATGGAAGGGTTTTTATGACGGGCTTTCCAAGGGAGTAACGTTGCCTGCGGGGGCCAAGTCAATCTTAAACGATACGAACCGGAAAAAACTCAAGGATGTTATGCTACGTTGTTTATTCCACAGAGAGCTCTTACTTAGGGAAGCGAATTATGATGTTTTGTTTGCGTAGTTAATCTTAAAGGTTGCAATATTTCATTATTACATTTTCGAAGTTAATTTACCTTTATTTCATGGCAAACATTGTGAAGTCAAGCGATTTATTATGGTTATAATCAGCTCGTGGTTTAAATGAGATTGAAAAGTCAAAGAAATTTCTGAAGCTGCTTCATTGTTATGTCTTGAACTGTTATGTTTTAACGTAAGGCATTACGAATTACAAGCAAATGGTACCGATTTTTAGCTATTTATAGCAAGCACTTTCAAGAGGTGACCCTTTCCTTTTCCTATTTACTTGGCCAATTCAATAGATGCTCTTTGTTAATTATAATAAATAAAATCATTGACCTGTTTTGCCCGCTCTAGTAGGTTGTTTTTGGATATTATTTTTGAGTTTCTTTTATAAATATCGCCCTGCTGTTATATCTCCATCCTGTACATGCGATTTCAATGCAGCGTTGCAACAGGTATTACAATACCTTTGTTTTTAATCTTTTCAAATTTAAACCGTTCTCATCTACAAAGTCACCTAATAGTAGTATATGCAAGCTCAATGTTCTTAAATTTACGAGGATAATTTACACATGCAACACTGGGAATAACCGTAAAGGTATTGCAGACATTCCCATGAGAGGAACATTGACCTGAAGTGATGAATTCATGAAGATATAGAAGATTACATGACAAGTTTGGTCGAACACAATGTAACTGGAAACACTTGCACCCACACTAGTCAAATGACATTGTTTGTGTTCAGTTGGCTATCCAAATGAATGTTCGAGTTTAACTTTATGTCAAAATAGAAGATTGAAAAAGAGTAGCATAGAAAACGGTGAGTACTTTTTAAAGATGAAAGAGTCATTTAAAAATCTGAAGATAGTGTGATCCCATACTAAAATACCACAAATTAATACCCCTTGCTAATCATTGATTTTTGAAAGATTAATCTTATTCAAGTTCAAAATGTTATCGTAAAATAATGTCTTTGTGCCAGATTAACTGTTAAAGTAGTCTACAATTGGCAAATTACATGGCTGTCTAATTCTAATCCAATTAAATACGTTGAGTGCGATCAATGTTAGTCTTAATTAAAACTGTATTCAGACTGATAAGACCAAAGAGAATGTACCAAATTTGGACTAATTGAAGCACCTTACATCAGCAGCCTCTCCTTTATCATTCCCCACAATTACTGTATTAGGAATTGGAATTTGATGGATCAATTTGAGATGTTCCACATTTTCAAACTCAAACTCAAACTCACAACATTAACAAAAATACACTACATCACAACGAACACATTTCTTATTTACTACAAGTAATACACGTAGAAAAAAAGACAATAAAACAGTATAAAAAACATGAAGAACAGGGACAATTAGAGACGTCTCTTCACTTCTCCCGACGTTTCTTCTTCTTTTCATTTATTTGCTAACATAGGTAAGTATTACCGATTTTACGTAAAGTTTTGTATCACTGTTTGCCATAAGGCATACAAATACGTAGACTACACATCATGCAGCATAACTGTTTATTAATTAAGTATTAAATAATTAAAATTTAAATATCCAAAATTGCCGTCACAAATTTACAAATAAACACTGAAATTATTACAACAGATTAGAGCTTGTCATTTAAATATTCCTGGATACATTTTCGCACAAAAATTTAAAAAGCATTTTTTTTTTATAATTTAATTACGTCGTCTATTTCTAGTATAAACCTAGGTAAATGATTAAATATTTTAGGAGCCATGCCAAAAAATACTTTTCATCAACAAGGCAGTATTAAAACGTGTTGCCCTTATTTTTCCTTGATGACGAACGGTCTTAAAAGAAGGGAAATATTTTATATTACGCTTAACATACAGAGCTACTTCATATATATATAAACATGGCAGGGTTAATATATCCAATTTGATGAAGTGTGGTTTACATGATTCAAAGGGCTTAATACCACATATGGACCTTATGCATTTTTTCTGACCCCTAAATGGAATCTCCCGATCTGTAGAATTACCCCAGAAAAGAACCCCGTATTTGAGTGTTTTCATTATTTTAGTTTTAGTAACATTTATTTTCAAATTATTTTTACCTAACCATTCAATTATTAACTCTAATGTTGTATTAATATTTCTTTGGCATGTGTCTAAATTATCTCCTGTGAGTATAACCGTACTGTCATCGGCAAAGAGTAGAGAGATAATTAATCGCACATGGAAGATCATTTATATAAATGAGAAATAATAGTGGTCCCAGGACGCTCCCCTGTGGTACACCACATCTCATTTCTCTGATATCTGATTAATAAATAGTCTCTATCTTTGATTGCATACATGTTCTTTCTATTTGAGTAATTTGTTTTTGATTATCCAAATAAGATTTAACCAAACTGTGAGCATGTCTATAAAGTTTAGTTAATAATATGTTATGATCAACAAAATCAAACGCTTTAGTAAGGTCCATATACAGTGCACAAACAGGCATTTCATTATCTAAGCCCTTCATAATTATTTCCAATAAGTCAAGTATTGCCATATCTATAGATTTATTGTTGCGAAAGCCTTTTTGTTCCGTTGCAAACAGGTTGTTTTTTTCAAAGTATGCATTAATGTTGTGTATTACCTTTTCTATAATTTTTGAAAAGATTGGGATTAATGCTATTGGTCTATAATTATTTACATCCTCTTTCTCTCCTTTCTTATGTAGCGGTTTTACAATGGTTATTTTCAATCTATCTGGGAATACGCCCTTTTCAATACACAAATTCACTATATAAGCAATAGGTTCTGAGACAACGTGCGAGACGCTTTTAATTATTTTAGTAGCTATCCCATCGTAGCCAGTGTACAATAACGTACATAGGAACGTAATTTTTATTTTTATAATATGACAACACTTTCCTTATTACTTTTCACCATTCAAATTGTACCAGCTATTGTGTGTGCTTAATATTAAATTTCTTCTATGTATTAGAAAGTTTTATTTTAATTCTAAACATAGAATTTGGTCCTTCGAGTACCTAAGGTCAGTGACCACCGAAATTTTGAAAATTTTGAAATATTTTGGTGTTTGTGAACTTTGCTGGAGCGGCGGTCAAGTTGGTGTCTATATTAGCACCAAAGCTATAAGGCGCGCCACGAAATTCTTCGGTAAAAAAAAACACACCAGTTCCTGCACTTCCCAAACAAGAAGACAGGAGGAATATCAAATTTGGATATTAATATTACTAAATTGCATCGATAAGTTACTGCCTACGTCTGGTGAGCATCAACGTTTCCACCTGCTGCATCGTGTAACACAGTGTCGTGTTTCGACCCACCGAGTACGTGAGTCACCCTCTTCGTGTTGAGCACCGTATCTACGCGTGTCGCCGTGTGTCGCGCATCGAAACTCTTCATAACCGTTGTATTTTTTTCTTCGAGCCGGCCGGTAGATGTGCAACGATCTCCTAACGGGCAGTGCATAGTTTATTTTAAGGTGTAAATTCTAATTAGTGTGCAAAAATACTGTAATTAATCAGTTTATTACATTTAATCAGCCAATCAATTAACCTACGGCAATGTCGGAAGAGTTAAAACGGTTGATTGCGACCCGTGGTCAGTGTAAATCAACTATCACAAAAACGGAAACCTTTATGTACACCGTGAATCCAAGTAATTTTGATCCTGAATTGTTAAAAATTAAAAAGCAGAGGTTGCAATCTGCATTTAACCAATTTTGTGAAGTTAATGTTGAGGTTCAAATATTAGATCCCAACGATAAGGAGGAATTTGATAAAATTGACGACAAATATTGTGTTTTGTTAGCAAAGATTAATACCTTATTAGCTACCAATGGTAACGGGCAAGGTAGTCCATGTAACCAAGCCGGGCCTGAGCCCCATTTCCAAAGTTTGCCGAGGATTGTTATAAAACCTTTTAACGGAAACATGGGTGAGTACGAGCACTTTATAAATATGTTCAATTCCGTTGTTGATCATAATCCTAAGCTGTCACCGTGCGACAAATTATATTAGTTAGTTTCCTTTTTGGAGGGCGAAGCGCTCGATATTGTAAAACACTTGCCTCTAACGAACGATAATTATGCCCTGGCTTTGGATTTGTTAAAGAAACGTTATGATAACAAGGCAAGGTTAATCACATACCACGTCAATCAAATCTTAGACTTTCCACCTATACCTAAATGCTCAAATTCTTTATTGCGCAATCTAGTTAATGTAGTAAAGCAGCATTTAGGTGCGCTAAAAAATTTAGGGCAACCAACCCAACAGTGGGACAGCTTGTTAGTCTGCTTATTACAAAAAAAGTTAGAAAAAATAAATGAAAATAATCGATTTATTGATTATTTTTGTTTTTATTTTTATGAAACATTCATAGAATGAAATTCAAAATACAATGACAATGCAAAGAAAAATCCGTTAAGCAGCTGGACTTGAACCAGCAACCTCGGTAATCCGTACCACGCTCCACCACTAAGCTATACTTAACGTTAAGTATAGCTTATGCAAAGAAAAATGCATGCTTATGCAATGCAAAGAAAAATCCGTTAAGCAGCTGGACTTGAACCAGCAACTTAACGTTAAGTATAGCTTAGTGGTGGAGCGTGGTACGGATTACCGAGGTTGCTGGTTCAAGTCCAGCTGCTTAACGGATTTTTCTTTGCATTGTCATTGTATTTTAAAAAAAGTTAGACCTATACACAGTGCGCTCATTTTATTTAGAAAGAGAATCTGTTAGTACTATGCCTACATTGGAGTCGCTTTTTGCATTTATAGAAAAAAAGGCGACGGCTTTAGAGACGCTCGCGCATACTCCTCCTTCTCAACATGTTGAGAAGTCAAGGAGGTCGTCGTTTGCCTCCACCGTGGAAGCGCGATCGGATGAGAAAAAGAAGATAAAGTGTAAGTACTGCAGCTCTCAAATTCATAGACTATATGTGTGTCCAAAATTCAAGTTAGCTAGCGCCGAAGAGCGGACTAATTTTATTAGCAACAATAAAACTTATTGCACTACATGTTTAAATGAACATGTGGGGAAATGTCGATTTAATTTTAAATGTAGTATTTGTAGAGCTGCTCACAATACTCTCTTACACCAAGAACCTAGTCCAAGTACCTCTCAGGCCTCCGATGAGGAAGGTGAAATGGCCAATGCCTGGCCCAAGGTAGGTCTACTGTGTAGCGATTCCAAAGATGTAATTCTACCTACTGTATCAGTCAAAATAAAAACTAAAAACAACAAATATATTAAAGCTCGTGCTCTTTTAGATTCTGGAAGCCAAGTATCTTTCATAGCTTCTTCGTTGGCTGACGTCATACAATGCGTGAGATTCTCAGAAAAAAATAATATTTATGGAATTTGCAGCCGCAGTAACCAAATAAACGAAGCGGCAACTTTTACAATAAACTCATGTTCGAACGACTTTAATTTAAAGGTAGATTGCTGCATTGTCGACAAAATTACAGAGGACATGCCTCAATTTTATATACCAAGGAATAAAGTAAAAATTCCAGAGAACATACAGTTGGCAGATCAAAATTTTGATAAAAGAGGTCCTATCACTATTTTATTAGGATGTGACGTGTTTTTCCAGGCTCTGCACCACCATGTGAGGCCGCTTAATCTAAATGGACCGTTCCTGGTCAACACGCACTTTGGTCACGTGATTGCGGGAGCACTGCCTTCCCAGCATGCGTCCATCAATAAAACAAGTTTGTTTACTTCCAAGGTCAGTCAAGCTGATTCATTTTCAATGTTCGAATGCACAGAGATTAACAACAATTTAAAAAAGCTTTGGGAGGCTGAAAGGGTTCCGGAAGTTTTTTCTGAAGAAAATTCCGAGCAAGCACTCGCTGAAATCAGTTTTAAAGAATCTGTAACCTTAAACAAAAACAAATTTCAAGTTGCATTGCCATTAAAGCAACCTTTAACAGAGCTTCATTTGGGAGATTCATTTTCTTGTGCCTTGCAGCGGTTTCTAAATTTAGAAAAGAGACTCCGTAAAGACGAGGCACTTTATAAACAATATAGGGAATTTATAAAAGACTATGTCGACCTTGGTCATGCTGAGGAACTCGACATTTCTAGGTATAATTTAGATACCGATGCAACTTATATTTTGCCACATCACCCAGTTTTTAATGAGAATAGCAAAACTACTAAAATGAGGGTAGTCTTTGATGGCAGTATGCAAACTAAGAAAAATATTTCATTAAATGATGTTCTATTGAACGGCCCAATTGTTCAAAACGAACTTTTCGATATTCTAATATTGTTTAGATTTCCTAAATACATTTTAATTGCTGACATTAAGCAAATGTTCAGAATGATTCTCATTGATCCAACATATAGACCTTTGCAAAATATTCTGTGGCGTAACGATGTAAATGCACCAATTTCATGTCTTCAATTGAAGACCGTCACATATGGTATGAAAAGTAGCTCGTTTTTAGCCACACGCTGCTTATTAGAACTAGCTCAGAGATTTCAGGAACAGTATCCATTGGCTGCGGACGTGTTGCGTCATCAAACTTACGTAGATGACGTTCATACAGGTCATGATGACATTAACATTTTAATGCAAATAAAAGAGCAGTTGATTGAATTGTTAAAAATAGGCAGTTTCGAGTTGCATAAATGGTGCGCTAATAGCAAGCAATTATTAAAGGATATACCCCATAATAAGCAAAGTCTTGATGAGGATATTGATTTAAATAAGGATGACGTGTATGTGAAAACTCTTGGATTGAAATATAATGTTAGGTCTGACGATTTCTTTATAAATTGTCCAGAAACTCAAGTTCAGGAAACGTACACCAGGAGGCAAGTGCTTTCATTTATCAGTAAATTTTATGATCCTTTGGGTCTGGTAGGTCCACTGTTTGTGACTTCTAAAATTATTTTGCAGAAAATATGCACATTGCGTTTAGCGTGGGATGATCAACTCCCATGCGATTTGAACAAAGAGTGGAAAGATTTTGCTCAGAGTTTATTTGATGTGGCTCGAATTAAAATTAACAGACATATAAATGTACAAAATGCCGATAGGCTTGAATTGGTAGGTTATGCAGATGCGTCTAATAAAGCCTATGGCTGCTCATTGTATTTAAGAGTAATTCATTTTGACGGCACAGTAACTGTAAATTTGCTCTGCGCCAAGTCAAGAATAAGTCCGATGAACAAAGAATTGACTATACCTCGTCTCGAACTGAATGCTGCTCTATTATTAGCCATGCTTTCTAACAAATTGTATAATACATTAAAACCTAAGTACAGCCTTAAAGTATATTTATACGTAGATTCTATGATTGTCCTCGGGTGGCTCAGCATGGAACCAATGAGATTACAGGCTTACGTAGCAAATAGAATTAAAAGAATCAACGACATCACGTCCGAATTTCATTGGTCCTATGTGCCCACAGATCAAAACCCAGCGGACTGTATATCACGTGGTATCCAGCCGCATTTGTTGCAAGATAATTCGTTATGGTGGCATGGACCACAACCACTAAAAAATGATTCTTTTGAACATGTAAAAACAAATGTGGACAAAAATGTAATATTGCCAGAACTAAAACTTAAATTGCCAAAATTGTGTAATATTGCTGGGTCTGTGGGAGTTTTTAAATTCATGCAAAAATATTCTAATATTGATACCATAAGAAGAATCATGGCCTATGTCATTAGATTTTGTAAAAATTGTAGGTTACAGAAGCAAGATCGACATTTTTATAGCCTCTCACCTACAGAGCTAGACAATGGTATGAAAACAGTTATAAAAATTGATCAACATTTGAATTACTCTGCAGAGATTAATTCATTAAAATCAAACATGCCTGTCAAAGGACAATTAAGTTCTTTAAATCCATTTTTAGATAACAATGACAATTTGCGTGTGGGCGGCAGATTGCAAAATTCGGCATTGCCTTACTCGCAGAGACATCCTATTATATTAGTTAAGGGGTCTAATATTACAAAATTGATCATTTTTAAGGCTCATAGGGAGCTCCTGCATGCTAGCCAAAAGCTTATTTTGTCTCACTTAAATGCAGAATATTGGCTAATTAATGGCCTCAGAGAAGTGAAAGGAGTGATCCACAAATGTATAATTTGCTTTAAGCTTAGGGCAAAAAATGTAACGCAACTTATGGGATCACTACCTAAACAAAGAGTGCAAATTGCACGTCCTTTCGAAAAAGTTGGCATTGATTATGCTGGTCCATTTAATGTAAAACTTGCTAGAGTTAGAAAACCAGGAATTTTGAAAGGATATATACTGATTTTTGTTTGCTTTGTAACAAAAGCGGTTCATATAGAACTCGCTTCAGACATGACAACAGACAACTTTCTTAATTGCTTAAAAAGGTTTATTTCACGCCGTAATAAACCAAGTCAGATATTTTGTGACAATGCCAGCACATTCAGATGTGCCAATACTCAATTACAAGAGCTTTATAAGCTGCAGGCTTCTGCTAGTCATCAAAATTCTGTGTATAGATACGCATCAGATCAAGGAATTGATTTTAAATTCATTCCATCTTATAGTCCTGTGTTTGCGGGATTGTGGGAAGCTGGAGTCAAAAGTTTTAAATATCACATAAAAAGAGTTGTAGGTAATAATATCCTAACGTACGAGCAGTTTAATACCATTTTGATTCAGATTGAAGGCATCTTAAACTCTCGCCCTCTCACAAACATGTCATCTGACCCTAATGACATGACGTATTTGACGCCTGGACACTTTTTAACAGGAGCTCCATTAACATGCCTTCCTGAGAAGAATTTAACTGATGTACCGGTTAACCGCTTATCATTTTGGAATCAATGTACTCAGATTCAACAAAGTTTCTTTAAGCAATGGTCTAAGCAGTACCTAAATATGCTTCAAAGCCGACCAAAATGGAAAAGTGATCAACCAAATTTAACTGTCGGTGCACTGGTCATATTGCGAATTGCGAATGCTTCCCCTTTAAGGTGGCCTATGGCCAGGATTGTAAACGTTTACCCTGGAGCTGACGGCAAAGTGCGTGCTCTAGATGTAAAGACTCCTTCCGGGCACATTATGCGTACTAGTGTTACAAAGGTGTCTGCTCTTCCTTTAAATGATTAAGTTAATTATGTACCTGTTACATAGTTATATATTTTGTTCTCATACTTGATCTATTTTCAACTAACTTGTTGCTTATTATTAAGAAAAGTTGTTTCTGCGCTGGCAGTTTATGTACAATAACGTACATAGGAACGTAATTTTTATTTTTATAATATGACAACACTTTCCTTATTACTTTTCACCATTCAAATTGTACCAGCTATTGTGTGTGCTTAATATTAAATTTCTTCTATGTATTAGAAAGTTTTATTTTAATTCTAAACAGCCAGTGCTATTAGTATTTTTTAGCGAGTTTATGATGTTTTGTATTTCATCAGGATGTGTTGGTTTCATAAAAATGGAATTTACTGAATCAAATGTCATTTTGTTATTACTAGAGTTATATTCAGAATCATTATTATTATTAAAATGTAAATTATTGAAATTATCCTCATTAGTAGACTGGAATGATTTATTATTATTATTATTAGAGGCGGAATTTGTGTTGCTAGAATTAATACGTCCATTTCCAAAAGTATCGTCTGGTATTATTTGATCAATAAAATAATTATTAAATTCTGTAGCAATATCTCTTGAGTGCTTGATTATTTTGTCGTTAACTTTTAGTTGCGTAATATTTTCTTTGGGGTATCTTTTTTTTAGGGTTATAAATAATTTTCCACGTTGCTTTAGATTTATTTGCCGACGTTTTTATGTTTTGATAATTTTGAGACTTTTGGGTTAGCAATATGATCTTTTTTAGTCTCTGTGAATATTGCTTAAAGCTGTGTTTATCGTCGGGGTTCGAACTATGTCTATATCTCGTTTTCTTTTACAGCATTTTTTATACCTTTCGTGATCCCTCTAGGCTTATTGTGAGGCGTTAATTTTACATTTTTGAAGGGAAAACATAACTTGTAAAAAAGCTCAAAGTTGTCACTAAAATAATTAAAAGCCTCGTTAGGGTCGTCCGTTACATATATACATCATCGAAATTGAGATTTTCTATACAATCTACAAACTTTAAAATATTTTCGCTACTAAAATCCTTTTTCTTTGCGTACCAGTGCTTAAGCACACAAGTTTTTTTCACAGGACATTTTAAAAGTTGTGCTGAATGAACCGAAACAGCAAATTCCATTACCTCAGCTTTGCACCCACGTATGTTAAAGACAACGTTGTCTATACATTGTTACTGCTTAAACGAGTCGGCTCCAATATTCCTAGTTTAAGATTAAACCCGTCTAGAAGGTTTTTAAATGCAGTAGATGCTGCTGTTCTTTTAAGAATATCTATGTTAAAGTCACCACAAACGATGACTTTTTTATTATAATAGCAAACTTTCCTGAAAATGTTGTATAATTTGTTTATAAACGTGTCTATTGCTGATGAACTATAATTAGGAGTTCTATATACACAAATAATTATGATGTTGTGATCAATTAACTCAATAGCCGAGCATTTAACAATGTTTGAGACGGATGCTTGCTCGATATCATTTAAAACATTATTTATGAACATTTCGAACCAGAATACATGATACACCGTTTCTATTATCCCGTGAAAAATAAGCTGCTAGTTTATAATTAGAGATTGCAAAATGCATCTCGTCACCAGGTTTCATGTTGTGTTCTGTAATACATAGCACATCTACTAGCTTATTAGAGTTCATGAGGTCATTAAGATGAATACTTAGCTGATCGGACTTATTGATAAGGCCATTTATATTTTGATGTAAAATAAAAATGTTCTTAAGCACGAAAAAGTTCATTTGACACAGTGTCCTGGCTGCTGACATTATGGCTTTTACTGTCGTATATAGCTATGTCGATTGCCTTGGTCGTTGCCATTGAGGAGTTGGTCTGGTCGGTCTCTGCTGCCGCGGACGAGGACTGTGCCCGCGCGGGGTATTCTTTTGCATGTAACGTCGGACAATATTATTTTCCATTAATAAACAAACGGTCGCCTCGTATAACTGCATGGTTTCCATTCTCTCGCGCGTTTCTTAGGTTAATTCGTAGCTGTTGCCTGTAACGCAATGCGTCGTGGTCCAGGACCTCCGAGACAGCGTAGCCCGTATTTTTGAAATATTGTGCATTTTTAATCACAAAATTTTTCATTCGTTTGCTGATAAGCTCGATGATGAGAGGTCGAAGATTTCCTCTTTTTCCTAAACCGCCTAGTTTCAATGAAGCCGTTTATATCCACATTGAAATTGTTGTAGAACATGTTACTTAGGCGGTCATACAAATCAAACTCATTTTCACTACAATATTCGTCCAAGCCGTATAGTACAAAACTTCTTTGGTTTTCGTTGGAGTCGGTTTTATTTGTTTAGTCCAAACGGGATTGTAGATATTTTAGCTGTGATGTAACAAGGTGATTTTCTTCTTGTAGTGAGTCAAGTTTTTATTTGTCTCTAGTAGTTTTTGTGCCAAAATTTCTTGCTGACATGAAATAACGGAGTTTTTTTGAGCGAATTCTTCCTTAAGTTGACTAATTGCTAAATTTGTCTCTGAATGTATTAGTTTTCTTTAGTCGCTGATGATGGCTGTATTGTTATTTTTAAGTTTCGAATCCAATAGGAGGCCAATTTGTTGTAGAGTTATGTTTTGCGGGCTCTGAGTAAGTTGCTGGATTCGCTGGGAGTGAAGAGTGTCGCCAAGTAGACTTTGGTTTGATTCGTCACAAATTGTGTTGTCAATTGACATATTAATGGCATTAGTGTCGTCTAAGTCTGATAGAGAGACTTCTAGTTGTTTACTTACTGGAGTGCTATCATTCTTACGTCTTGTTGTTATGTTCGTGCATGATTGACAACGCCACCCTCGCTTAATTTCATCATTTCTGTTCATAAAAACAGCTGTTGTAATGCCGAGACATTGGTAGTGGTATCGATCCCTGCAATTAATACATCTCACCAATTCTAGGTTGCTTGCAATGGTCTGGTTACATGACAGCAGTTCATTCTTACAACGTTATTTATTTCTTAGTTAAATTTCAAATAATAAATAACGTACAAATTGTAGTGTTAAACATGGGCCGGTAGATTTGTAAACAAATTGTAATGTCGTTTTTATACTTTGAAGAATTAGATACCCACACCACCTTTTAAGAATTAGAATTAGACTAGCTTATGCCCCGTGGCTTTGCCCCCGTGAAATATTTTAAAATGGGCTAGCTCCCTACCCCGTGGCAATTTCGAAAAATCCTTACTTAGTCCACTTCTAGGATACTCAAGGTATACGTTTGCCAAATTTCAAGTTTCTAGGTCCCGTGGTTTAGGCTGTGCGTTGTCTGTCAGTCAGTCACGGTACTGTTTTTTAGAATCAGATACACAATGAACAAGTGTTTTCTTTCTTTTGCCAATAATGATTTCAATTCTTTGAAAACAGTGAACCCAGGAAATTTTCAGGTGATAATATTACTGGCCACCAGATCACTATAAGGCACTAAAGGAATTAATTGAAAATTAAAAATTATTACTTGAGTTATTCATATTGACGTAACTTCAAATAGGTAAATACAGTACAAAACACTTTTACATGTCAATTTATTTTAACATTAATAAGTACCTACTCAAACTTGTTTCTATAATAAAAACAGTTAAGTATGTTTTTTTTAATAAGTACCTACTCAAACTTGTTTCTATACACATTAAACACACATAACATTAGGTACATATCTAAAACAGGGGTTACGTAGTACCTTTTTAGGCCACGTTAAGATCTGTTACACTTTAAACATCAGAATTTTGGCACACATATTTACAATTAAAACCCGAGGCAGTAACTCGGAAGCTTAATTTATTTTGTTTATATATGTACCTAAGCACTTACAACTTGTGCTTATGGCGTCGGTCCAAATTGAGCAAACAACATCGGAGTGTTTCTTTTTACACAATTGGAAAAGTAAAAAAGAAACTAAAATTAGACAAATGTAACTTTGTGAGTGTTCATGGATTGAGTTTCTTTTGTAAGTCGTGACGTAACTGTCTTTATTTATTTTATAAATCAATGCGAAATAATTAGCTCAGGCTTAACAGAATTAGGTACGCTTTTTAATGAGCTGTAATATATAATTATATTATTATGCTGCTCCCAAAGGCGTTTGACCCCTAAATTGGCTTTAGCTGTATTCAAATGGCTTAATATATAATGCTATACAAATTATTATTTCTAAATAATAATATGCCTCTTACATAAAAATTCATAAATTTTCAGACGCACCTCAGGAATTAAAATTTAAAGTAACTAATTAACTATGTTGATCACGGATTCAAAATGAATGGTTAACACGATTAATCCTTCCTCAGGAGCATGTTTATGCAAAGCAACCAATCCTCAATTAGCATAGCAATGTTACACTTCCTAAAACGACAGTACTGTCCTTTGATAGGTCAGAACTTTTGCACAGGGCTCTGATTGGCTGGGAATTGATTTATTGAACTATGAATGGCATCCTTCCGATTGTAATTTAAATACGAAATGACCAAAGTTTCATGTGAAATCTAGCGAGAGATTATTGAATCCGAACAGTTGGAACAGCGCGATTTATTTGGATAATATTTGTTACTAAATTTAATACATTACTGTTTGGTAAACAACAAAACAAAACGAAATTTAATGTACCTACTATATTGTGATTTAGAGGCCTAACTTGAATAAAATCAAACGCTATACATTTATTTTCTTCAACCTTTTGTATTAATATGGAATATAAGCAATACTAGAAACTGCTATGTCCAAGTTATTTTGCTGAATTAGGTATTGTAAACCCAGATTTTAAGTCTGATTCTAGTTTTATAAAGTAAGTAGATAAATAAGATCTCTATAAGTAAATCCTAGATCTAGACCTAGATCTTTAGAACTTGTGCAGAGACTACGAATTAAATTTTCCTAAGTCCAGACTTTTTAGGTATTATTATGTAAAATGAAATTTAGGTAAGATCACACTTTTCAAAAACGCTACGGGTCTGAGACTTAATGACAGTTAAATAAAGTAACGGTGTCAAATAAAAAGTATTAATGAAATTGCTTATATAAAAAACAATGCACACAAACCAAAGACTGCTAATAAAATAAACGACTCAATACCCGACACTGCCCTAATAGTTCACATCTTCAAGCTTAATTCATAGCAATATAACCTAACCAACTTAAAGAAGCTGAAAAATCCCCGACATCGTCATTTTTCATTTACCGATTTTAATAAACCTTAGCTAAGAACCATCTCGATTAAACTAGCTTTCGATTAAAAAAAATCGCATTGAAATCGACCCATCTGTTTGGGAGCTACGATGCCATAGACAGATATACAGATACACAGACACAGATACACAGGTCAAATTTGTAACACCCCTCTTTTTCGTCGGGGGTTAAAAAGTGACTAGCAGTGTCAATTATTGGAATCAAGGAGTCTAGAGAAAACTGGGCTACGGTTAAATGGTAATTAATTGGTCAAAACTTGCTATGATAATACTTCGCTTGATAACTCAAAATTACTAGATCTCGATCTCACCTCAATTCTTGGTTGAATCATGGTCTTTCCGAAAGTGCTGGTAGACAAAAAAAAAATTACATGTTAAAGAGCATTCAACTGCCTATTTGCTGAATAAAATTTTGAATTTTGAATTTTTATCAAGAGCATAAATAATAATGAATTATTCATGACGCAGCATCACTTTGTAAGCAACAAGGTTAGCTCGACTTCAAGAAATTGTTGGAAATAACTTTTCTATTACAATTATTATTATTCAACCATATTGCTTTCTTAGAACACCCTCCACAAATAGGCATATTTGTTATAAATATTATAAAAAAACCTATACATCTTATTCCAGCTTTCACCGACTATTTAGCATAAAGTAAGTTTTTCGTGGAATTAGATATATTACTTTTTTTATTACTATAAAACTACGCTGCGATCAAAGCAATTTCAAAAGAATCTACTCGTGTCTTGTTAACACTGTTTTTAACCGACTTCAAAAAAGGAGGAGGTTCTACGTTCCACTGTATGTATTATTTATTTTTTATTTTTTTTATGTATGTTCATCGATTACTCCGTCAATTGTAAACCGATTTTCAAAATTCTTTTTTTATTCGAAAGGGTATACTCTTGAAGTGGTCCCATTGTCACCAAGTCATGACCTGATGATGGAATCCTAGGAAAATCGAGGGCAACCCTGAAATTTTACAGGCACGTACTATGTGTTTCATATGTTTTCTATGGTTATTCAAGTATTTGCGTCTGGTAGTCATCATCTTATGATGATGAGCTGATGATGGAAGGTACAACTCCTTAGCGGTTAGGAGTTGGAGGATAATTCTGAAAATGTTAAATCAACGTAAAATTGTGAAATAAAAATCTTTTAACAAAAAAGTAATTGCAGGATAAAAACTATCTTTGCAAATAAAATACTTTAATAAAGTCTACCTAGGTACATAATGTTTTCTGTTTTCACGCCGCTAAATCCGACTTTTTTGTCCCATTCTCTTTTATTCATACGCACAATACCGACACAGGTGGTACCTTATGTTATATCGTCAACTAAATGGTCTGATTCAACGAGCGGTCATCCTTGTATCATTGTGGCTGGTGTAAATTGAATAAAAGGCCGCCCTGGAACCCAAACGACATAACCACCGAGGAGGAAATAATAGAGTTTCCAAATCACATCCTAAGGTCCATTTTACATTGGTAGAAACGTCAGTTACGTCGTTTAGTCAAGATTGAACAGGTGGACAGGGCCACTGTTCCCAATAAAGCAGCGAACTCGATTGTCACATCCAGTCCTAATGGAGCAATCATCCGATACTTTGCTACAAACGGGAAGGTTCGAAAAGATGTTCTGCAAATCACAGATACGCAGTATTAGGTTTCGATTCTTACATTGTGTAATGTTTCTATGGGTCTTCAATTCAATAGAGACTTTTTTAGGGTTCCGTACCTCAAAAGGAAAAACGGAACACTTATAGGATCACTTTGTTGTCCGTCTGTCTGTTTGTCTGTCTGTCAAGACCCTTTTTCTCTGGAACGCGTGGAGGTGGCATGCTGAAATTAATATCAAATACTCAAGCCTGCGGTCCCTTGAGGCTGTAAAAAATCAACCTTCTAAGTCAACGCAATCAAAAGATACAGTAATTAAAAAGGCCATTTCCATACAAATTGCCGATTTCCAAAAACCTACTTCCAGATGTCCTAGAAACTTGAAATTTGGTATAAAGGTAGCTCTTATAGCACAACCACACCGAAAAGTCTCAAAATCTTAAATTTTTATGTCTGTGTAGATTTCACAGGCCAATATAAGTTGACCCCACACTGTGTACATTTTGCTTAGGAGCAGGGCTCTGCTTACACTAGACCTCTTAAAACACTGGGGAAAAGCGTTAATATCTTTCTACAGAACCCTCGTGCGCGAGTCCGACTCGCACTTGGCCGGTTATTTAATATTAAGGCGTCAGTGAACGAAGCTGATTTCTGATGCGCAGTGATGCACAAAATTTCGTCTACAGCCATTTACCAAACACAAAAAGACGATTTTAACAAGGCAGAAACAAAGTTATGCGGAAAATCGGACCAAATCTGCCTTGAATGGAAAATCTTTGGAATGTTTTAACAGTAGGTATGCCCATGTTTTTGTATTCCTTTAAATAAGTTTGGAACTTTTTTGATGTATAAATTAAGCATGCCTTAAAAACTTAGTACAGTGTTACCTAAATTCTCTGAACGTTTTATGTTTAGGGTTTTCGTAATTTTGACATTATAATTAAATAGGTATCGACGACCAAGCTGTAGCTCAAACTAATGATATATTTTTTTTAGGATTTACACTTTCCGGTTAAATAATAGCAGATGATTTATATGTCTATTTGTGGAAGATTTGACTTACGATTACAGACGTTAATTGGTATGGACTTCAACAAAGTGTAGGTCACAATAAAATTGTTTTGCTCTTGTTAATATAATTATTATGATGATGCCAAACATTGAACAGCTTTTCTTCAAAGTGGTGTCTTTCATGCTAGAGACTAAATTATGATATTTGCTGAAACAATAGATAGGTACGTACTTATTCACAATAATACTAATTTAGAGAAAATGGAAGACAACTTATAACATAAAAAATTGAGTGGAGCAATTCGGACCCTGATTTTCGATCTAGCAATTTTAGGGATGTAAGCCTGACGTGAAAACGCACCAACGCAAAGATTATTTAATTATTATCGCGATGATTGACATTTCAGTCGGTTCGCTTAAAACCTAGCCTGAATACTTGATTTATTATTCGTCAGTCCTATTTAAAATTTAGCTCAGCATTTTGAACAAGTACAAAGTGCGAAACGAAATATAAAATCAATTCACAATCGCGGTCAAAAACTTTATGTGGTTTTAATTGAAGGATATCAATTTACAAAATTTTTTCTTTGTCTGATTTATTTTTGATAATTTAAAAGCAATCATCTCCTGATGATTTAGGTACCTGAATGAATGAATTTAGTGGCACAAAAAAAATCTTTTTACTTTATTTACATTATCAATCATGCGCAATCTTTTTCGCATGAATTGTGACTGTGGTTTCCATCATCATCATCATTAGCAGGAAAACATTCACTGGTGGTTAAATTCCTCTCACAGAACGTCATAATGAACGATCTCGGAACTCGGAACTTGCACCATCAGCAACTTTCATTAACATTGCGAACTACGGGTCATGCCCATGGCAATGGTAAATGTCGGAACTTTTATTAGGCTTTTGAGATCTGTTGTCTGTCACGTAAACAGTGAAATAGAAGCCTGAGGCCCGACTACAAATATTTGACTCCAAATACGCTCACGGGCAGGCGTTGTTCAAAATGTCATACAAAACTTCTCGATAACGTTACGCAGGATTCGATTATTCGTACTCGGGCCTCTGCATGGTTATTGCGTAACTCGCTCGCAATCGCCATCGTGTTCATTTTGTATGGACTGACAATTGGTATCGGAAACAGCTAGCTGTCACAGTCGTACAAAAACTGACATTTCAATTCAATGACGAGTGTCACAATAGTTACGCTTACCCTGCGGGTCATCAGCCAGCCTTGTAGCAGTTACAAACTCTCCGTTAACCGGCACTTCTGGTTTAAAATCTGCATAAATATTCATCACTGGGGACTAAAGTTAACCCCCACGGACAAAGTTACCGGGTCTTCCTGCACATAAAGCAACTGTAATAAAGGAAAAGATATAAAAGCACAAAGAACTAACACCTGAGGGCACGAGTATGTGTCACAGCCAATTACGCTTGCCGCCATAAAAACACTTGGCGAGAAAAAGTTCGGTCATAAACACTGCATGCTGAATTAGTTAGAATGAAACTTCATGCTCGGAGCGATAAAGTTGCATTTGTGAGCGGATCTGAGGCCTAGCGGGATAAAAAATCTGGGAAGTGTGAGTCGGATTTACGTGCAATAACAGTTCCACAGCTAGAACGAAAAGTAAATACTTGGTAATGTATATTGAGGTATGCCTACATACAATAATTATTTACTGCAATTTTTATCATCATCATCATCATGTCAGCTGAAAGACGTCCACTGCTGGACATAGGCCTCCTCCAAGGCTCTCCACTCAGACCGGTCTTGTGCTTTCCGCATTCACCGCGATCCCGCGATCTTTACCAGGTCGTCGCTCCAATTTTTTAATATAATACTCCGAAATGAAGGCTGATTTTGAATGAAGAACTTATTTATTTGCCAATATTATGGTTAATTCTTACTGTTAGGTATTTCTATGGCATACGTAGCTCCAAAACGGGTAGACTGATTTGGACGAGGTTTTTTTAATCGAAAGCTAGTTTAATAGAGAAGGTTTAGCCGTTTTGAGATAGGTATGATCTTTGAAATTATTATATTGCGGGTTTTTCAACTTTTGTAAGTTACTTAGCTATGTTTTTTGTTTTAGGTAGATTATCTAAGGCAATCGTGTCTTCGTTGTCCAGACCTAAACATTCAACTAGCAGCCTTATCATATCACGCTGGCGATTTTGCTAGCGAGTTTTGCATTGAGGCGTTCACGCAACGTGTTCGCCGCGAGCGATATTAGTATCAAGCATTCGCTCGCAAGTCTAGCGACTTCGCTAGTGTGATAAGACACTAAACGTTACCAAACTTAAATTAAATTTTATCTAATTACAGTTAAGTAATTCTGTTTGAGGCACGATGGAACTACCTACTGTAGTAATAGTGTAGTAGGCGTAAATGTCATGACCTCAGGTGGCAGGCAGTCCCTAAAATGGTCTTTGATAACGTATATCAAAATTCAAATTCAAAATTCAAAATTCAAAATTTTATTCAGCAAATAGGCAGTTGAATGCTCTTTTACACGTCATTTTTTTTGAGTCTACCAGCGCTTTCGGAAAGACCATGATTGCCAAGAAGAACAGTCTGGGACCAGTGCCCACATTATAAATACGTTGTTTGTATAACACCGTTGGTATAACTTTAACTGACGTTTATAATCTCATCAACTCATGCCCACGGCTTTTTCCTGTGAAATATCAAAACGAGCCTTAGTACCCTGTCGCTTGGTATTGTCAGAAAAATCCTTCTTAATAGTGTTGTAGTGGGTAGTGGATGTGTCTGTCTATCAGTAAGAAACGTTACTGTTTAGTAAGTATAGATATTTCATACTATTAGATAGGGTAGGGTACATGTTTTTTTGTCATTCTTGGTCAGTTTTTTGTAAATTTTTAATAACAGTTCTAGTGTGTCTAATGAAATTTTTAAAACTTTTCAAGAGAACTTCAGCGTTAATGAATATCATCATAAATATCATGGGACAAATTGACACCAATTGACCTAGTCCCAAACTAGGCAAAGCCTGTATACTATGGGTACTCTAGACAACGGATAAAAATACTTAAACAGATAAATACATACTTATATACATAATAAACATCCAACACCCGAGAACAAATATTTGTATTCATCATACAAACATCTGCCCCGACCGGGATTCGAACCCGGGACCTCACGCTTCATAGTCAGGGTCTCTACCCACTAGGCTATTCGGTCGTCATTTTTCAGTTTAAATTTTCCTATAAAAGATTTTCAAACTTCAACAGAGCGCAGCTCGTAACCAGGCAAAAGCAGTCGTTAAACGCTTGAAATCGTTCGCTTTCGATTAGCGTCAATGCTGGATTTTAGTGTAATCCTGTAGCTAAGCAGCAGTGCTTGCACTGTTGTGTTTCGATGAGGAGAGTAAGACAGCCGGTGTGATTAAGGGTACAAGAGGCATTTCATCTTAGCTCTCTAGGTTGACGACGCATTTGCAAATCCCTCGGGGTTGCGGGTGTCCATGAGCAGTGGTGATCACTTACCATCAGGTAACCCACTTGCTCGTTTGCCTTAATTGTCGTATAAAAAATTACGGGGTGCAATTTGCCAGGGGCTGAGTGAGTAGCTAAGTGTAAGTGAGCACACCTGTGAAGATTTATAAAAAAAAAAAACCGGCCAAGTGCGAGTCGGACTCGCGCACGAGGGTTCCGTACAAAGATTTCCCTGCTTTTCCCCAACGTTTTAAGTGGTCCGGTTTTAGCAAAGCCCTGTTCCTATATTTTGCTTGGGATGTTACAGGCATCTAGTGGCGAGTAGGGGAACAAGCGTCAATGACCCCGCGCCCGCGCGTGATCTCGAGCCCGCGCGGCATCCACAAAGTTCTCCTATTTGACGCTAGATGTCGTTAGCAGTGGTAAACGGTGCACACACTGTGTGTGTGACATACACAGACAGACATAACATTTTGAGATTTTGAGACTTTTCGGAGTTGTTGTGCTATAAGAGCTACCTTCATACCAAATTTCAAGTTTCTAGGACATCTGAAAGTACCCTTTAGGTTTTTGGAAATCGGAAATTTGTATGGAAATAGATTTTTTTTACTGTATCTTTTGATTGCGTTGACTTAGAAGGTTGATTTTTTCACAGCTTCAAGGGACCGCAGACTTGAGTATTTGATATTAATTTCAGCATGCTACCTCCACGCGTTCCAGAGAAAAAGGTCTTGACAGACAGACAGACAGACGGACAACAAATTGATCCTATAAGGGTTCCGTTTTTTCTTTTCGAGGTACGGAACCCTAAAAACATCTCCCATAAACATTACACATTGCCAACCAGCTAAGGCAATGAATCGTAAGAGAGAATTTTTTTTTTTCAAAAATACTTCACAAGTGAGTGCTCACTTAACCCCTGGCTGAATTCTTGACGGCTCATTAAAACACACCCTGTGTTTTTAAGCTTATTTCTGCGACAGCGTTAAATAAAAAATCTTCAAACAAAAATACTGACGCTTCTATTTAAGGTTCGGTTCAGTCTTTGAAAGGTCAACCACCTCTATAAGAGAGCTTTAACTTCACAAAACTCCAACCGAGTTTAATTCAAACTATTTCGTCGGTTTCAGCTAAAGTGATTTCAAGCCATTGAAAATGTACCTGTCAAGAACAAAATAATAATATAATATAAGTAATAATAGTAGCATTTAAGTAGCACTTGTTATTTACTAATAGATTTGCGATGTTACATGTTTTCTAAGTAACTTTGCTAAAATGTTATTACTAAAACTAAAAATATTTAATTACTTTGGTTTTTAGCGTATCAAAGATCTTAACAAAAGCCAAACACAGTATGTTCGTATAACTAATCCTTAATGCTATGTATGAGGTTACCGAAGTGTAAACAGCTAGATAATCGCTTGAAAATAAATGTGGTTTTGTTTAATTAAAAACAAAAAAACACTTTGACGACAATATAACTCAGTTGGTTCAATCAATTATTTAAAAATAACTTACATACATTTTCGGTACCTAATAATTATGATTATGACGCACTAAATATTGTCGGTAACGCCCTCGCCAACCGCCTTCGCCTCCCTGTAAGAGAGATAATCTCTATTCCCCGATAATGAAAAAAAATCTGTCCTAATTAAATTTCTTGTCTGACATTCTTAAGGGAACCTCAATGCGAAATTTCAGCGGTCTAGTTAGGTATGAAAGTTAGGAAAAGCCGTGATAGCATGATAGGTTTGACCTATGGCCTCTCAAGCAGAGGGTCGTGGGTTCAAACCCTGTCTCGCACCTCTGAGTTTTTCGTAATTTATGTGCGGAATTACATTTGTAATTTATCATGAGCTTTTCAGTGAAGGAAATCAACGTGAGGAAACCTGCACGCTACTGCGAAGCAACCCAATGATGTGTGTGAAGTTCCCAATCCGCACTGGGCCCGCGTGGGAACTATAGCCCAAGCCCTCTCATTCTGAGAGGAGGCCTGTGCCAATGCTGGCATTGGGATGTAAAAAAGGATGACGACGATAAAATATTGAGCTGGGCGTTGATGAGATTACTGAGTCGTTGAGTCAGGACTTTTCTTTTATTGTAGAAAACTAGCTTATATGCCCCGCGGCTTTGCCGCCGTGAAATATTTAAAAATAGGCTAGATTCCTATCCCTCGGGAATTTCGAAAATCCCTTCTCAGTGCACCTCTAGGATACTCAAGGTATATGTTTGCCAAATTTTGACTATCTAGGTCTAGTGGCTTAGGCTGTGCGTTGTCTGTCAGTCAGTCAGTCAGTCAGTCAGAGTCACGGTACTGTTTTATAAGTATAAATAAAATGAATAATCTAAATCTAATCTAATCACGTAGTAATTCCGTTTTATTATAATTAGTCCTACCCAAATACGAGTCGTACCTGGATAGGTAGTTTCCTTAAGACATGCCATAAACGTGGTAATTCGGTTTTACGACTGAAGTTAGCAAGCATTTTAATGAAGTCAGAACAAATACTTGAAATGCATGAGGAATGAGTTGTTATGCCAATTAAAAGGGAGTGTAATTTTTATTGATGCTTGCGAACGGTAAGGTATTTTTGTTAAGCCATTAAAATATTTTAATAGTTACCTATGATACTAACGAAGGAGGCAAATGAACCCCTTCGATGTTTGTTTAAGTTTAATAAAATGTATGACGGGTTAAAATTGCTATTTACTGTAATATTACTTTCTTGCAACACAGTACGATGTAATATTAGATAAATTCATAAGACCTGGTATTACGAATAGATTGGATGAAAGTGTCACCTATTTGAAAAAACCTCGGATACATGAAAATGACAGACTTCAGTAAATTTTCCTATAAAAAGCCATTATTTTAATTACCTACAAGAAAGATGCACTTGAAGATTGAGATGCACTGCGATAGTTTACCTTTTAAAGTTTGTTTTAACATTCGATATCAACATAGAGTGCCTTGGTGGATGTTCTCTGAATCACGTAATTTTTTCATAGCAACCAAATCGGTATTGTCTAATGAATTTATTTCGTTCAAATAATCCTGACAGCTTTAGTGATACCTACTAAGTCAATAAAATTTTTCATATTGTTATTCTGTCCCATGACGCAGGAGACAATACTAATTTGGTTGCTATGAAAAAATTACGTGATTCAGAGGACATCCACCAAGGCACTCTCTGTTAATATCTGATTTTAAAACCAACTATAAATAAAAAAAAGAAAACTATTGCGGTGCAATCTCAATCTTCAAGTGCATCTTTCTTGTAATTAAAATTAACAAATACATGGTCATAGTATTTTTATTTCATTACATTAGGTATGTCCAGTTTATAACTCAAACACATATAAAACAAAATAGTATGGCCAGATTTCTAAGATTTGGTATTTATAATTTTGGTCAGTTTGTCATTTGAAATCAAAATTCTGCATTCGAGAATAACACTACATTTCACATTGATATTATTATTATGATTAACGTTAGTATTTTCTTTAACATTCATATCGGAACAACTACAACATAATGTTTAATAGAACCCAAGCAAAGCATGTTTCTAAAGAACAGCGAAAAATATAAAACTCGCCCAATAAAGTCCAGTCCGTCTTTATCAGCTGTCCATTCCGTAAATGAAATAAAAAATTAACCTAATATAAGCTCCAATACGGACCCGTATAATTTTCTCCGCAGGAAACAGTAATTACTTAGATCAAGTAATGAAGATGAAGTGCCCACGTCTCAGGTTAACTACGGACATGAAATCGAGACCCTTAAACATACAGTGTAGTTACGACTCGGACATCTGACGTGCAAGCAACTTGAGGTGAATATTGTATACCTAAGCTTTTGCAGATCTACAAATTGTTTTAAAGGAATACTTTCTTGGAACGGCTTGGTGGGAAACCGGGGAGAATGAATTGTGTCAATCAATTGAATTTTAGTTTCTGTGCTTAATGATATTCAGTGGATAATACGAGTATAGTGAATTAAGCGACAAATTCACGTGTTAATGCTGTAAATGAAGCATTCAAGTGAAGCGCTATTGCCTCTGTTTGTGACTCCCAAATAGTTACTGCCTGCTGCTAACCGTAGCACGCCGTAAAGTACACTATCGCTTTACGGAAGGCATGATTGAGCAGTCGACAGGACGTGGCCAAGACAGAGAGACGACTCTGACTGTGACTGGACTTTTACAGCAGATATGGCTGTATACACCTTGTTTCCTTTTCCTATCTTCTTTTATTACATTGCTCAATAAAGAATTGGAAAACAAATTTACGGACTACGCTCGCAAAGTAGCCAAACAAATATTACTATTGTCTAACAGTAGCGGGATATTGTTAAGACATTTTTGCCCAAGGAACACAGAGCCTTAGGCACCACACTTTCGTGGTGAATTTATGCTTAAAATACTAACAGAGCTTCAATGTCATAAATAAAAAGAAACGCAAAAAAGAATAAGACGCGTATTAGGATTACTTAATTTTCTTAGCGTCTCTAAACACAGAGCTATAATATAATGTCCGATTTGTGGTTTTCCTCGCGTACCGCTTAACTACCTGGCACTATAAGGGCGACTTGCATTAACCCTGGGTTAACGTAACGTCAGTGGATCGAGTACGAGTTTTCACTAAGAATTGAGTAGTAACGTTATCGTATTGCCATCGAGAATTTTTTTATGACGTTTGGAACAACGCCCCCGTGAGCGTATTTGGTACTTAAACATGGCACGCATTTAACAATTTTTGGATGGCGATAATTTTATTACGATAACGTTACTACTCGGTGAAAACTCGTGCTCGAGCTACGGACTACCAGCACGTCAAGGTAACTCCAGGTAAGTGTCTAACCTAACCCAGAAAGTCGCTGCATTAGAAAATCTACTTAGGCTGATTTCAAGCTTATTGGATTTTCTAATGCAGTGACGTTTACAGATTTTCACTCGATACTACATTATATTGTATAAATAAGTTTAGCTACCCCTGCTTTAGTAAATAGGTCAAACAAATTTTAATTTCCACTCGTTGCCATGGAGATGTCCCGTGGGTTAACTCGTCTAAAATAAGATTTTCTAAGGCACCACTCCATCAAACGTTAGGAGTTTCGACAGTTAGGTACATGCCAATTTCTTCATGCTTCATCTCCTAAGCATGCAAATCCTGAATTTCGAGGGAGTGGGATCTCAGAAAATCATAAATATTGATGAGTTCTCCAGGGGACATCTCCATGGCAACGAGTGGCACCAAAAAGTTGATAAGTCTGTGCCCAAGTGCGCAACTGGTAGGAATTTGGGCGGAATATTTCAGAAATGTTTAACATCACAAACTACGCAAACCAAGTTATTGCTCATTAAGTCGTATGGAAGACTATAGGTATGATATTTTTGTTTGATAAGTGGAAAATAGGAGTGACTTTAGATTTTTATTCAACACTTTTCTTTCGTTGAAATGGATTTCGAGGAAAACCAATTTGCTTCTCATGTCTAGCAGATTACGATATTTTTTTTTTTGATAAGAAAATTGTAACTTTATAATGTATAAAATGGTTAGAAAACTACTTATTACTTCCAAATAATTTACAAAGGTGGAGCCCTACACAATTCTTCTAATCCTCCTATTTCAGTACTCGTGCATGTCGTAACGTTCGTGACACGGGCATTACGGAGCAATTTTGTTTACAGCCCACATAAAGGAATGTCTTTTTATCACAGCTCTATCTAACTACACGTTTATACGCTTCGTGTAGAGTGCTGAAAGTTTTGGGCGGGAACGCTGCGGTTCCAATTTAACGATTTTAACGTGCATGCCCTTGGAGTTTTTAAATACATAACAACGTGTTTTCTTGGATATAAAAAAAAATATGACGAATTTCACAAGATTTTCACTTTAAATTGGTGTGGTACAGGACGATTACTTTAAGTTTACCATTATAACAGATGGTTTGCCTTAATAAAACACTACATATTAGAAATTTTGTAATAAGTGCTGTATTACAGATTTTACTCATTTATAGACTAAATAATACTAAGACACCAGAAATTTTAACGAACGTCGTACACTTTTTCCTCAACACGTAATTATAACTGAAGACTTTGGAAATTATCAATTAATTTTGAATTAATTGACAGCTGAAAAATTAATCATCAATGGATTGCTATAATTAAAAGACAGAAAATTACTCATATTCAATTTAATTTTATATTCCTATATCCATGGGTATATTATATTTATACTTTCGGTGAAACAAAAGTTTTAGTTTGAATGTAAAAGAATGACGAATAACTCAAACTGAAATAGTCAGATCACTCACGTTATGTCAGTCGAGGATAGCCCGACATGTTTCGGACTAATTCGTAGTCCTTTCTCTGAGTGATCCGGTCATTTAACTAAGATTTAATCACACGCTAGTTTCATGTTTTACATAACCAACTTCGTACACTGCAACCGCTCCTTATGTTTTCAAACGAGACGGCACAACCGTAAAACCCCCGTGCACATGTAATACAAAATCCCGCAATTCGGGAGAATCGTACCCCGTTATTCCGAAACTGAAAACAAACGCTGAATTCTAATTGCAAACATAAATGAAAACATGAAATACGGAACTGCGATGTTTACTATTTTATTCATGCTGTACATACAACTATGAACTAAGGATGTTTTTCAATCAGCAGGATAATTGCGTAGGTAGGTAACTATTTTGACACTCATCATCGGATTGAAATTATGGGGCTTTGGGACTTCGAAATGGGCTATATTTTTGCTGCAATATTGTCGCTGGCAACTGTAGTCTTTGTCTAGCTTTCATAATTCAAGATTCAGAAAGCAATCGTTGCAGGCCACATATTGCAGAAAAACGTTGTTTAGAAGCCCCTTTATAGTTTTTTTATGACTGTGACAGCTAGCTGTTTCCGATACCAATTGTCAGCCCATATAAAAACTGTCAAAATGAACACGATGGCGATTGCGAGCGAGTTAGACAATAAGCCAATAAGGTTTTAAAGATCTAAGACCTAATATTTGAGATGAAGACCTTGCAATATGGTACCATATTGATTCAAAAAATTGCAGCTCTGTTGTCATTGACACGGAACCCAGTAAGTTTGAAAATGTAAACTAAAGACCTAGTAAAACTTTTTTAAGGTAGTTCAATAAGACCACAAATAACACGTGAAGAAACAAGAAGTTATAAAAACTACCACGGCTTTTATAACGTATACCTAATGAAAAAGACCAATCAATTTCTAATTTTGCATAATTTGTCCTGGCCAAAACGCAATCGTCAAAAGTGTTCCAACGTTGCGTGCGGGCCAGAAACAGATGAAGTTAACTTTCATTTCCCAAATTGGAATTCCTCTCTATGGCCGTGTCCCTTCCTGTTTACAGTTCTAATAAAAGACGGTTGTAGTTTATTACTCTATGGGCCTGACGGAATGGACCGGTTTAGTTGAAGGTGATTGCTTCATTCGAAGTTCTTTATCGGAGCTGAATTTCAATAGGGTTCGGCGATTGAGAAAATTTTTCAATGCAGGAAGTGTGCGGGTCGAATCTTGGAACTTGAATTTGAAATGAGGCTGTTTTGTATTTGTTTGTTTTCTTGTAACATCGTTAGTTTCTTTTACATTTGAGTTTGCAACAGGGTCTTCTATTAAGATTTCATAACTATGCCTGCATTTCTGTTATCTATTTCCTTTGAAAACTGGGACTACATACATTGCGTGTGTCGCTGATTATAAACAGGAATGTCAAAGTGTCAACATTTCAAGGGTGGTATTCTCTAAGGAATAAATTGACAGCTGTGCTCGACGACAGGAGCGGCGTCGAGACAGTTTTGCTTTCTACCAAGAGCCCAGCGCTGAGCTAATTGGTAGGTATATTTTACCCGTTATTCTCTCGTCGGTGAAGTCTTGAAAAGAGGCTCTTTTCAAAGGCGAGTTAGGTTATGACACATATTGTCAAAATTGAATCTAAAATTCATTGTGACTCAATGAAAATAATCGATTTATTGATTATTTTTGTTTTTATTTTTATGAAACATTCATAGAATGAAATTCAACATACAATGACAATGCAAAGAAAAATCCGTTAAGCAGCTGGACTTGAACCAGCAACCTCGGTAATCCGTACCACGCTCCACCAATTAAGCTATACTTAACGTTGGTGTACCTAACGAATTTTTCAATGCCTTGTGTCATATTTTTATTTGGAAGATCTCTCCTCAGCGCCATCTATGAGTAGCTTAATCAAGCGGCTCACCCACTACGGAACTTCTACAGTTACGCATTAGTGGCAAGACATGGAACTATTTTCTGAATCAATGAAAATAATCGATTTATTGATTATTTTTGTTTTTATTTTTATGAAACATGTTGTATACATGTTTATTACATGTTTGTTATTTTTATGAATTATGACACAAGGCATTGAAAAATTCGTTAGGTACACCAACGTTAAGTATAGCTTAATTGGTGGAGCGTGGTACGGATTACCGAGGTTGCTGGTTCAAGTCCAGCTGCTTAACGGATTTTTCTTTGCATTGTCATTGTATGTTGAATTTCATTCTATGAATGTTTCATAAAAATAAAAACAAAAATAATCAATAAATCGATTATTTTCATTGATTCAGAAAATAGTTCCATGTCTTGCCACTAATGCGTAACTGTAGAAGTTCCGTAGTCGGTGAGCCGCTTGATTAAGCTACTCATAGATGGCGCTGAGGAGAGATCTTCCAAATAAAAATATGACACAAGGCATTGAAAAATTCGTTAGGTACACCAACGTTAAGTATAGCTTAATTGGTGGAGCGTGGTACGGATTACCGAGGTTGCTGGTTCAAGTCCAGCTGCTTAACGGATTTTTCTTTGCATTGTCATTGTATGTTCATTGTGACTCATTAAGTTTCATGAGAATTTAAAATGTTTCATTGTTTCTTCTGGGATATGACAGCTTTATGTGACATTTCGACATTGAAACATCGGTGAATAACCTTAGAGAATAACATGCCTTCTCCAAAATGTGAAACAAAAAACACCGTACTCGAAAACACGCTTTTTTGCTACCGAAACACTTTTGATGTCTGTAATATTTTCTTTTATGAAGATATCAACTTTTCTGTTGATCCAAGTATGGTCTCTAGAAGTTGACTACAGTGTTTATTTATTTTCCTGTATTATTAGACTTAAATATTATTTAATATTTTCAATCTATGTCTGTAATAAATGTATCCCTCGTATATAGCTCGTGTTTATCCTGACATATTTCAGACAGGAAGGCGCGTGCTCATAAAACGCTCTTTGATATAATAAGTAAAAGCGAGAGATCCGCTTATTTCGCTATGATTGAATATCACGGTAGTTTCATGTTAACAGTACACATATTATTGAATTAATTTAACGCATGTTTTAAATTTGAAATACATATTCGTGATTCAAGAAGCTCTTAACAATAGGACTCCACTTAAACAAAAGCATCCGTATTCAAATTTAAAACCATTAACCGTTAACAAATTCCCATATTAAAGCAGTACCATTTTTCAGAGCGCCACCGGAATGGGCCACACTGGAGCGAAATCCGTTTTATTGCTATCTCTTCTACATGGCTTCCTCTTCCTCATCGGTACGTATGTGTGACGCTGGTATTACCCTGAATAATCATGAATTATGAGTGTTATCGGTATGTGTTGAACCGTTGCGATGGAATGGCTCTACGGGCTCGAGAGCGATACCATCGGAGTCGTTTGTCTTTTGTTTTTGGGGTTACGCCGCTTTCTATGGCGGTTCACTTAGAAACTATACGAGTATCTTTGCGTGCATTGGCATTCATTTGTTTATTGTCTTGTGTTCTTCTTTCGAAACGTCTATAGCATGAAGACAAATGAATGTCGCAACTCTATCTTGTTTTTCTTATGCATCCGTATTGCTGTAACTCTGTATATAATAATTACAAATTCATTCATAGTTTTTATAATAAAAACAGCGTTAGCTCGTGAGACCTTATATAGCTTATCCATACTAAGTGGCTTTCAGTAATGAACAGCTAAGACCACTTAAACGAAGATGAAACATTCTACATTTTGCTCGAGGTCATAAATTTCAATTCATGTTTATCAAGGTTATTAATTTTATCAGCTGGAAATTGTAGATTTTATGACATTCATAAATGCAAAGTATAGGATGTCGTTGGCTGAATTTAAATCAGAATTATTTTAATCGGTGCGAGAGTTCAACTCGCTCTTGATCGGTTTTTAGTTTGTGTACAGGTTAGTTAGTTTAAACAGTTTTGCCCTTTGCTTATATTCAGAGGAGATTGTAGGAGGTAGAATCAATTTCGTTTGACAGCTGTATACAATTAGTGTTTATGTGATATTATGTAAGTAAAGAACAACAGGTAGAGCAGCAAATCAAGAAGAAACTTTAAAAAAATCACATGAAAATAGTAAAATGATGGGTATTTTTTAAACATATAGAGCTTCTGTTCATGTTACAATATTAAGCCGAGTTTAGACGAGAACAGACTGCAAGGAAAGTTGCAATACAATGCGTCGTACCTAAAGCGAACGAGTTTGGAGTGGGCGATTGAACGCCGCTATGTATTGCAACGTGCACGTTTTTTTCTGGCAGGTCTAAACTCGACTTTAGGATGTACAGGATGTATATGTATAGGTAGTTTGAACTTTGATGCCTTTAACCTACTAACGCCTTCGATCGAGGCATCACAGCTTACGATCGCACACCCAATCGAACGACCCTAACGCGCATCGAACATCAAAAGGCAAAATATTTGTAACAAGAAATCCTAAACGTAAAAGTACATTATTAACTGTTAACCCAGGCAATAAAGACGTTCTTTCTTGCTCCGTTGCCAAATAAATGTACGTTAACAATTCGCCTCAACGGAATGACGTTCGCTCTCGTAAATCATAAATACTGGATTCTTTGTGTCGCCCTTGTTATGTATATATTTGTTCCTGCTCGGTCGGCTGGCTCTGAACGAGTGGGGTGAAACAGGCTGTATCATGAGATGTGAGCGGAGTAGCTCGCGTTTCTTTTGTCTCCTCAAAGACCACATTCAAAGAGAGCTATTAATTTTTAAAAGAGACGGCGGTTTTAGTTCTAAGTCATTATACGGGGTGCTTTGCAATTTTAAAGCGAGCGATGTCAGACTGTAGCTTAGTGCGCTTTATGATTCGTAAGCTTTTATCACTGCCATGGAAGTGTTGTTTATTTGCAGTGGATTTATTTTATTGGTCTGTGGCTATTTTAACTGCAATTTAAAGGCACATTTTAAAATTAAAACTCATAAATTCCATTGCTATTCGTTGAGTAGGAACTAGGTATTTGACTGCACAACTTGGTAAAAGCCCTGCTTTAAGGCATCAACTTATAAGCTGAGCTTGCATGTGCAAATTTGTTAATATTAAGCTACTCTTTAATTATCCTAACTTCCTAATCCTAATCCTAACTCCTAACTAATATTATAAATGCGAAAGTAACTCTGTCTCTCTGTCTGTCTGTTTGTTACCTCTTCAAGCAAAAACCGCCCTACCGATCATGGTGAAAGTTGACAAAAAGATAGCTTGAACATCCGGGAATAACATAGGCTACTTTTTATCCCGGAAAACAGCAAAAATCCCGCGGGATAACGATAATTTGAGAAAATGGAATCGCGCACCCCCGAGGAACCTTTTCACAACAACATTTACAATGATTTCATTGGGAGATGTATGGTACGTCAATGTGACATTTGCAGTGATACGGTTCCACAGTCATGCGATCAACAACGATTCAGTTCGCGCAATTCCGTGGAACCTTCTCTTAATACATTTCATATTGAATTCTTTGTCGGATGTATGGTATGTCAATATGACATTTATAGTGAAACGGTTCTGCAGCAAAAACGATCAATCGAATCTCTTTTTAATGGATATTTAGCTATTTTTAGAGCCTTAGGAAAGAAAGAATGTAGTAAAACAGCATAATGTATATTATTATGTCATTTATTCATTTAAAATTCACCATTATACAATAAAAAACATTAGATCTTCTTCCAACACAATACGAGCATTATATCAATAATGCCACTGTTTAGTCTTGATGCTGTCATCCGCATTCGTGTAGCCGAAATTGTAAATCCGATCCAGAGTGCAATAAAATTATCGGCATCGCACAAGTAAAATCACAGTAGTCATCAAGGTCCTTAAAGAAATAACTACAGAGAGAGAACCAAAAATACAATCATTCGAATAACAACAAACGTGATATGAAGTAAACGCTTCTGCCACTATGACATTTGTTTTAACCATAGATCTACAGTTTTAACCTTACTCCAGAACAGTACATTTATGCATAAACTCTTTGGTGTTTACTAATAGTACCTCATTATTGTGTGTAGTAGGAACAAAGATAGCGGTGGATTTTAAATGTTACAGAAAAAAGTGCCTTTATTCAAGTAGAGCATACATAAATTTTATTTTCATAACCGTTTTAATCCTGTACTGCCGGGGCCCTCTTTCAGGCAGCCCCCCGCAACAAGAACTGTAAAAAGGTATTGCCTCCAGAATATTCATTAGTAGCGGACCACTCAACTGCAGCATGTAAAGAGCAGCAGCCGCAGCAGGCGCAGCCCCCCGCCATAAAAATAACACAAACACTACTCTTTCTTTCAAGCCATTGATAAGTAGCGAACCACTACACCGCCGGAAGGAAAGAGGGGGGGCTCAGGGGGCGCAGCCCCCCGCCATAAAAAGAACACAAATACTACTCTTTCCTTCAAGCCATTGATAAGTAGCGAACCACTACGCCACCGGAAGGAAAGAGGGGGGGGCTCGGGGAGCGCAGCCCCCCGCCATAAAAAGAAAACAAACACTAATCATTCCTCCAAGCCATTGATAAGTAGCGAACCACTACGCCGCAGAAAGGAAAGAGGGGGGGGGGGGGCTCGGGGGCGCAGCCCCCTGCCATAAGAAGAACACAAATACTACTCTTTCCTGCAAGCCATTGATAAGTAGCGAACCACTACGTCGCCGGAAGGAAGGGGGGCACGGGGGGCGCAGCCCCCGCCATATAAACAAATCAAACACTACTCATTCCTCCAAGAAATTGATAAGTAGCGAACCACTACGCCGCAGAAAAGAAAGAGGGGGGGCTCAGGGGACGCAGCCCCCCGCCATAAAAACAACACAAACACTACTCTTTCCTCCAAGCCATTGATAATTAGCCAACCACTACGCCGCCGGAAGGAAAATAAAAAAGTATGCAAATATGCAACGCTTCAATCACGACAACATTGATAAGTACCAAACCACTGCGCTGCAGCTAGCAAAGTGGGAGGGGGAGCGAAACTTTGGGTCCGTTAACCCCCCCCCCGTAACAAGAAGCGTACAAATAATTCTTCCCGAAACCATTTGCTTCTGGATATTGATACTTAATGAAAATGAAATGAAATTATTAACTCCACAATAAATTCCATTTCCATACGATAAGTAAGTAAGAAGAAAAAGTTAATCATTACGCTGCAGTAAGCAGATTTATCAGTGGGCATAGCCCCCTGCAATGAAAAGAATCCAAAAATAACATCTAGGCTCCTAGGCCATCATTCCTGAGAATGGCTTCCCAAATTAAACAGACCTAAACGCATGGGATAATGGACAGTTAATTGTTATACAGGACTTAATTTTATCCGCGGTATAGCAATAAACAAATTCTACGCGGACGAAGTCGCGGGCAACAGCTAGTATGTCTATAAAACGTAAATAAAGGCACGGTACTTTTCCGGGGTTGTCTTTTCACTAGGACATTTAAGCAATTGACTGAACAAGTTTTTTTACTGCCGGAAAACCTGGCCTTGCTAACATATTTTTGGCTCATAAGTAGTGTAAGATACCAGATTACTCACGATTTATCATATCGGATACTAAGGTTGACAGTTTTGAATGTATCCAAGATTCTTAATCGTGGTACGCCGCTTATCAAAAAGCCTAATATAATAAAACGCGAGTAATCCGGTATTTTACGAGTACCCACGTTAGTTGTCTTTGTGAAGTCTTTGTACTCAAAATACCATCAACTTATTTATGAGTGTTACCCTTGTCGATGCAGTTGTCTCCAGTCCGTTCTTTCCAATGCAAGTCCTTTCACCTCCTGACACGACACTATATACTCAAAATAAATTTGGCTCTTTTTGTGACAACCGTTTCTAACCAACATTCTTGCTAAACTATTTTACTAAACCAACAGCTGGATCCGGCACCGATGCAACTACAGACAGCACAACTGTGGACATTTCCTCGCGTCGCTTCAGAGCTGAATTTCTGCAGGAGTGGCAAGGCTCTGCAGACGCCCCGTACTTCGATCCAAGCACGCCTAGAAACATCACGGGACTGGTCGGCCATCCTGTGAGGTTGCTCTGTCGCGTCAAGAATTTGAAAAACAGAACAGTGAGTTTTTTATTTATGTTTCTTTACTTATTCAGTTGCTTAAAACTGGTAAGTATTTTTAGTAGCTATTATCATTATATCGTGCGAAAATTTGATGTCACCACCTTTACAATTGTCAGTTTTCAATGACGATTTGAACTAAATTTCTTTGCCAATATGAGGCGCGCTAAAACAGAAAGCTCTTCAAGTCAGCTATTGACACCGGATTGCCATTGAAAACTGACATTTGTAAAGTTGGTGAAATAGGGGCCCGGTACTAGTAGTCAAAATAAGTCTGTTTGAAATCACTGTTGCTGCAGTTTTCAAGTTTTGAAACGTCAAAATAAATACTTAAAACATGTTTTACGTGTGATGAAACCCTGAAATGAGTTAAAAATAGCAGCGGAAACATAAAATAGACTATTTTTTCACACCGTGACATTTTTTGCTTAACTTGGGTTGCGAGACCTCGCATCGTGCCAAAATTAACGTGATTTTGGGTCAATAGGAAGAATCCTTTAGAATTTGATTTATTTGCGATTGACAAAACTGATAGACGAATAAGGAAAAAAAAATAGTAATGTGTTTACCATTCGTGTCTTTGTATTTACCATTATTTAAAAACTGTTAAAGTTAACTGTTAAAAGCATCATCCGTAATTAAAAACTTAGATAGGATAAAGATAGGATCTCCGAATCTCCGAATTTCATCTTCTTATAAGCACCTAAGTAAGGGAGTAGGTACACATTACACTGTACAAAAAAAAACAGGATTTAAAATCATAACCAATCAAAAATCTTGTCCCTAATCGAAGTTGCAAACATGACAAAGAAAGAAAGAGACATGTTGCCTGGTGTCGACAATGCCATTCGATACTCGAAACACGTCTAGACGGTTTGCCTTCGTTGTTGTTCACCATTTTAGTTCTATTTCCCTTAATACCATGATTGTATGCACCATAAAGCAGACAGACGGGAGGAGCCTTTGGCTTATCTATGCACTACAATTTTTCTGCCACTTCTCCAGGGGAACGGAGTATACACGTTCAGCACACGGTCTACACTCTTGTCAAAAACTGTTACGTTTTTATAAACTTATACTAAAACAAAACTGTCACACATATGCCAAAAACACGCACACAATCAACTGACCCTCTAGTCTGCATATTGAACAGACTTGTAACATTTTTGGCGGAGGGGAAATCGCGCGTTAACATAATATCCATTCCTTTCCTGCTCTTAGGCATGCACCCTTATGCAGGTCATAATGGGAATGAAATTAAAATACTCGGCGCCTCCTAACGCATCACATAATTACGACTAGAGACACGAGAGGGCTTTGCGCTTTTTTGATAAAAATTGAAAAGTGATGAAAAATGTATAGTTACTGAAATAACTATATTACTTAGCAAATACATCCAAACTTACGCAAGAACAGTCTTTGCAAGAATAGTATTTTGTTAATAATAATTAAAATGAAGTGCATAGTGTTATGCAAGTGGGAATGGTATCACACTTTTTGTTGGCTTTAAATTTTTTTGTTCTGAAATCAAATTGCACAACGAATTTTTTATTTAAACCGCATCAATCATTACAATAAGAGAATATCAATTTTACAATATAATGTTGTTTGACCCTCTTCCGAATTTTGGTTGCATCAACCTTTTTGCCTCCTAAGGTAATCCCTGTCGAACCTTATTTGGCATCCATTGGAATAAAAGGTATTTGATACGCCTATTTCCACATTTAACCTGATAAGAAAGGCGAGCGGATGCTTTTTTGTATCTTTTTGTTTATTGTTGAATTCGATACAATGGATTTTTCGATAAGCTTTTTTAAACCACCTTTTACGGGACCACCTCCAATGGTATTGTTAGATCCGATTGTTACTTCCAAGGGGGATTTGAATCTCAAAAATAGATACCTATTTGGTTTGCCATAATACTTATTTTATCGAAACCAAAGAGTTTTTTCGGTCTTAAACTCATTTTTATGGCAAAATCAGCGTCATAAAATTAAGTTATGTTCTGTGACTTTAGGCTTGTGCCCTTGATACTCAACTACGTAATAAAAAACACTGAGCAACAAGCAAAATATACCAAGCAATTCCATAAAGTAGGCTTTTTATTTAGGTGCGAGGTTTCTACTAAATCAATAACTGTGTGTTTTCGCTCGCCTCCATAATCCCTTACCAAATTCAATTCAAAATACAGTAAATAAAATAAAATACGACCAAATTTTAACTCGCTTGCTCTTCGTTCATCTGATAATTTTGACCATAATACCAGTTTATTGTACCTATAGTCTTTTGAAATATTTCAAAGTTACGACAGTTTGGCTTACAACGTAAATTTTAACATCCCTTAGTTAAATCCGCCGAGGCTTTAATTGAATTCAAATAAATTTCCTTTCGTAGTATTTGGCTTATAGCGGGTAGTTTCACAGCTATTAGCAATAATTGGTCGCCTTAACGATGCTCAACTCCCACCATTAGTGGAATGTATGAAGTTTCAGATGCGAGGCAAATTTTGATAATCATCCTTTATTAACAATTAATTTGTTTAAAATGTGTAAGTGTGATAAAAAAATCAAGTGACCGATTATCTGCTTTTGAAGAACTTTTAAGATAGCGTGTGATATTCCTTTAGTTTCGAGTTAAACTTGAAACGGGATTGTAATCAAACAAAAGGAGAAATATCACCGAGTGCAGAAATTTTTCTCAATTTCATGATTTGTCACTGCAAGAGTAATAAATTGGAAATAAAAAAATAAAACTGCAACGGACAAACTTCAATATTTTAAGTATTTTGCTCAAGACAACAGTTTATTGCAATCCAATTATAAAAAGAAAATCCTTTGCAATGAAAGCGAAATGATAAGACATAAAATCATGTGTGCGAAATTAAAGGCTATATTTGTATCCTTCTAACTATTTATTGACGCTGCGAATTTGACAGCCACTTAAAATGTACGTATTTTAGAAAAAGAAATAAACATCGTGAAGCAATTGACACTAGTTCCAAACTAAGCAAATTTATGGGTACAAAGCAATGGATACTTAAACAACTTAAAATTAAACATTCAAGACTCGAGACCAAACATTCCTATTCATAGTACAAACTTCTGCCCCGACCGGGGATCGAAACTGGTAGGTACCTGAAGCTTCGTAGAGATAAACTACGTTAACATGGCCTGCCCCTCCAAATTACTATTTCAATGTGTTTAATCCTTACGCAAGAGCGTGTACTCGTATGTATTTGTAAGCATTAATCGTCAGTAGCAACCCTGCATGCAACAGTTTTGGTGATGCTTTATAAGAACTTTCACAAATGCATTGAAGCGTTTTGAATTTTGGAGAGGAGGCCAAGCTATCGTAGTTTAACTGCAGGCTATCCGGTCGTCAAATCTGTATCCTTAATTATTTTCACAAGCGCGCCATTCACAAACAACAATCTCTCAGCACAAGTATAAATAGTATCTATGTTTATTCTAGGGAAGCATAAACCGCCGCGTTATGGGCACTAGGCTTTTATATTTATGATTACCTCCTCTGATAGCGATCGTTCTACCTCGGAAGTGGGTACTTTACCATCGCCATTGATAACACGTAGACCAGTGAAACGGCTCGTCACGACCCATTTTATAGAATCCAAATGAAACCCGCGGGATAAGAGTTTATCTGACGGGATAAAATTAATTTTGTTAGGGATTTTTTACGGGGCCCGTCATGATTGAACGCGATTATGGGTTTTAAATTGCCGGTGTTGTGCGCGGTGTTTTGGAGTTAAAATAGACGATGAAACCTGGACAAGAGTAATTTTAATTATTTATTTTAGTCACTAAACCCGAACAGCCAGTTTCATAATTCTTTGGAAGTCAATTTATGATTTGAAATGCAGAAATGAACTTAATAAGGGCTATCGCGACTCAAAAATCGATCTGTCATTCTCCACCAATGAGAGATAAGCAACTGGCCTGTGATGGGTGGATACTGACAGATGATCCTTACTCAACACTGGCGATTCTGGCGGATTTTTGACTCGCGTACCTACCTACCTAATTTCAAAGCGACATGCAAACGCAGGTAGGTAAATTTGAAATGTCATTCTAGAACCAGTAATTATGTTTTATGACAAATGATGTACACAAATAACATAAAATTAATAGTGATCGATTTGAAAGCCTCAGCAACGGTTCAATAAAGTATGACTAATTCATTATCAATTTCATTCTCCCGTGAATAGGAAGTTTGACGTCAATAACATCCGAAATAGCTTTTGTGTTATGAAGAACACTGAATACATTTACATAGTAAAATTCAGTTACATTAAACTCCACAATTTAGCATTTATAAGCGGGGGCGCCAAATTGAAAACCTGATTTCCCGGTTTAAATTTATTAATTAATGTTGTTTTGTTAATTCATCATT
Source organism: Clepsis dumicolana (assembly GCA_963691665.1). Taxonomy (NCBI): domain Eukaryota; kingdom Metazoa; phylum Arthropoda; class Insecta; order Lepidoptera; family Tortricidae; genus Clepsis; species Clepsis dumicolana. Next base: position 4,049,157 of record OY829512.1, on the reverse strand, counting down.
CATCATCACCAGCCGTTTTTTACGTCCCACTGCTGGGCACAGTCCTCCTCTCAGAATGAGAGGGCTTGGGCTATAGTTTCTGCTCGGGCCCAGAGCTAATTGGGAATTAGCAGGATTGCGAGGTTTCCTCACCAAGTTATCCATCGCCAAAAAGCTACAATTATATTACAATATTACAAATTTAATTTTGCGCATAAATTCCAAAAACTCAGAGGTGCTAGCCGGAGCTCGAACCCATGACCCTCTGCTTGAGAGGCCGTAGGCCATATGCCGAAACCACTAGGCTATGACGGTATTAGAGTTCATCTGTCTTGTGTCACAGATAACGACATCTATAATTATTAGCGGGCACTACTTCAGGGTAAGCTGAAGTAGTCTAGTTTGTAGTGCTATTACGGGGTTAGCAAATTTGAATGAACCGTCAAGACTTCAGCCAAGGTTTGAGTTTCAAGTGAGCACACCTGTGGAGTTTTTTTTCATTCTTCCATATAAAAATTTTCAACCAGCAGAGGCAATGAATGCATGGGAGAATGCTTTTTTTTTTCAAAGTTAAAACCTTACAGGGGTGTCTATTTAGACTTACTCAACCTCTGGCTGAAGTCCTGACAGTTCATTAAAACAAACCCTGTATGATCTTTATTACTTAACATTTGTCCCACGAAATATTTTTATCGACGGTAACTTCCCTACACTTTATATCAAGCACCGTATTTCATCTTAACATTCAGATCCCGCTTGAGTCTTTTTAATATCGCTTCCAAGTCCCTGTATTCATCTTACTTTAATAAAACACACAGCAATAAATAACTAGCAACAGTACAGGATTTCCGAGAAATGAAATGCAAGGCCACGATTCTAATGAAGTGGGGGTGGCCCCATTAAAAGGGGGGGGGGGGTACAACGAAATTTACTGAACTCCGTAGAGTTGCTATTGTGTAAATCTTTTGGAACGACTTGATTCTTATTCTAATTAAGGGATGACAATCTCGATTAGTTCGTAACGTTACTTTGAAGATCCCATCGTTAGTTTATGGATACTAAGCTGTATGTACCAGTAGTGCTGCACTGTCCCAATCTTATTTCGTAGTTGTAAAGGTGACAAGCGATTGACAACCGTATATTGGAATTAAAGTGTTAAACATTAATTAGACATAACTAAAACTAACTTAGCAATAACAAGAAACATAAAAACTAAAAATTAAAATCTAAATTTGGACCCTTGGGCAGGGTGCCTACGCAGGCAGCATTCCCGCGCTGGATTGCTATGGCGAGTATTTACTTTAAGAATTATGGTTAACCGTTCAATGAACGCATATAAGACTTTCACTTTAAAATGACCCCACGAAAACTATACCGCGGTGGGTGGGGCTTGCAAACTACTGGCGCGCCGATCAGTTAGGTTGCGCGAGTCCGCAATGGCGGACGCTGTTTTGACAGTTTATTTTAATCATCAAAAATAAGATTTATGTTTTAAAATGCCTTCATATGTGGTGAAGTTGTGCAAATATCACACGAATCACTGTCCCAAGGCATCCAAGGATAGTGGAATCACTTTTTACATGTAAGTACACCATTACCTGAAAATGCAAAAAATTCTTGCTTACCACAGGGATGTCATTATGCATAATGTAGCAGCTCATTTTATTAATTATTAATTGCCTGTTGGACTATTATATTTACTAAGATACAGATTTGGATTTCAGGCGAATTCAAGCGAGTGAAAATTCGGAACGTTGTCCAAACCCAGGCTCGCGGGAAACTAAGTAATTTAAATGCCCGCCAAGGCATTTGAATTTGCCCGCCAACGCGTTAATTAGCTAGCCAGCCAATAGCGCGACGCGGCGATGGTCGGCCACACTGTTTCCACCTCCAAAAAGTAGTGGATTTAAAAAATTTGGCCCAGCTAGAAAATATATTGCCAGCCTTGTTTTATAGCGTTGTGGGCCTGAGGCGAGGGTTGACTACCTATGTTATCATATTTAACCATATTCAAAATGTATACTGTTAGCTTTCTTAAAATTAATAGGATAATTGTATAACAGTTTATATTCAATTTAATGTAAGTACTCATTTGTTATTAATAAATAAATGCGATGTGTTGTCTTCGCTTCGTGCTGCCCGCCATATTTGAATGCAGAAAAAGAGGGGGAGGCAGAGAGGGAGACGGTGGCGGGAAAATGAAGAGGAGCGAGAGAGAAGGAACCGGCACGGTTTTTTGGAGGGAAACGTTATATAGAAGCTTAAGGATTTTTCAGGGTGATAAAAACTTGTAATGCAATATTAGAAGGACGACAAATAAACAAATTATAACAGCAATACATGGTTTTATTGGATTTACGTAAGTAAAAGTAAAATCTTACAATGCTCTAAATTTGCTAAACATAATATATTAAAATTATTAAGATAGTGCAAGAATATTTTTTTATGACTGGTCCCCTCATGCATAACGTTGTCCACGCATCTGACCACATCTGACAGACGTTGACATCGCAGCAGACGCGCGAACCAATAATGGCCGTAATCTGTCATGCCGAGAACCAATAGCATTGGGCCAGTGCGCATTGCCGGACGCTGACAAACGCTACTGGCCTTCTGGTCAAATCTATGAGTATTTATAAAATGGCGTAACTAGCAAAGCACATCCTAATGGCAACCTAGATTGGTGCGTATTAACGTAATTTTTGAATGCATGGATAGTTTAGTGTATGGTTACTTTGCTGCTGCGTGTGTACTTCATCTTTGTGCGAGTTTTGGCTCTACTAGTGAACCATACGTTGTATGGAAAGACTGCTTCCATGTTTTATATCCGTTCACTGTTAACGGTTATATCATAAAACGGTTACAAAAATATTTCAAAAAAAAACCTACATAAAACTGAATGGACCTTTGTAATGTGATCAATATGGTTTGCTACCTTACTTTTGACAATTAGTAAAAGTCACAATGAAAACGAGGGTAGTTGTGCGCTGGTAGCAGAGGCCCGAGTACAAATATTCGAAACCTGCGTCACGTAAAATCGATAAGTAAACGTTATCAAGTTTGTATGACGTTTGGAACAGCGCCCGCCCGTAAGCGTATTTGTAACTAAAATTTAGTATGACGTTTCTCAATCTCGATACGATAACCGTAACGTTACACAGGATTCGAAAACTCGTGCTCAATCCTCAGAGCCTTTACTGACGCAGTTTGCGCTACCACCGAAGCGTGTGCTCCCATTAAAAGGACCATGGATTAGTCCAAAACATGTCATTCTATACTCGACTGACAAACTTGAGTGATCCGTTTATTTCACTATGACATTAAAACTACTTTAGCAACGTAAAATTCGTGTTAAAGAAACAAAGTTCCTGCATCTACTTAAAACTAAATACTAGGCAACATTATAGAATCACTATTAACTCGGGAAGTTCCAATTTAAACTTGGGAATGCTCACTCCTCCCTCCCGAGAATCTTAGCGGGCTGAAATTAGTCTTCTATCTTAGTACCTCCTTATCCTTTTAGTTTGCAACTGATACTGCTACCTTGGGCTTTTTGTAATAAGCGAATGAAGCAACTTTTTAATTCTGATTGCCTTTGGTCTGAGATCTTTGAGGCGTGAGGGCGTTTTGCTTTTCTTCACTTTTTTTTTTTGGGATAAGTCCGCCTTTGTACTCAAATGTTATTGTTGTAACTTATGTTTTATCCTGTATTTTGTACAATGAAGTGTTTACTTACTTACTTACTTAATTAAATTCTAAATACATTTACGTGGATGTTTTTCAGTTACAATCAATTATTACACTTATGGTTATACTGCCCCGCCCATAGACATTGTATAGAGTGTGGACGTGCTTTTCGGTAGGTACTTCGTTTTTGTTTCCAATTCAGTGTGACTACAAAGTAGTCTCAGTGATATGAGCCTCGAGCACGTCCGCACGGGCACCGCCGGCCGCGCACCGCGCCTGCCGCCGGGCTAAGCAACACCGTTCCTATTTCAAAATGATCTTAAGGGCATATTATTATCCTGATGTTCATATTAATGGCCCCGCCGCTATGAAGTCAATCCTGACACATTCCACAGCTATGTAGTTTCTGATTATTGACAATGTTAACCATAGGAGAAAAAGGTAAACAAAAAAAATCGAGCAGGTCTCACCTATGGAATCAGAAACTTCATAGCTAAACTTTGTTCATAGATCATCTTTTGTTTCCGTGTTCAGGTGTCATGGGTGCGCCACCGCGACATCCACCTGCTGACGGTGGGGCGCTACACCTATACGTCGGACCAACGCTTCGAGGCGCAGCACAAGCCGCGCTCCGAGGAGTGGGCTTTGCGCATTCGCAGCCCGCAGCGCCGCGACTCCGGCCAGTACGAGTGCCAGATCTCTACCACGCCGCCTGTGGGCCATGCCGTCTTTCTCAACATCGTGGGTAAGCTTGAGTTTTATATAGAAGCATGACATGTGTCACAGATTCAAATTACTGGATCCTGAGGCGATGGCAGCAGTGGTGGAGATGCGAATCAGACAGTAAAACTGATGAATCACTACGCTACCTATGTAAGATTCACCATCTTCTTCGAAACCGTTGATAAACGTTATCTGTGGTTAAAACACGTGCCACTTGTGAATCCAGGCAGTACGAGTACCAGATGTCTACCATACTATCGTCTTAAATATCGTGGGTAGCTTTTGTTGATTATAGAATCAAGTGACGCTATTTAGTACACTTCCACTTGACAGTGAAGAGAGTTAGGCTGGGTACGAGCTCCAGTTTCCATCACGCCGCTTCTCAGCAATGCTTCCTTAACATTGTTGACAAACTGCTGTTAATGGTTCTACTGTGTTCTCTACATGCCAACTTGTTATTTCGCAACTCAATCAAGGACCAATAATTTTAAGATCTTGAAATGGGAAACCAAATAATTAGTTGCAATAATAATGTGGCCCACAAAACTGTTCGAAGAATTATATGTATAATATACGTATTTAAATCTATTGCTCGGTTTCTTAAGTTCAAGCAAAGGAAGAGACCAAAAACGTTCACCAATTTGTTACTTCACCCGAAGCAGTAAGTTAACACTTGCCTCAATTTATCTCGCTAAGTAAACACTTGGTTTTTCGTTCAGAAATTGCACGTAGCAATTTAATTAACGTGGAATACAGGAGCAAATTACTTATCTGCTTTTGTATACAAAGTAGGGTGTTATAAAGATGAAAGCAGGAAGAGAAGTAGCTTCATTTGAATAAAGCCATAATAATTATTGTACCTACTATTGTATCTAAATTTTTCGCTGCTCACAAATCATCTTTTTATGTGTATTCTCCCGTGCTGATATTATTAGGCGTTTTATATGGGATAACTTTGTGTAATAAACAAACATTGAGCCCATAATATAAGTATACATCAGCCATTAAAAAGCTCACACAGAATCACATTATCAAACAGAGTCTCAAGGGGCCTGTCTCATAACGACTTGTAACTCGTAATACAAGTGGACTTCTCTGTCTATTAGGAACATAGAGTTGAAAAGAGGCTTGCGCTAGTAATACAAGCTGTTATCAAACAGGTCCGTGCAACCGCACCGACGTTGGAAAATACATTATTATTGACAACCTAATGGGGCTTGTGGTCACTTGTGTCTTGTCTTTTTTACGCCCTTATATAAAAACGGGGCTCTGGTTAAAAATGGACGGATAAAGATGTAGGTAAAACCTTTTTTAGGATGAAAACCCTTTTTTCAGGGGGATAATCCTATTTGTGAATATGCTCGGCCACCAATACTTGAAGCATTGTTTTGTCAAGTATTCTTGATGCCTTCTAAATGTGTAAATAAAAGACGGTACCTATTGCTTTTACTTGAATACCATGCTTACGAAATTTAAATGTGCGCGAATTTTAGCAGTTGACTTAATTAAAAAAAAGTACTTTTCTTACCTATTAAAAGAAATCAATCACAATTATTTCGATTTCTTTTATAAGTAGGTAGGAAAGAAAATTGAAATATTTAGAGTGAATGAATATACCTACTAAAAGACGAAATAATATTCCGGGACTTAATCATGATTGTCGGTATTGTGGGTCGGTGTGACGTGAAACTGTAGAATTGAAATTTGAAAAACTTGCACAGCTAAACAATGATAACTTCAGTCTATTCGTGACCACAGCGGCAGCAGTGCCATCGAAACATCTAGGTGGTGATTAAGTCCCAAATGTTATTAATTTAGTGTATTTTAAAGTCTACTCAAAAACTGAAGAACCTAATTCCTTTTCTTTCTAAAATACCCATAGAGCCAGAAACAACAATCTCTAGCGGAGCAGAGCTGTTCATTCAAGCTGGTTCCACTATCAACCTGACTTGTACAGTGCGTCACACACCAGAGCCACCCACATCCATAACTTGGACCCATGTGGATCAGGTATTTTAAGGAGTTCTTTATGTTTTTTTTTATGTTTGGATGATTCTTCTCGACTCAAATATAAGTTTTTCTACTAATAAATAACGTTGTGTGTGTCGTAGAGATAATTGTGCCATTATTTTTCTGTCTGGCAGTTTCATATTCTATTAAAAGCTCACATTCAGTGCTGCGTTTTTTTTATGAACGAAGCACTCTGCCGCACTGAACGTCTGCTCTGAGTGCCAATAATAGTAAATATTTAATACTTGGGGGATCTACTAACGAACGCCATTCACGCACCAATCTGAGATAATAGTATGGTTATGAGATCTTCTAAGTAGGTAACAGTGGTGTTTAGTTAATACAGACAACTTGGCAGACGGAGAGGTCTATCATTCCATTAAAACGATATTTAATTGTACGTATATTAAATTATAGCAACCTAATTTACTTTGATACTGTAGTTTCCAGAACTAGAATTATTTAAATGTACTAATGAAACCTGACACTCAGCTCTGTTGGTTCTAAGATGTTACGTACCGACTTTGTTAAGATTATCTTATGTACCTATGTAAGTGAGTTTGACTGATAACTTGGTAACTCACAGAGATTTATCTTAACGGAGTTACTTAACTTGATGTATTAAAGTAACTTCTAAGTACCCTATTCAATTTTAATTGCGTTTAACTTTTTAATGTGGCTGTTGCTTTGTCTTTGTTCAGAAGTAATTTTATTATGTAAAACAAGCGTGTTGTGGTTGAAACACTTGAAAATTTTCATATTTTTAAATGTCTTAAATTTTATCATGGTTTCCTCGTTACTTATTTTAGGTTTTGGTAATTTTTGGTAAAGCAAACGAGCAAGTGGATCACCTGGTGGTAAGTGATCACCACTGCCCATAGACACAAGCAACCCCGGAGGGGAAGTAGCTGTATTTTACCCTTTTATACAGTTTGAAATTACAATCTTCAATACTTAATCAACTGTCTAGACAGAAAAGCGAAAATAATGACTTGCCAACAATGAATTAGTTGCTCTGCATAATTCAAATTCAACACTTTTAAATTCTTTTAATTTCAATGTAGTTTCATAAGATATGTGTTTTGGTACTTAACATCTTAAATTCTATCTAACTTTTTTATTATTGCTAACATTTCTAGACAAGGAAATTTTAGCCAATTCAGTCACTATTCTTTTTCTTTTAAAGCGGGAACAATTCTTCTACCTTTTAGGGTAGGTACAGTCATTACTCATAAAGCCAAGCACTATACTCTAATTTACAAAAACAAACGCCAATCGCTTTTTGTTCCAAGCAGGCAAAATAATATAGCCAGCACTTAAGCGACCGAAAATTACAGGGTTGTCGCCGAATAGATTTAAACAACGCCCCTAAACGATGATTAGGCGATAAATCCTTCGTTTAACGGTACTACAGGTAACCCTGGGAAGGATTGGAACTCTATTCTAAGTCCAACGGGTCATTGGTTTGAACGTTATTGCCTTGCGAAGCGTTAGGGAAGGAACTTCGTGTTTTAAATTACAGATGAAACGACGCTTTGCAATCGTATTGTTGCCACCTTGAGTTTATTTTAGGGTTAAATAAATTATTGCGTAACTTTATTCAATTCAGAAGTAAAATCAAAAAGTCTGTAGATAGTTTTGCCAGTAGGTAATCATAATAAAACTGCATTTATCCCATTTAGGCACTAGCTGTTGCTCGCAACCATAAAAAAATCTAGTACCTACCTATGCAAGCAAGCGATCATACAAACATGCAAGTAAACAAGCATGCAAGCAATCATGCAAGAAAGCACGCAAGCAAGCTAGCATTGAAACATGAAAGCGTAGTGTCTCTGTTATTTAGCTGTCCTACAGGAACTATTTGAGAAATTGGAATACAATATTAAACAAATTCTTTACCGTATCACAGGCTATGCGTAAACTGAATTGCGCGCCTTCTGGTTTAAATTTAATTTATTATATATTTTATATCTATTATTCAAGTGTCGGAACCAGGTTTTAATAATTGTAGCCTACTTATGGTATTTATTTATTATTACCAGGATAAGTAGGATACCTCAGAGTCCCTTGAATCGTCGACACTATCTATTTTCTGCTAAAATCAGAATAATTTTATTGTTTGTTGTATAAATGTTAGGTTAGGAGCTTTCGATGAAATGAAAATGAAACAGCTATGAAACGTGTGTCGGCAATTTGATGATAAACCAGGATATATATCAAGTGAGAAAAGCTTTGCCCTATCAAAATGTTTATGACATTGTCATAAGATCGATTTTTGCCTGGCCCGTGGGAAAGGTTTCTCTACTATGCCTATACTTACCTATTTTAGGTCTGCTGAATCTGGTTTTATTTTGTCTTGCACCAAAACTGCATTGCGCCTTTTATCCACGTAAACAACAAAAATAAGTAAGTAAATATAACCTTAAATTGTGTTACCATAAGTTGAGAGGAGCGCAAGAATATAAGGTTCCGTACCGTTGCCAAATCGAGATTCAAGTGGATACAAAGTCGGTCTCGTGCAAACTAAACAAATTTACTTTTCCGCAACTTCGAAATACGTTGGCAAGGTGGGCGAGTCAAGTCGCTTCTTGCCTGATATGACGCAAAAATTCCACAAATTTACATGTATACACTAGTGATCACTTAGTGATTAAAAGGCGACCACGATTCGTTATATTAGTTCATTATTAGGTATTTAGTTTCTGATTGTAGCAGTTTTCTGAAATTAAAAAAAGTTTAATCATATGTCATGGGACAATTATTATTATTATTATTATTGTATTTTTTTGTTTTATGTGCAATAAAGAGATATACATACATACATACAATTTGACACCAATTGACCTAGTCCCAAACTAGGTAAAGCCTGTACTATGGGTACTAGACAATGGATAAACATACTTATATAGATAAATACATACTTCTAAATTCATACATGGTTCTTAGCTAAGTTTAATTGAAATCGGTTCACCCGTTTTTGAGATATTGAACTTTGAAATGAAAATGTCGGGGGTTTTTCAACTTTTCTAATCGCTTCACGTATTTTTAACAGATAGCTACTACCCACCTATATAATATTGCAAAATATTTCTTTTAATTCTCATTAAAGTATTAAATGAAAATGTTTGTCGAAGCTAGACGATTTACTTCAATGTATTTTAAATTGCGTTTCCATTGAATGCCACCTCATGAGTGCATTGAGTGCCACCTTATGAGTTATGACTGCAACCCAACTAGACGCCTTAAAAATCTCAATGACCTAACCAACTCAGAAAAGTTGAAAAACCCTCGACATTGTCATTTCAAAGTTCAATATTTCAAAAACGGGTGAACCGATTTTAATGCAACTTAGCTAAGAACCATCTCGATTAAACTAGCTTTCGATTGAAAAAAAAACGCATTGAAATCGGTCCACCCGTTTGGGAGCTATGATGCGACAGACAGATACACTGATATACAGATACACGTGTCAAACTTATAACACCCTTCTTTTTCGACGGGGGTCGAAAAGAGGAATTGTACAGATACCGGTAACCAGACGACCAAAACCGTTTTTTAAAGCCTGCCAAAATCATTTTACTCACTTTCGACTCCCGCCCCCATATTCACTTAACACAAATGAAAGCAAGGAGACTCTTCATGTAACAACTTCTTTTAACAGGTGATAAACTTCGACTCTGCGCGTGGTGGCATCTCCTTAGTGACAGAGAAAGGCATGCGGAGCACGAGTCGGCTGCTGGTGCAAAGAGCGAGGGGTTCAGACGCAGGCTTGTACACCTGTGGGCCTAACAACGCTCCGGCAGCTGCCACGAGGGTCCACGTGCTGTCTGGTAAGAAGAATAGTTTGGCAACCCCGTTTCCCTTCCTTCCTTCCCTTGAGACCATGGATGCAACGTTGCGTGCGAAACGTCGAGGTATTCAAATTTAACTTTAAATATGTAATTTTTACGCTATTAAGTCCCGAGACTCCCGAGTGTCATGATAATAGTTTAGCAAGTTTCTAATAAAGCAAGTTTAGGTGGATTGTGGCTATTTCGTAAGCAGGTAGATATTCTGTGGCCATAGCAAGGGAAGCCGCCGTTATGTTGAAGTGAGAAATAGATGCTTATTTACGTCTAAACACCTTCGGTCAATAATAAGTAGATGTCGGGTCAGAGCGTCGAAAACGTCTCGGCAAACAACGGCGCACTTGTAGAGTGAGCTCTTGTTTATTGTACGCAAAATTGTACATTATTGTAACAGCTTAAGGATTATATTAGACAAAAATAATCGATAGCAAACTGGGACTATAGACGGTGAAATATTTTTACTTCGTTTTGGTTCGTAATTATTGATCGAAGCTACACACACTAAAAGTGTTTAAAGTGTAAATAGTATTTTGCATAAAAAAAAGTTATAACTTGTTACGCATGAAGTGGATTAATCATAATTAATTGTTCCATTCAATTAAAAAATATGTGATAAGTACTTTACAAATTTTAAAGTCACAATTAAAATTTGTAACTTAACTAGCTCGATTTCAAAAGGGTATCCGCAAAAGTTTCAACGCCCAGAAGGTCTGAATGCTTTTTTACTAACAATTATCCCTTAAACTTTGCCAAATTAACCAATGTACCAGGATTTTGTGTTCAATTGAATGTACTGGAAGTTCCAGATTTGTGTTTTAATACAGAAATCAGTTTTGGAGATAACAACTTTTGTTAGCAAAAAGACAGTAAAACAAATAACTGAAAAAAAAACGGATGTTTAAGCGACGTATAAAAACTTCCAAAACTCGTTTTTCATCTAACCAATTCAGTTAAAAGGACCGAGCGTTTTAATGTCATGAAAAAACGCGCAGCATTTCTATTTAATAATTGCGCAGTTTGTTTCTAATTCGCTTTGCAGCTCAAACGACTACGATTCTCTTTATTCCGTATCCGTGTTTTGATGAATTTGCGATTTAAATAATCAAATTGGCAGCAATAAAAAAAATCGCATACTGAAAACAGTTATAAGAGGTAACCATACGATTTTAAAATCGGTTTAGCCATTTTTGGGATATTGAACTTTAAAATGAAAATGTTGCGGGTTTTTCGAATTTTCTAAGTTGGTTAATGATTAGGTTAACATTTAAATAATTATGTTAATAGCTATGCGGTAAAAGTACCTGAGACTAAGTAATCCTGACACATTGCACAACTATGAAGTTTCAGACTATTGGCAATGTTAACCATAGGAGAAAAATGCTAGACTTGCTTGTTGCGTGTAATTTATCAAATAAACGGTGAAGGAAAACAGCGTGAGGTACACATGAGTGTGAAACAATTCATTGATGTCTGTGAAGTTCCCGATCCGCACTGGGTCCGCGTTGGAACTTTAGCTCAAGCCCTCTCATTCTGAGAGGAGGCCTGTGCCAAGCAGTTGGGACGTAAACAGGCTCATGATTATGACGATGACTATCACCCGAGGTCATTGATATCATTTGGTTTATCATTAATACCAAATACCAACTTTCCTACAAGAAAATCATTAGCGTGAGCTAAATAAACATTTTACTTGTCATTGGTCTTGTAATTAAGTTCTTCTTCTAATAAATAAAACCACATTTTTATAGCCATGTCAACAACCTAATTATTACCCCCTGTTGAAGGCACCAAGGGAAATTATAAACGTACAAGTACAGTTTCTTTTAAATGAACGGACAATTTTAATTAATCTTAATTTTCATGGAACTGACTGATTAAAACTTTTTGAAAGGAAATTTATTTACATTAAGCCCCTACCTAATTAGTTTCTGCTATGAAGTTTTAAACGAAACAATTAAGTTACCACAGATAATATGTTAATCGTTATCCTAAATCGAAAGTCACGTTTAAAAAAAAATTAGAACCATTAATTTTATATTTTGTCTACCCGTGATCATGATGAATGTAACTGCGTCGAAATATCAGGAGCTCAAATATAACTAATGTGATTAACCGTGAATCACAACATAAAACTGTCACACATTATGAAGATACTAGGGACTTAAATTTAAATACCTCGACGTTTCGGGTCCCTTCGATACCATGAAAAACGTCGCGACCAAAACGTCGAGGTATTTAAATTTAAATATGCTTTTTACGCGATTAAGTCCCGAGTTTCATGATAGTGTATGAAAATCGCGAAAGTTTAAATCAAAACTGTCACAGTTTATTTATGTTCAAATCTTTTTTCACAGGAGAGCATCCGGCAGCCATGCAGCAGGGATGTGCAAAATCTTCTCTGGACAAGACAACAGCCGCCTTGTGCTGTCTTCTTATCTTCTATGTTCTGTGCAAACCTTACGAGGTACTACAGTTCGGTACTTAATCTCTCTTCGATCAACTTCATACATTATTTTTAAAATAACAATCGCTGTTCACTTATTACTTAACTGTAAATATTTCTCGTGTCTGTAATAGGTAGGTATTTTTATTTGTAATTCAATACCAGGTAGGACTATTCTTCTGTCTATACGAGTATCATTTTAAATTGTGAAAATTTAATTTATTCAGAAGTACGAATTTATCTATCAATTAGTATCTTCTACACTCAAAGAAATAAAGAAGGCCTTATTCCATAAAATGTGTAAGGTTGAAGATCCGTTTTTCTTTACTTTGACAAAGTTTTATTTCGACAAATGTAAATATTAGATTAAAACATACATCAACGAATAATAAAATATTGTTATAAAATTGGTGGTTTTTAATTCGATTATTTCTATTCCTGACACTAAAGTGAAGTAAGCACAGTACCTACTCTGTTTAGAACTAACTAATAAAGCAAATTTAAAAGGTATGCAAAATATAACGTAATAAAAAATCCAAATACTAATAATATTACTTGATATTATAAAGTATTTTTAAATAAACTTTTCTCTGTGTGTGATGATTTAATTCTAAGCGTCGAACTTTGATTTGATTCGTATTTTCACATATAAAGTTGCTAGTGTTTTTGAGAAAACATACAGGATTTACACCATCAAATCTGTCTCAATGATAATGAACACCCAATTCTTTTAGTTCTAACAAGATATCATTAATACAACCACACATCCACAATGGCAGGATTGCGGTCAAAATAAAACCAATTTTAGGACGCCATCTACATCAAGAGTAAAATTACTTTACGGAGGTCCATAACTTAAGGAAAAGTTTGGTATTATTATTATTATTATTGAAAATGGTCTCGTAAAGAGCTCGAAACGAGTAGTATGATAGTGGGGGTGATAGTTGGGTCTGTGTGGCACGTGTTGATTCGTGTTGTAGTGGGGGCGGAGGAACACCTCCATGGAAACATACTATTGTCTCACAGACGTAGCTATTTTTCACCTGTGGGGGCCTGTGGTCGCGGGTGCCCAAATTAATTGTTTTTAGTTCATACCTCCGCAAAATAACGCTTGATTTAATGAATTATTAAATTCACGTTCTGCAGGTTTTTTTCCTTAACCCGAAAGATTCCGCAAAACTCTGGGTTGCAAACCCGAGACTGAACCCATGAACCTCTACTTGAGAGGTCATTGGTCAAACTATTGGGCTGCTAATAATTTATTTCGGACTTTAAATCCACAGTGTTCGAAGTCACAATATAATTAAATTAAAGGCGCTTAGGCACCGGTATTACAGGCGCCTGCAGTTGCATACATAACGCTGCAGAAGCAGTGAGTCCCAGCCGTGGGTTTACATGCTCAGGATTCTATTCAAGCAGCAGACTCTCGATTAAAAACCATAGTAGTGGTTTGACTAATGTTCTGTCGCCGTAGACTCAAGTTTTAGAAACTTTTTTATAAATTTAACAGCATCATCAAAGCCCAAATTATTAATTACAAAAGGTTTTTTAAGCGTCTCTGATGAACGTCTTTGAAAGGTCGTTACTGGAGGCAGGGTGTTTCACACTAAAATATGGGAGCATTTCTTAAATTTTCAAAGGTAATTACGCAGTTTTAGCGTAAACGGGCCTTTAATGAGATGGTTTAATTTATTTAGCACGCAATTTGTGTGCAGCCTTCCCTATTTTAGGAGGTGGCTATTTATATTATTTTGTGAAGCTGCGCTAAGTAGCCATAGAGATAGGCGACGATCCCTACAAAGCCATTGGCTGCGGGTAGCACAAATCCGAATCCGATTGTCGTGCTGATCATTGGGAAAAGATTATCACATGCCCAGCAGTGGACGTCTTCCGGTTGATATGATGATGATAATCAAGATTGGAAAATGGAATAAAATTGCGAAAAGGGAATCCACCCAGATTACAATGTACATGCTTGTGCACTAAAGCGAATTCATTTGTGACCTCTACGTCTACGTCTGTTTACTCATTAATTAGAGGGAAATAATTCATTTCGCCACGAAAAAGTCTATTGGGAAAACCCTGCTGACCTACTTTGCAGTCGGGTATGAGACAGGAATATTTTTAAGCGTTAATTTTTTTTGTTTGTTTGAAGTATTTGTATTTATAAATTAGCTGGACAGAACATAGATTTAGTATTATACTTTTAATTTTTGTCTGCAAAAAATACTTGAGTTTTGTGAATTCGTCGGATTTTTTAGGAAATTTGAAGGTAAGTATTATTTAAATTCACTGATCAGAAATGTCTAGGGATTAGTTATGTGCGGACTTCCATACGCGCCTGATCCCTAGACATTATTGAACAGTGTAGTTCGTCTATCACGGGAATCGAGTCTCGAAGATTTTTCCCGCTTTTCCCGAGTGTTTTAAGTTATTACGATGTCCAGTGTTAAGTAAAATCTACTTACTCAGAGTGGGGTCTTTTTATATTGGTCTCTGACATTATAGGTACAGACATACATAAAAAAATTAGGTATTTCAGATATATCGATCGTATATTATCATATTAGTGGTGCTATAAGAGCTTTCATAGCAAATTTCAAGTTTCTAGGACTTTATAGGTTTTGAACTAAAATTTAGTACCAAGTTTCTCGATTTCGATACGATAACGTTACGTTACGCAGAATTCGAATATTCGTGCTCGGGGCTCAGATGTGAAAAATGAAAACTCTTACTTCAAAGACAAAATCCGCCGTAAGCACGTAGGTCATAGACAAAATCAGATTTGGTAGCGCACGCTTTCCACTCTGCCAAAAAATTATCCTCACGCCGACCATTTGTGGTCAGTGTAACGTTGATTGTGTGTTTTGGCACTTGTGTGAGAGGTTTATTTAGCTATGACTTTGTAGGAAGGTAACAAATTTTGGCTTGATGTTAGATTAGATGTGAGCTGTACAAAGTGACCTCACAAATCTCGAAAAGTGGCGGAAGAATGTAGAGAAAAGATAAGCAATAGACTGTTGTTGGGGTTTCTCTGCGGGATAGAATCAGAAATGATGATATCCGCAGTAGAACTCAGGTTACCGACATAGCCCGAAGAATTGTGAAACTTAAGTGTCAGTAGCCGGGGCACATTGCTCGCAGAACTGATGGCCGATGGGGGTCAGAAACTTCTCGAATGGCGTCCACGGACCGAGAGACGAGCTGTCGGTAGGTCTCCAACAAGATGGAGCGACGACCAGGTAAAGTTCGTGGGACTGCGGTAGAAGCGGAAAGCACAGGAGGAGTATGTCCAGCAGTGGGCGTCTTTCGGCTGACATGATGATGATAATGATGAGACTGTTTAGGTATGTCTTCTCTTAGGCCGTACTCAATGCTACGTCTATTTCGGATACCCTTAAACACAGACAGGAAAACAAAACCCTCTTAAACTTATAAAGTCGATTATAGTAGTCACGGTCTCACTATTTCAACTTTCACTTGACGAGTAAAAACAACCCGCCATAAGTCATAAGGAAACATTTTAACATGTTGCTCCATTTTTTATGCCCACTAGTTTCGATTATTCCCCGCGCTCGTAAATCTGGGAGGGATCTAAAACTGTATGATTTATATAAAACATAAAACCTCTCCCGCGCCAGTGAGAAATGAAAAAAAAAGAAAATGAAAAGGGCAAGATGAATGCGCGCCAGCTTCTGCAGTTAAAAAGGTAAAATAAACTCTTAGGAGCTGTACATAAATATGGGTTTTATTAACGGTCTTGTTTAGGTGTTTGGAATATTTTAAAAATGTGCTGGAGCTGTTGTTTTGTTAGATCACCGAACCATGAACAGTGCGAGCTAAAAATTGTTACAAATAGGAATCGAAATGTATTATAATAAACAAGTAGAGCCGAAAGAAATGTGCACACATTTTCATGTTGCCGATATAATTGGTCCAGTAACTTAAAGTTGCTTAAAAAGTTTATTACAACAAATCAGAGACTAAATCTGCGGAAACAGACCTAATGGAAAACGCTACCAATAGCCAATTCATTGGGGCCAGCAATAAAACCCTTTAAGGGGCCAACCCCATTTATTTCACTAAAAACCTTCGGTGAAGAAATGAATACCCTCGGATTCCTTCGCCAATAACCATTTGTCCAGAAACCTTGGCAATTTAATTATTTCGCGGAGCATTTGACTTAAGTAAGGGAAAGTTTCGAGTGCTACCTTGATTTCAAAGAGCTTTATCAATTGTCTTATTCGAATGGTTAATGACAGGGAGTCAAATTAAATATTTTTAGTAATTACATTTCGCTACAAGAGAAGAAATTTCTTATGCATTGGGTTCACAAAACGAAAAAAGGGCAAAAAGAGACTTTTAACATGAAACTACAGTGAGATTCAATCATAGTGAATTGAACGGAACACTCGCGTATGTCAGTCGGGTTAGACCGACTAATCCGTAGTCTTTCCGGCAGTAGCGAAACAAAAACTGCACGCCGCGGTAATTGATGGGGAGGGAGGGGGGGGGGTTTGGTTACGCTACCGCCAAAGCGTTTGCTCCCAGAGGAAGGACTATCCATTCCTGCCAGCTTTAGGAATTCATCTTAAAACATCTTAAGTTCATAAAATAATATGGACCTCCGTAAAGTAACGCCTGATTCAATAAATTACGAGATGACTCATTTTGAAAAGAAGGATCGATTTCTTATGTAATTAAAATGTACTTTTTTATATTTAAGCAATGGGGGTAAACAAGCAGGCCTATCACCTGATGCAAAGCAATCACTGCCGTCCTTGGACATCTGCGACACGACTAGTATCACAATGGGTACGTTGCCAGTACTTTTAGGAATAGGCAGGCTCGGGTATTATGTAGCGACCATGGTAATAGCAGGGTAGGGGGTGTTAAGAATCCCAGGCAGAAACATCGCTACCACCACCGACGCCTGCTCTGGGTAAATAAACTCTAAACACAATTTAGTGTAGGTAGGCCTCTCGCAACGACGAACAATCTGGCAAATATCGCGGGAAGCCACTGGCTGCGGGTAGGACAAGACCGATCGTCGTGGAAATCCTTGGGGACGGCCTATGGCTAGGCCCCCACCAGAAGAATCCAACAGTGGATAGCTGCCTCCTGGCGGGGTAACGGGTTATGACGTTGTACCGTTACACCGCCAGCAAGGTGGTGAGAAAGGAACATCGGGGTTTTAGTGGGTAACATCCTTACATAACCCCATCGCCTCCCCGTGGTGATGGGGCATGTGACAGCAGATTTCCCCCGGAAAAAAAAGGCCTATGTTGAGCAGTGGACGTCTTCCGTCTGATTATGATAATTATGATGAATATTATTATTAGTTAGCCTATGATTGTGTTCCACTGCTGGGCTAAGGCTTCTCCTCTGGTCTTCCACAATTCTCTGTCCTGCGTCACATCCGGCCAATCGCCTAACTCGAAGCTTAATAGACTAATCATATTTGTGTTTTGTCTCGTAAATTCACGAAAAAATTAAACAAACACAAATACCATTAGTGTAATAAGCATCGAGAAATGGGGCCAAGGTCATCTTGCCATCTCCGCATGGGCCTGCCTGGCCCCCGCCGGCCATCGTACGGTACCCACCATGTGGCGGAGTCCGCCCATCTTTGTGGGTGCATCTGAGACAGATGCCCAGCCCAATCCCATTTAAGTTTCGAAGTCGTTTTCCCCAAATCGGCTATTCGACTTCTGAAGGGCAAAAAAATAATTAAAAATAGCAATTTAAATAAAAATAAACATGATGAGTCTCAACAGTTTGTGGTAGTTAAGTCGGTGCGTTTGTAAATTACTACGCGGCCACCAGGCCGTTTTTTTGTAAAAAAAAATGATAAGGCAAGGGTTTACGCACATACAGGAATACTAAACTGCAAGAAAAACCTTTTATAATGAAAAGACGCAGGGTAATAATAAAGGAATTATACAAACATTTGCCATAATAAAAGGGCGGTCAAAGGGACCAATTATTTTTTTTCGCCCAAAGGAAGCTCATTTGAACCCATGGTCACGTCGGAATTAGTAACAACCTTTTTTCTTGGTTAGGTTAAATTAATTCACGTTTCTAATCGAGACAGCCGAACCTAATTCCATTAGGCTGAAGTAAAACGAAAGAAGAGAAATAATGCAAATACCAAAACGTTTCCGGCCTCTTTTAATCATCAAGCCGTATTATTTTCAACAAACAATTTTAAAAATTTCAGAGGTTGTCAACACTTGCCGTGAAATTACATAATAAAAAACCGGCCAAGTGCGAGTCGGACTCGCGCACGAGGGTTCCGTAAGTAAGTAAGTAAGTAAGCGTAGAAAGATTTTAACGCTTTTCCCCAGTGTTTTAAGAAGTCCAGTGTTAGCAGAGCCCTGCTCCTAAGCAAAATGTACGCAGTGTGGGGTCAACTTATATTGGTCTGCGAAATCTACAGACAGACATAAAATTTTAAGATTTTGAGGCTTTTCGAAGTGGTTGTGCTATAAGTGCTACCTACATACTAAATTTCAAGTTTCTAGGACAATTGGAAGTACCCTTGGGTTTTTGGATTTCGGCAATTTGTATGGAAATAGATTTTTTAATAACTGTATCTTTTGATTGTGTTGACTTAGAAGGTTGATTTTTTCCCGGCTTCAAGGGACCGCAGGCTTGAGTATTCGATATTAATTTCAGCATGCTACCTTCACGCGTTCCAGAGAAAAAGGGTCTTGACAGACAGACAGACAGACAGACAGACAGACAGACGGACAACAAAGTGATCCTATAATGGTACCATTTTTTCCTTTTGAGGTACGGAACAGTTACGCGATGGGTCCGTGGGATCTTTTTAAAAAAAGATTTTAACTAGCTGGAATTATTTAATAAAAATGGAAATAAAGATTACAGAAAATATGACTGGTTCTCCACAAAGCTAAAATCAGACTGCCCTGTTCTGGTGGGAATCTACTCTAGCAAAACAAGAGGGTCCGATGTCAAATATGTGGAAACGCAGTCGGAAGCATTGACGTTATTGCTACCCGAGAGTAACGCAACACAGCGTGAATGCTTACATACATTGTCCACACAAACACATATATAACACCTCCCCCTTTAAGATCGAGCATCACTAAAATTGATGCGAGGCTGTGTCTGAAATGAGCTTTGCTTTAGCTAACAGAAATTGAGTACCTAAAATACTCAAGAACATTAAGAACTTAACTAAGCACATTGAATTAAAGTTAAACAATGATGTTGCGTCTAGAAGACGCTGGCAAGGACTTAGATCTAGAAAGGTTTTCTTCAGTATCAGAAGTTTCAGGAGTAGTATTTTTAATCGAGACAGACTTCGTTTCAGAGCGGTACTCCTTGGACTTCTTTTTATGACATTGATTGAATATTTGGATACAGCATTCGGATGTTTGTTGTTTATTACAAATATACTTCCTGGCTTTATACAACATGTATAGTGAAAATAGAATAGAAACGATGTAGGTTAAGGATAAATAGTGGGTGCTGTATTTTGACAAATGTGAAGGCTCTTGGCTTACGAGGGCTGTTTGATAAGTACCCGTTTTCTAAATATATTAATATCACTGGCCGCAAATAAGTATACCACCTTTTTAAGCCATTTTGTTTTTTTTTTCACATTTGACAACGATTCAGTGAAGGCGTGAACTTAAAATTGTTAAAATGGAGAAAGAACAGTATCGGTCTGTAATTAGATTCTTATTTTTGGAAGGAAAAACATGTGATGAAATAAAAGTAAGAATGCAAGCGGTTTACCATGAATGTGCTCCTTCTATGACAACCGTCAGATATTGGTATAACGAGTTTATGCGGGGGAGAACAACCGTCTTTGATGAGGATCGCCCAGGCCGGCCAGTTGAGGTGACTACAGATGTAATGGTTAAGAAAATTGAAAATATCGTGTTAGTCGACTGCCGAATTAAACTTCGAGAAATCGTTGATGCTGTAAACGTTTCAATCGAGAGGGTACAACACATATTAGAAGAAAACTTGGGTATGAAGAAAGTATCGGCGAGGTGGGTGCCGCGTTTACTCACGGAGGAGCAAAAACGGAACCGACTGACTACTTCGGAGCAGTGTTTGGCCGTGTTCAAACGTAACCCGAAGGAGTTTCTGCGTCGTTTCGTGACCGTGGACGAAACGTGGGTCCACAACTACACCCCGGAAATGAAAGAGCAGTCGAAGCAGTGGATTTTACCGGGTGAACCTGCTCTAAAGAAAGCAAAAACCGTCCCATCGGCTGGAAAGGTCATGGCGTCCGTTTTTTGGGATTCGCAGGGTATTATACATACTGACTATTTAGAAAAGGGAAAAACAATAACTGTAGTACTGCCCACTATGCCAATTTATGGGATTAATTTGACGCCGTGTTGAAGGACAAACGACCTCATTTAAAAAAGAAAAAAGTACTGTTTCATCACGACAACGCCCCGGCTCATTCGTCCAAAGTTGTGACGGCAAAATTAGCACAGTTACGCTACGAACTATTGTCTCACCCCCCGCATTCTTCAGATTTGGCCCCACGCGATTTCTTTTTGTTTCCCAACCTAAAAAAATGGCTCGGTGGCAAGCGATTTGGATCAAATGACGAATTCATTGCCGCCACAGAGGCCTATTTTAAAGACTTTCCAAAATCATACTTTTTGGATGGTTTATTGAAGCTTGAGTATAGGTGGAACAAATGTATAGAGTTAAAAGGTGACTACGTAGAAAAATAATAGCATATATACAAAAAAATATATGTTTTTTTTTTCATAAACGGGTACTTATCAAACAGCCCTCGTAACTTATTTAATTCTTCTTCAAAATCGCTTAAATGAATACTTGCTTGAAGGAGTTGGCCGAAATCGTTTTAATGTGACAATTTGGAGAAAGGTGACTTTAAAAGAGTGTTGTTTATTCTATTTATTTCACAGCAATCGTCTTCAATTATGTTAAAATTGGACACCTGGGTTGTTGAGTTTGACTCATCTGCCTCTCCTGCTGAGAACTGAAGTGTTTTAAAGAAAGCTTTACATCCCTTAGGCAAGGTCATTATACTGGTGCCAAACAACACTTTATCATACTTTTTAAAATCGTTTTCACAGTCATGAGAAAAGGTCTTTACCTGGTTCTGATTGAACAAAAATCCATTTACTACCTCTAAGTTTTAGAAAGACATCAATATGGCCTTGTACTATTCTAGCTTGACATATACTAGGTAACTTATTTACTACTTCTGTTATTAACACGGTTTCACACGTGGGGTTAGCGATTGTGGAAAAGACACTAGTGAGCTCGCACACGTAACACTGATTCACTATGATTTTGCACTTTTGGACACTTTCGATAAACGCGTAGAACATCCTGTCATTTGTTATTGCCATATATTATTTGCTAGGTGCAATCAGTGCGAAGGTATCGGGCTTCGAAACGTCATACGCTACCGGTATGGGCACAGTGTGATACAGGTCATACACCTGTAGGATGACTAACGGTATCTTAAGAACTACTACAAGCTTATTCGAATAATAAAAGGATAGGATATTTGATCCATCAATTAGCTCGTGCACATTACTAGGAGATAACAACAGCGGCAATTCACAATGCTTCGGCAAGAGATGCTTATTCTGCTCTAGTTCCAAGAACAGTTGATAAGTACTGAGTACAGTCGGGTGCAAAATGTTAGCCTTGCTGAACAAGATTATGTTATTTACGTCGTCTATGTCGAAGGAAAGGAAAATTATAATGCTTTCTAAAACATTGAGTAAAGAGTTAAGTTTGGTTTTTACGTCCAATTTATCGTTACTGTTTCCCAAATACTCCAAGGTTTGATTTAAAATCTCAAAGTTATGGTTAAGAACTTGCTCGTTACTACGAATCTTGTTTATGGAGTTATTGAAGTTAGATATGGTTGACTTTAAAATGTGAATGTTGTCCCTCATGAGGTTCGTAAGCTTTTTCTCGTCTGACTGTACTTGATTGATAGCGTCTGTGAACTTGATAGCATCATCGGTATCTAATGTTCCGAAGAATGTTTTTAACAGGCTGCCGCCCGCGTCTATAAGACCGCGTTTTGCGCGACTTGGCTTTGAGTTAGCAACTAAATATGACACAGCGGAAAATTTATTTATATTACTTACATGCTGGCTATTTAACGAGGCGAAGGCATAATGCAATCTTGCTCAACCTTAGTAGAAGCATGGCTCCTACAAAACATATCTAACCTATGAAACAATAATTCTACTTTATCTAAGTGGGGTTGAATATGGCTAATGTCAAGGTAGGTTACGACATTCCATTCGTCGTTGGTAAACTTAAGATCTAAGAGCTTATCGAGGTATAGTCCGGAGCCATCTATAATTGGCGTTACAAAGCGGCCTTGTGACAGGCATATCGAGTTCCCGCAACAAAGATAAAAGACACGTCTAATGTGCTGGCTTGACTTCGTCATAGTGGTGACGTACGTGTTTTCTATTTATTAGAAGAGTTAGGGTGTGGTTGCCGTCTATTTTAATGACTTTGTAAGGGCCTTTCCACACTGGAGACAGTGCTTTATTTAGTTTGTGGTGGCATCTTACGAACACAAGGTCGCCGGCTTTGTAGGTAATTGGTTTCGTTTGTGAATCATAATGTTGTTTTGATCGCTCTTTAGAACGACTTATATTTTCGAGTGCTTTCTGTCGACTGTAGTATAAACGGTGGTTCGAAGCTCTTACGTAATCGGTGTAAGTGTTATGTTCGAGGTTATCTATGCTGTGTGGTAAATAAGGTTTAAATCCGAACAACAATTCGAAGGGTGAATACCCGGTTGTGCTATGTACGTTAGAGTTATAGGCAAACATTGCAGTGTTAATGCATAGGTCCCATGTGAAATTATTTAATTATTTTAGGAATTCTTTCAAAGTGAAATGACTCCTCTCAAGGGCACCACAAGTTTGGGGATGATACGGGGCGGCAAACAGGTGTTTGATGCCGAATAACCTTTCAAGTTGTTTAAATACGTTGGAGCAGAAATTGGTACCTTGATGAGTGACAATGAGTTTTGGGATTCCTATATGGGAGATGAAGTGAACTAGATGCTGGGCGGTTTCTTCCGCTGAGCATGACGTCATAGGGTAGGCTTGGGAATATTTTGTAAGATCGTCTTGTAACGTCAGCACGAATTTGTATTTCTTAATCGCTGTTTCAGGAAGTGGACCGACAAGGTCAAGGAATAGTTTCTCGTTTGGTCTGGTAGCTGTGGATTTGATTATCATCGGGGATCGATTTGTTTGGCGCAGGGGTTTGTTGACTTGGCAGGACTTGCAGTTTTTGACGTAGCTTTCTACATCCTGATGCATGTTTTTCCACCAATACATGGTCTTAAGCCTATCTAGCATGCGGTTGACCCCTGGATGACTGGCTGACGGTGAGTCATGGTGGTCTCTGAGGATTTTTGGGACTTCGGTCGGAGTAGGAAATAGGATATTGTTTCGATATATGTTGACCTTGCGCCGGTGTTATGGAATATGTACGCGAGTATGTATATGACGTTTTATTGAAAGGGTCTTTAAAATCGGAAATGGCTAATTCTTTTTCATCTCGGTACCAAAACTTTAACCATAGATCTCTATAGTCTCGTAGGATGTTGAATATGTCCTTATACGACATTTCGTCGTAATGGTGGACTCTAATGAAAAGGTGAGTGATACATGCTTATCGTTACTCGTGGAATGGAAAGTATGGAGTTCTCTTTCGAGAGCTCGAATATCAGGGTAATTTTTTGACAACTGTATTATATCAGAGCAATAAGGTACTGAGTCGTCTAGATCTATTGCTGAGGGGTAAACCACTAATTTACATTAAGACTTAAGAAGGGATTCATTGTGCTCTTCGATGATAGTGTCGTAGGAAACATCAGGCTGTCGAGAAGCCTGTAGGTACTTTTCGTACATGTCGGAGACAGTGGGTTGAGGTTGGACGTTGTTATCATTTAGGGTCTGGATAGGGTTTAGGGACAAAGAGTCAGCGTTACAATTCATTTATCCTTTTTATATTGAATTTGGTATTCATAGTCTTCTAGTTTTAGTCTCCATTGGAAGAGTCGGGAACTAAGATCTTTACAATTGAATAACCACTGCAAAGGCTTGTGGTCCGTGACGATAGTAAACTTGTGGCCATAGAGATAGGGTCTGAATACTTTTGTGCCGAACAGTATAGCTAGACATTCTTTTTCGGTAGTTGAATAGTTTCTCTCGGCTTTATTGAGGGTGCGGGAGGCGAAAGCAATGGGTAAGTCTTTTCCTACCTCTCCTTGAGAAAGAATTAGCGAATTTAGAGGCGTCTGTAGTCAGTATGAAAGGTTTTGTAAAATCGGGATATTGTAAGATCGGTGCGGTAGTAATTTTATCTTTCAGCGTTTGGAATGCGTTGTCTTGTTCTTGACCCCAATCATATTTTGAGTTATTTTTTAGAAGGCTCGTGAGGGGTTTCGATAGATGCGAAAAGTTGGGAATAAACCGTCGATAATAGCCGACAAAGCCTAGAAAGGGCTTTATATCTTTGGGACATTTAGGAACTGGAAACTTCATTACACATTCGACCTTGCGGGGATCGGGTTTCACACCTTTGTCAGGTATAATATGGCCTCAATACTGAACTTCTCTACGTAGGAATTCGCATTTATCAGGCTGGAGTTTGAGGTTGTGATCTCGAAGCTTATTGAAGATGAGGGTGAGCTTTTCGATGTGGGAGTGAGGTCGTGGCTGAAGGCGACTATATCGTCCATGTAGGTGAAACAGTGAATGCCCTGAAGTCCTGATAGTACGACATTCATTAGACGTTGGAACGGGGAAGGAGAATTTTTTAATCCGAAAGGCATTCGGGTGAACTCGTAGTGTCCTGATGGCACACTGAAGGCCGTTTTTTCGGCGTCTGTTTCAGATTTCATAGGGACTTGGTGAAAAGAGGATGCGAGGTCAAGTGTAGAAAAATATTTGCAATGACCCAATTGGTCAAGAATGTCAGTTATGATTGGTATGGGATACGCATCGCCGATTGTTACTTCATTGAGCCGTCGGTAGTCAATAACTATCCGCCATTTGGCTTTTCCTGAGGTATCTGCCTTTTCCGGGACCACCGAAATTGGTGCTGACCATGGGAATTTGGAAGGGCGTATGATGTTTTGATCTATCATATTCTTGATTTGCCGATCGACTTCTTCTTTATGGCATTCAGGGAATCTATAGCTTTTGACATGGATGGGATTTTCGGACGTGGTACGAATTTCGTGGGAGAGAGTCTTAGTGGTAGTAAGAAGGTCACCGTCGAGATAGAAGATGTCTGAATACTGTGAGCAGAGGTCTCTTAGGAGACGTTCCTCTTCGACGTTGAGATGTTCACACCTGATAGTGTTTTGGACTTTGGTTTGACGTCCTTGTTCATTGGACTGTGAAATTGCATTTATGGATTCAGAGGGACGAGTATCGTCTTCCAAAATGAAGGAGACAGGTTCAATAGTGAACTAGACATTTTCTATAGTCACCTCCTTGTCGGAGGTATTGAGGACTGACATATTGATTTTATTGTTTGGTTTGACTTGAACGAGACACTTGGAAAAATAGAGTTTAGGGTACTCTGCCAGTTTATTGTCAAGGACAACGCCTTCTTTGACTTCCGGATTTGTAACGGAGCATTTGATAAGCATCTCGCAGCTCGGGGGTACGGTAAAAATTGAGTTAGTAGTTTCGAGATCAAAGTACTTCAGTGGATTGTCTTGGATAATTACGCGGGACTTGGAATACATGATTGAGGCTTTCTGGGCTGAAAGGAAGTCTGAGCCCAATATTCCATCATAGGATAAATTAACGTTTTCAACTACATGGAAATAGAAAGGAATAGCAGTGGAGTCTTGTGCGTATAGAATTAGAATAAATTTACCCTTTGTTTCGGCGAACGATTCTACGTCATTTATTCCATTGAACTTTATTATGTGATTTTCGAGGTCAGGGAGTTTAGTGAGGCTTGTCTTTTCTATAATGCATATAGAAGCGCCCGTATCGACCAGAAGACGTAGAGGGCTTTTTGAATGAGAGATCTGTACTTTGACGTAAGGGAGCGAGTTTTTTGAACATGAGAGACATCGAAGATAGAGGCATGACTTTTTGGCTCAACCTGGAAAAAGTCGGACAAATCGGTTTGAGCGGGAACTTCGTCTTTGGACTTGGTATTTAACGTAGCCGAGTTTGTTTTTGACACAGTGGACTCTACGGTGGGAACGATGGGTTTGCAGCAGGATTTGTTGAACTCAGAGGGATAAGGACCTGGGACGACGAATTTGATGTTTGATACAGTGGGTTTTGAGGTAGAAATAGTGGAACCAAGGGTGGGTACAGGGGTTTTAGTATTTGCTTCCGCAGGTTTAGGAACGGGTACGGTGGGATTCGGGGTCTACACAAATGACTTAGTACGTGTTGCTGTGGACTTAGGATTCGAAACAGAGGATTTAGTAATGGAGCCAGTGAAGTTATAAGCGGTGAATACAGTGGGGTTATAATAAGTAGAAACAGTGGAGTTAGAGGCAGTGGAAACAGTGAAATCGGGACCAGTGGAGACAGTGGAGTTGGAAACAGTGGAGACAGTGAAGTTTGAAACAGTGGACACAGTGGAGTTGGAATTAGTATGACTAGCAGTACCTTTTAGGACTGCGGAATAAGTTTGTGGCTTTGTGCCATCTAATGTGACATAGGAATACTTGTTATTGGTGCCTTGATTCTCAGATTTCCGTCGGCATCGACACGGAAATTGCTTACTTAGTTTAAATCCTCATCGTTTCCGTGAGAATCGTTCTCTACCGGTGAGTATGAAATAGGAGCACATTCTACGTATTATTGTTGTCGGTACACGGGTGGTTTATAATTACCACTGTTAATTGAGTATTGGGCGTTTCGAGCGTTGTTAAACTGCCGTTTTCGGCATTGCGAAATATAATGAGCTACGTTTTTGCAGTAGCGGCAAACTATTACAGTTTGGACTGCTGGGCTTTTGGAAGTTGACGGCAAGGCCGCCTTTTCGACCCTTGCTTTTTGAAAACATTCTGACTCAGAGTGGCCACGTTTATGGCATATTTTACACGACTTAGGAGGCATGGTTAGGACTGGTCTAAGCTGCAGATTTTGTATCTTTTCTTCCTCTAAGGCAAAGTTGACCGCTTGGTTTAAGTTTTTTGGTGTTTGGGACCGAACGAAAGTGCTAAGACTGGGTTTAAGATCCAGCGAGAACGTGTAAAGTGCTAAGTCTTCGGTCATTGCAATTCGACCGGAAATGTCTTTCTTATATGACTCAGAGTTGTGAATTTCTGTTTGGAGCTCGGTTAAGCACTTTTCAACTCTTAGGGCAAACTGGGCGACAGTTTCACTGTTCATTTGTTTGCATGATTGTAGTTGTAACAGCAGGTGATTGTAATGTTTCGTCTCAACAAAATTCTGTTTTAGGAAAGCTTTTAGGTCTCCGAACTTGTCGAAGACCCTGTTTGAGCAGGCTGTTTGAGCTTTTCCCTCTAGCCTTGAGACAATGTTTTTGAGTAACAGGGCTTGCTGGGTCTGCGTGCCCAATTCTAACGCATTTTGACAATTTGTTATGAAGGCGGGGAGTGTCTCGCGCTCGCCTCGGTAAGTGCCAATGAAATTGCATAATACGCTAATGGGGAATTCGTCATTAGTACTTTTTGTCGGTTGTTTGTCATCTACACCCATTTTCGGAGCTAACGATGGTAGTTAACGAGATTAGTAAGGTTAATTTTGGATCGGGAAAGGATATGGGACGGTAATATGGCCCTGCTAAAACAGCGTTGACGGAGCGGCGCGAAACGGTTAACACGGTTTAGCGGGAGGACCGTCGGAACGGAGTCAAATCTTTTTCCAGCTTAAGAAAAATAGAAACGATTGCCAAATAGTATTGTCCTTGGCAATCCCACTTCTGACACCAATTACGCGATGGGTCCGTGGGATCTTTTAAAAAGAAGATTTTAACTAGCTGGAATTATTTAATAAAAATGGAAATAAAGATTACTGAAAATATGACTGGTCCTCCACAAAGCTAAAATCAGACTGCCCTGTTCTGGTGGGAATCTACTCTAGCAAAACAAGAGGGTCCGATGTCAAATATGTGGAAACGCAGTCGTAAGCATTGACGATATTGCTACCCGAGAGTAACGCAACACAGCGTGAATGCTTACATACATTGTCCACACAAACACATATATAACAGAACTCTAAAAAGACGTCAGCGAGATCGGATAATCTTTCGCTGTTTGCAGACATGAAGCTTATCTAACTTGCGCAACTTGGCTAATAAATAAACAAGAGCCACGTTTCAGACAAGTCTTAGCTCATCACGATTTTTCCATCTCTAGGGTAAATTTGTAACTTTCAAGCGGATTAACCTGGGACACGACAAGCCGAAAGTAACTTCGGCTAAGTCAATTTACGAGCCGAATTTCATGTCTCTCCCCAAGACCGCACGGCTACCTCAAAAATCCCATTAAAACTTACTAATTGTATCGAGCCGTCAGACCGCAAACGTATAAACATAGGGCCGTCATCGATCCAAACGTTTCGCACCCCTGAAATTTAATTTTGCATTAACTAAAAATTCTTTGAATTTTCAAGTCTCAACAACTTTTGTGTTGTGTATTCAATATTTAAAAAGTTCCGAACAGACAGGAAAAGTTTCTGACAGTTTAATATTGATTAAATCGGTCTATTCGTTTGGGATCTACGATGCCACAAACAGACACACATGCATAGTTATATTTTTCTCATCATCATCATTACCAGCTTATTTACGTAACACTGTTGCTAGGCACAGAGGGTCGAGCACGACTTTACGAAAGCTGCGTTACGGTTATCGTATCGAGATCGAGAAACCTCATACTAAATTTTAGTTCCAAATACGCTCACGGGCGGGCGCTGTTCCAAACGTCATACAAACTCGACAACGTTTACTATTCGATTTTACGTTACGCTGCATTCGTAAAGTCGTGCTCGACCCTCAGGCCTCTTCTTAGTATAGTGGTGTAAATAGTGTACAGGTTTGACGCTGATCTTGTGCCGATTGGGAACTTGTCACACACCGTTGAATTGCATCGCAGAAGTATACATTTCTCCTACGACGTTTTTTTTCCGTAAATGTAATTTCTTATTAATAGCTTATTTCTGAGTTGCAAAAGCGCTTAGTTGATGCAACCTGTGACCAAAGGCTGGCAGTTTTCTCTCTCAAAGAATCAGCATCGCTATTCAGCGAGGCAACGCTGCCAGCCTTTTGGGCACTATGCCACGGGGGACTTATTTAGATTTAGTTTAGTTTTAAGTTGTAGTTTATTTAGTTTAAGCTTAGATTTAATGTCATTGTAAATTGCTTTTATTATGTAAATAAAGTTAAATTCCACCATTTCTTTCATCAATTCTCTAAAAATCGGAGGTTCGAGCCCGAACTCGAACGCACGACCTTCTGTCTGAGATACCATAGACCAAAGCATTAAACAACCACGGCTCGTGTATTTTTCTAATCCTGCAAAAAAATTACATCAGGAAATATTCAAACATTTGCC
The DNA here is from genome assembly GCA_963691665.1 of Clepsis dumicolana. Taxonomy (NCBI): domain Eukaryota; kingdom Metazoa; phylum Arthropoda; class Insecta; order Lepidoptera; family Tortricidae; genus Clepsis; species Clepsis dumicolana. Next base: position 4,018,886 of record OY829512.1, on the reverse strand, counting down.
AATACCTACAAACACTTGTAACGAAACGCAGTTTTAATATCCTAAAACGCTTTTAAAAACACGAATCAAATGCTACAACGAAATTTCAGCTCTGCTTGATTCCCAACGAGATTAAAAATGTCGTTTTTGGCTCAGGAATATGTAAAACTGTGAGTAAATTAATGTCAGCAGCAGTTTTAAAAATGTAGCAGAGTGTGAATAAAATAAAATTAATGAATACATGGATTACATGTGCTTGTTGTCAAAAAACACATTTATTTTAACAATTTTGTTTTAAAGTTTATGAGGTGGCGATTGACGTGTAACATTTTGGTGGATCGTTTTGCATTACACCGAAATGTTATATGTCAGTCGCCACCTGAAAAGGAATCTCATCGACTGACGGGTTAAATATAATTATCATTGAATCTTATTTCCTTAACGATAACCGAGCGTCATAAAAGCAGACAGACGGGAGGCGCCTTTGGCTTATCCATGCACTACAATTTTTCTGCCACTTTTTGAGAGGGACGAGGAACACACGTCTACGCTCCTGTCAAAATTTGTTACGTTCTTACAAACTCCCACTAAAACAAAACTGTCACACAAATGCCAAAAACACGCACACAATCAACAGACCCTGCGCATTTTGCACAGACTTATTAATGTTAGAATTTTGGCAGAGAGGAAATCGCGCGTTAACATGTCCATTCCTTTCCTGCTCTAAGCCGAGCGTTGAATTCTAAAAAAGAAGAAAAACAATAACCCATCTCATTTGCAAAAACCTCTAGATATTCAAAAATACAAGTAATTACAACTCTGCTCTTCTAAGCACAGTTATTTTCCCGACCCTAAAAAATGGTAAAAAAATGCGTCAGACGTGCATTTCAGATGTCAGTGACCTTATAATTATATTCTGATTTCACACTTGGGAAAAAGTATGCAAATGTTTTGAGAAATTTACGCAACCGCCGTTAGGGATCGTCTTATAATGGTTTTATTGTGTGATTAAAAACATGTCCCCGGTGGTAAAGGGAAACATTTTTCATTATTCTCAATGGTTTTGGTGGAATATTATTGTTGTAATATGTAATGATTATGTTTGTTTATTTCATAAAATAACACTCACGCTTAGAAGGATTTTTTGATGCATGAGTCTTTTTAGGGTTCCATACCTCTAAAGGAAAAAACGGAACCCTAACAGGATCACTTTGTTGTCAGTCTGTCTGTCTGTCTGTCTGTCTGTACATCAAGACCCTTTTTCTCTGGAACGCGTAGAGGTAGCATGCTGAAATTAATATCAAATACTCAAGACTGCAGTCCTTTGAAACTGAAAAATCAAACTTCAATGTCAACGCAATCAAAAGATACAGTTATTAAAAAGGTTGTTTCCATACAAATTACCGTACCCCGAAAACTTAAAGGGTAGGAAGTACAACTGGAAAGTTGTCCTAGAAACTTGAAATTTGGTATGAAGGTAGCTCTTATAGTCTGCCTGTAGATTTTAAACCAATATAAGATGACCCCACACTGCGTACATTTTGCTTAGGAGCAGGGCTCTGCTAACACTGGACTACTTTAAACACTGGGGAAAAGCGTTAAAATAAAACCCTCGTGCGCGAGTCCGACTCGCACTTCTCCGGTTTTTTTAACAGCTTCCCATTAAAGAACAACTTTGCGGCCTGACGCATCATTATGCCGTGGTAGGCCCGTTGCGCACTATTTTTCGTCACATCTATAAATTTTAAATATAGGTACCTACCTAGTGGCACAATTAATCGCCCACCCTATTTTTACTATTTATTGTAAAAGTATTATTTATTTAAATAATAGTTTTAACATTAATGAATTTCGCCTCTGAGTATATTTAGGTGTAGGTAACCTGTGTAGGCTGTGTATCTATCGTAATTAATGTTATTTAATTTGCACTAAAATAATGTACAAATAGCACGCACAAGGCAACAATACTGCCGAGCAAAGAAACTGCTCTAGAAATGATCATTTCCAATAATTTATTGAATCAGGCGTTACTTTGCGGAGGTCCATATTTATGAACTAAAAAACAATTACTTTGCTCACCCGCGACCACAAACCGCGCGCGGGTGAGCAAAGTAATTGTTTTTTAGTTCATGATCATTTCCGTTTGGACACACCAAAACACATGACAGATCAGACATGCATGGAATCTACAACAGAGGGTCGAGCACGACTTTACCAATGCTGCGTAACATAAAGTCGAATAGTAAACGTTGTCGAGTTTGTATGACGTTTGGAACAGCGCCCGCCCGTGAGCGTATTTGGAACTAAAATTTAGTTTGAGGTTTCTCGATCTCGATACGATAACCGTAAGGTTACGCAGCTTTCGTAAAGTCGTGCTCGACCCTCAGAGCTGAGCGTCTAATGTACTTAATCAACAATAAAAAAAAGTTTACGTCTGAATTACTATCATATGGGCAAATTGGCAGCGCCACTAGTGGCACGTATCGACAACAATACGATTCCCATACCTACTATTTGACACATTTACACAAACGCGTTGGAGACAATTTTTTGGCTGACGATTACACTCTCTAGACGCTCTGGCCACCATCTTCACCATCTTTACAATTGTCAGTTTTTATGACAATTCGCGCCATATTTCTTTGAGAACACGAAGCGTACATACAATGACAATGCAAAGAAAAATTCGTTAAGCAGCTGGACTTGAACCAGCAACCTAGGTAATCCGTACCACGCTCCACCAATTAAGCTATACTTAACGTTGGTGTACCTAACGAATTTTTCAATGCCTTGTGTCATATTTTATTTGGAAGATCTCTCCTCAGCGCCATCTATGAGTAGCTTAATCAAGCGGCTCACCCACTACGGAACTTCTACAGTTACGCATTAGTGGCAAGAGATGGAGCTATTTTCTGAATCAATGAAAATAATCGATTTATTGATTATTTTTGTTTTTGTTTTTGTTTTTTTAAAACAAAAAAAATCAATAAATCGATTATTTTCATTGATTCAGAAAATAGCTCCATCTCTTGCCACTAATGCGTAACTGTAGAAGTTCCGTAGTGGGTGAGCCGCTTGATTAAGCTACTCATAGATGGCGCTGAGGAGAGATCTTCCAAATAAAATATGACACAAGGCATTGAAAAATTCGTTAGGTACACCAACGTTAAGTATAGCTTAATTGGTGGAGCGTGGTACGGATTACCTAGGTTGCTGGTTCAAGTCCAGCTGCTTAACGAATTTTTCTTTGCATTGTCATTGTATGTTGAATTTCATTCTATGAATGTTTCATAAAAATAAAAACAAAAATAATCAATAAATCGATTATTTTCATTAACACGAAGCGTGCTAAAACAGAAGCTCTTCAAGTCAGCAGTTGACACTGAATTGTCATTGAAAACCGACATTTTTAAAGTTGGTGAAATAGGGGCCAGATGGCAGCGGCGTCAAGGTGAAAAGGCTTCTAGTCGTTCCGTGTAAGTAAATAATGCACGATAACTCAAATACTTCGCATGAGTGAAAGAAAATGTTTTCCAACAAGCTCAAAACGTAGTCGACGTGATAAACTACGTAATTTGCAACCCGCGTGCTTGGGGCAGCCGCGAAAAAACCGTGGGCGCAGAATAAGGAAAAACAGCTGGAAGACTTTTAATTTTATACGACGGGGAAGGCAAACGAGCAAGTGGGTCACCTGATGGTGAAGTGATCACCCCTGCTCTTAGACAGTAGATGCGTTGCCAACCTAGAGAGCTATGATGAAATGCCTCTTGTGCCTGTAATTACATCGCCTGTCTTACTATCCACACCAGAACACAACAGTGCAAGGACTGCTGCTTAGCGGCAGGATTAGCGAGTAAGATGGAGGTAGCAATCCGGACGGACCTCGCACAAGACCGGTCTGAGTGGAGAGCCGCGGAGAGGTCTAACTATGTTCAGCAGTGGACGTCTTTCGGCTGACATGATGAAGCGGTTTGTTACACCACCGACAGTGATGATAAATGCTTTCGCTTTATGCTTTAGGCACTGCTGTATCGGCCCATACGTGTGACGAAAATGTGACTGTTAAAATAAAAATCACTAAACGTAATGAATTAGATGAAGCGATCGTTTTTCGTTTTCACTACCATACCTACTTACTTGTTCTATTACAAAACAAATGTCAGTATGACTTGTATTAATTATCAATGACGACTGATAACCTAGTGGTAAGAGAATCTGACTATGTAGCTTGTGGTCTCGGATTCGATCCCCGGTCGGGACAAATTGTATGATGAATACGAATGTGTTGCTCAAGTATGATTTTTACTATTATATAACCATAACACAAGCTCTGCTTAATTTGGGAATCAATGAGAGCCATCGCGAGTCAAAAATCCGCTAGGTTTGCTAGGTCGAGTGTGAGGTTTATCTGTCAATTTCCTCAAATCATTAGGCTCCACTCGACACTGCGATCCTAGCGCATTTTTGACTAGCGATGTCCTCATTGGTGTCAATTGTCCCACGATATTTATTTATTATTTTGTTTATTTAAATAACATATTTTTTTTGCTTTCAAGAGCTGGTTTCGGCTGCGGTTTTAGCCTTGTCATGTTACTATCTCTGCTTCAAACGGACCTTTTGTATAATAAATCTGTGCTACTAGGTACGGGTCGAAGCGGGCAAGTACATCGGAAATATTTCCCATACAACATGACGAATGATGGGATTCGAAGCGGAGTTAGAAAAGGACGTGTATAAATGAGTCGATACGATACGAGTTTTTTCGGGAATGTTATGGAGAACCATGCTTTTTTTTTTATTCCTTTCGGGTGCTTTACTTACTTGGCCAGTCTCAATGACTAAAATAAAAGTTTTTAAAGCAATGTTAGGATAAAATCTCGGAATAAGGGCTATAGCATCTATCTGTCACTTTCCACCAATTATAGGCCAGTAGTAGCTTGTCTCTCAATTGTGGAGAATCACTCGACACTTAGCGATTCTAGCGGATTTGTGAGTTGCGATAGTCCTTATTCCATGAATAAGACACTAAGTGAGCCTTTATCACACCTTTACCACAAAGAGAGTTATATGCCTTCGGGCAGAGTGCGCCCCAGTCACCGAATTCAGATATTAAGTGAACATTTGAAATAATGGAAAAACTCTTAATTGGAACCATTAATACGGATGTCCTATGAAACAAAAAGGAACGGGCCGTAAGTAGCCCGGGAAAGCGAAAGAAACAGCCGCGCAAGAACTTGTACCGCCAAGGAATTGTTAAAAAGAATGCTTTGCTTCTGCAAACTGAGTAAAAGATTATTTGTGTGCGCCATAAATTTCTAGAAGCTCAACTTGAAGCCTCCCGAAGCTGCGCTTACCCGGATCCCCTTGAATTGCCTTTTTTACTTTTCCGGACAATTAAATTTGGTACTGTCCATGAACTAAGAGTGAAATACTGTGTAACGATTATAAGACGTGGCTCGCACACGAGAGCGACAAATTAGGCAAAGGTTATTATTTTGAACTACCTAAGTGTTTTTAAGCAACTTCAAAAAGGAGGAGGTTCTCAATTCGACTGTTTTTATTGGTACGCGAATACTTCGCAATGTGGATTGATTTTGGCGATTTTTTTTCTTGTTTGAAATAGTATTAGAGGTGGTCCCATAAAGATTGTACGAAAATCAATTCCGTAGTTTTTTAAACAAAAAAGTACCTAGGTACAACGACTTAAAAAATCCTCTAAAGCCATCGTTTTATGGCCTAGCACAAATTTATAAAGTCATTGCATCATCCAAAGAATATTCCGACCACACCGTACCGACTTCATATTTTTGCTAAACTGTAAAACGTTGGCTTTAAAGTTAATTACGCGATATCCTTAGCCCGTGGGAATTTCGAAAAACCTTTTTGTAGTGCACCTTTATGACACTTGTTACACGTACAAATCTGCCTTTCAAGTCTCTAAATATACAATACAATACAATACAATACAATACAAATATTCTTTATTGAAAACCACAAAATAGTACAAAGAGATTACAGAAAACAGGTATGGTAGACAATAGGCGGTCTTATCGCTTAAAAGCGATCTCTTACAGACAACCAAAATACAGAAACCAAGATGAAGAAGCTAAATTAGGTGGCAGAAATGAACAGAAAGAAGAAACTTAAAATTAACAACAACTTAAATTAAATTAATAACTACAGATAAATAAATAAATATAGTACTAGTTGGGATGTGTTTTTTCTGTCTGTCAATTAGTCAGTCCGGAAACTGTTTCATAATAATAGTTCAGAAAATTCTGTGGCATTTGCACATCATGGTCAGCTACCTAATTATACGCACACTGCACTCCTAACACAAAAGGTCATAACTCACGTGAGTTTTCCACGGAGATACGCTTTTCTTATGCAGGTCAAATACACTTCAGCTCAGAGGGTCGAGTACGACTTTACGAATGCCGCGTAACGTAAAGTCGAATAGTAAAAGTTGTCGAGTTTGAATGACGTTTGGAGCAGCGCCCGCCCGTGAGCGTATTTGGAACAAAAATTTTGTATGAGCTTTCTCGATCTCGATACGATAACCGTAACGTTACGCAGCTTGAGTGAAGTCGTGCTCGACCCTCAGAATGCATTGAACAAGCGAAATTACCTAACATTGACAAACGTGTTCATTCCGCGAGCTTAGAATTTCCAGATTAAACCTGCACTCGGACCCGCCATTAACCGTGCATATTTTCCATCCGGCACCGGACTGACAAACGGTCCGGCGATTAGATAGGCCAATAAATCTTGGGGTGGGTGTTGCGAATCGCTACAGTCGCAAACTAGTGCTGTTGTGGTCTAACCCGTGACGTAGGCTTTTGTATGTATGTATGTGTATCTCTTTATTGCACATAAAACATGAAATCCTACCAATATCATAAATGCGAAAGTTTGTGAATGAGTTTGTTACATCTTCACGCTGAAACGGCTAGACGGATTGGGATGAAATTTGAAATGTGGATAACCTAAGCTTATACCCTAGATCATAGCATACATAGAGCATAGGCGATACAATTTTCCGGGATGAAAGATATTTCATCGCGGAAAATTGTATAGTTCCCGCGGGATAGCGATAACCGAATTTTACGCAGACGAAGTCGCGGGAAACAGCTAGTAACAGATAACATAAAAAAGCATGATGTAGGTACAAAGGCGAACTTATCCCTTAAACGGATTTCTACCAGTTAACCTTCGGGCGATTGACGGGACTTTGTTGTGAATTTTCGAGAATATTTTGGAGAATATTCAGCTCTTGTTGTGATTAAATCAGGAACACAGAGATCCGGAGGAGGTGAATGCAACTGATCGACATAGCCCCATGGGATCACTAGCGCAAGTGTTCATTTTATTCATATTTTGGGTTATTTCTAAAAGGAGGGGAACAACGTGTGTATTGATTGTTTTTGTCTGTGGCATCATAGATTTGTAATACATACAAGTTTTATAACCCTGAAATCTTCTCCTAACTGTAACTGTGGGAGAGAAAACGATTTTTGATCATATTTTGATTTCAAATTGTATAGTAATAACCCTTTTTACCCGCCTAAGACCATTTCTCTTCCATGACGTCATTTGTTTGTGTAGTATAAATACTCTTTCGCCGGTTGGCGCCGGTCACTTGCCATCGAGCTGTCGTACTGTTTAGTGCAGATGCACTAAACATTCCCTATTGTCAGGTAAACTATAACTCTGTCCGTTATCATTCGAATGTAATATTATTAGTTAGCAGGCTCTCTACTTGAGTGTGTTATTTTGGTGCGTATTTATTAAAGGAACAACTATTAGTGGCTATGTTAAGCTTCTTATGTGTAATCAGCCTCTATCTAATGTAAATTATATCCATTTGTTCAATTATTGCTATAGATAATGTGATTTGCTTCTACAGCTGTATGTATGACCACCCTCGGTTGTAAGTAAGTTATTTTTGCACCAATATTAAAATAAATGATATTACTAATTTTATGCTTGTTTGCCATTCATCTCCCACATACATTACATTCTTCGGAAAACGCAGGCCTTTCACTCTCGCTCCTTTTCGTGCCACCGCCACAGTTTACTTCTGTCTCCCTCTCTCTCTGCATTCTAATAATGGCGGGCAGCGCAAAGCAAAAACAACACATCGCCCATTTATTTATTAATAACAAAGTGCTTACATCAAATTGAAGGTAAACCGTTATGCAATAATGCCATTAATTTCAAGATAAATTATGCAAGTGTATGTGCATGAATGAGTTTTGAACAAACAATACTCAGCCCCGGGCTCGAATATTCGAATCCTACACAACGTAATCGAGTAGTAGAGATAAACCACGATAACAAGGCCCGCCCGTCAAAAATTCAAAACGCTTCAGTGTATATGTAAAAGTACCTATTTACAAGCACCACCAAGACTCCGAAGGCATGTGTGCGTGCTGAGACAGCCGTTAAACAAAAACAAATACGTACAAAGTACATACCAATGATAATACATAAAAAAAGACGTAGATCATCGCGCCGAAAATAAAGCGCAGGCAGAAAAGGCTACAATTAAAGCCTCGTTGGCCTCAGACGTTCTCGATTATGGTCCAAACTTGCGTGCAAATTTCAACATGTTCGTATGGCGTTTTAGTCAGTCGTTCAAACACTAATTCTACATAACAATCTACAGTTCTATGTTGAGGTCCTTAATCCAGTGGATGGCGTCATTTGCGAGGTCAAACAAGTCTGCAGGGTTGCCGTTATATTTGGTGAGCGGGCAGTCTCAGATGATGTGCCCGACGTCCTGTACCGCGGCTCCGCACTCGCACGCCGGGGAGTCTCTCCAGCCACACTTATAGAGGAAATTTCATAATAATCTGTATAATATCGTTGCTACGTACACACTCTTTCGTAAGGATGTGACAACACATTTAAAGAAAGAAATAAAATATAGAAAAATATTTATTGAACGTACACAATTAATAAGTATAATAAAACAATTAAAAGAAGTGAACATAGACGTTGAACAGGATCCAGGCCACGACGATGGTTTTCAGAGGGACCCCGGCTTAAAACTAAATAAGAATACCAAAAAACATCGTAACACATGACGGTGAAAAGGGAAGAGGTAATTTAACAAATAAACAATAACGACAGTTTGTAATTGTAATTAAAATACCTAGTAATTTGGAGAAGCGGGCTACGTTATCGTAGTTTACCTCTAACGTTATCGTAATACTATCGCCATCGAGAAAATTCATAATGTTAGTACCAGATACGGTCACGGGCCGTGGTTAAAAACGTCATACAAAAATTTTCTCGATAACGTTATAAATAGTGCCATCCACAGGAGCGCCCCTCCAACACCTTATTCATATAATCTATACATATAAAACAGTACCGTGGCCGACTGACTGACAGACAACGCACGGCCTAAATCACTGGTCTGGACCTAACGACTTGAAATTCACCAAACATGTACCTTGAGTATTCTACAGGTGCACTAAGAAGCGATTTTTCGAAATACCCACGGGATAGGGAACTAGACTAATTTGAAATATTTCACGGGGCATATTGGGGGCTAGTTGCGCATAATTTTGATTGAGATTCGCTGTGGAGGGGCGCGTCGTCGTGGTTAGCACTATCTGTACTACTCGATGACGTTAAGTAGGATTCGAATATTCGTGCTCGGAGCACTGTACATGGTTCGCGCTAAATGCTATATGCTCTAATTTACGCGGACTGAATTAGCGGTAGGCAGTAAATATTTTCTCGCGGCCGTGGTTTCATGGCGAAACGATTACTCCTCGTTCGTGTTCATTTAAAAATGCTTAATTAAAAGAACACAACATTTTAAGCAATTCGATAAACTGCATACAAAGCTGGTGTCCAATATTTGAGAGTTGAACGCAGAAACACCCACACATAGCCACCTCTGTAGGAATGATAGATTTGATTATGGAAGACTAGAATTGAGTGATCATTTTGCAGTTAGAAAGTACCAAGATTTTTGTTTCGTGTTAACAAAAACTTAACCCTCTTTCGGCAGTTGGGTAAAAATATACATGGGTAGTTTGTAACTTTGTAGGTAAATCTTGAACACACAACAAAAGTTTATATTTCATCAAATTCGTAGACTTCTCAACGATTCAAACACTTTATTTACAAGTACCATTCAATGTTTCATGACATAAAACTTCCACAATTCAGCGTAAAGCTTCGTAAATGTGTAAATAAAAGATTTCACAAAACATCTTCCTATCGTCCCATCTAAATTCAGGCCATACAATGTTTTATACCCCGTCCCACTTTGACACAATGCCACGTCCCCACTTCAACACAATGCCACGTCCACATTCGAAATTTATCAACAATCACTGTTCACACAAAGTTACTTCAATGATGCTGTGCGCCTTGTTAGCTGTTATGTTGGTTTTATCTTTGAATGGGGATGGTATGGGATGTAATGGGATGGTCTTCCACAATAAATCTTTTACCTAATAATAAGAGTAATAAGTTCCTTGGCTAACATTGGCTTGTCATTACCAGTGATCGGATATTTCTAAGCCACACCGCGAGATGTCAAGTAGAAATGGTAGTATGGATTACTATGAATACGCCATTTGACCCGCGATACCAACTAAACAGAACTGTAATGTCTCGTGTTGATATTATGACAATGTTTATAAAATAAACGACATGATTGAGGTTTTTGACTCCGAGTGGCATTGGTCATTACCGAATAGCCTAGTGGTTGGAGAAATGGAGACCCAGACTATGAAGTTTGAGGTCCCGGATGTTCGTCCAGCTGCCCCCTCTTAGGTCGCATTTTTCCACCGATTCCATTGTAATTTTGTAAACAGGTTCGATATAATTATTATATACCTAGGACTTATTTGTCAATTCGTTTTTAGGAAATAAAAGAAAATTTGCTCACGAGCAGTAGGTATGCACCTCTAAAAGACTTTGATCAATACGTAACATAACTAGTGGCTCTGAGCCACGCAACCTTATTTTTATTTTATTTTTTATTAAAAAAAAATTAATCGACAAAACGCTTTTGTATAAATTATTGAACCAGATCACAAATTTCACGAAAAACAAGAAATATTTGAAAATTTTTCGTATTTTTTTTTCCTTAAAAAAGTCCAAAACACGAATCGACAAAAACTTCTAATATAATTAATAATTATAGAACCTGATCACAAACTTCACGAAAGCCGGGCCATTTTAGAACAAATCTAAAAAATCGATATAGTTTGCGAACCTGCTCTCAAAATTTTCCTTAGAATTAAATGTTTACTAAATGCGACCTGTATAGGAAAACAGTCGGACAGACTTCGGACAGACATATGAAAGTATTTTTGTCCAAGCTGAAATGGAGACACTCGCTCACTTAGTTCGGTCGGTCAATTTATTGAAATTAACGTGTCGATCATAAGCCTTGAGATTTTTCTAATATTTTTAAGTGACGAGTTTTCCAGGTGCAAAAAAAAAGAACAAATTTTTACGTCTCATGAGAAAAGCGGAATGAGGAAAGTTTTGTGATGGAGAAGTTTGTTTGGTTTTTCTCTCGTTCAGTAGATTATATTACGGTTTATTTTATGAGTGCCGAGTTTAAATATAAACTTGGTTAGTAAAGTAGCCTTAAATTAGTAGCCATATTCTATGCTTGGAATACAATTTTAACTGAATAAAGGTGCACCTACACTAGTTTTAAATCTAGTGGAGCCATTGACATTAACAATTATGCCCTTTGGAACATTCTGAAATAGGAACGGTGTTGCCGAGCCCGTCGGCAGGAGCAGTGCCCTAAGCACGACTGGTCGAATCCTGCGTCACGTTACGGTTATCGTTACGAGATCGAGAAATCTCATACTAAATTTTAGTACCAAATACGCTCACGGCCGGGCGCTGTTCCAAACGTCATACAAACTCGTTATAGTTTGCTAATCGATTTTACGCGACGCAGGATTCGACAAGTCGTGCTTAGAGCACAGTGCGCGGTCGGAGGTGCCCTTGCGGACGTACTGGCGGCCACTCGCGGCTCATATAACTGAAACTATATTGTAGTCTCACTGAATTGGGAACAAAAACGAAGTACCAAGGGGGCCGTCCATATGCTATACTATTTCTATGAGTGGAGCATTATCGACAACATTTGTATGGCGTTTGGAACAGCGCAACCCGTGAGCGTATTTGGTACTAAAATTAAAATTATGTACATGAAGCTTCTCGATGGCGATAATTATGTTACGCAGAATTACAAATATTCGTGCTTGGGACTCATTTTGAACGGGTTATTAAAGATTCATAAAGGCGATTTAATAACATTAATTGTAGCAATACAAGACAATCCATATTTCGGGGTTTGTCTTCGTATGGGTAAGGTAATATATGACCCATTAAAAGTTATTTTAATATTTTTTAAAAAGTTCGAGGGGTTTAAGTATATTGACCTTTACAAACGTTTTGGTTGAATAACTAACAAAAAGCCACCGCTAAAGAGAAACAGAACACCGTTTGATATCTGATACACTATTCCAAATTTACCGACAAACTATATCGACAATAAAAAAAAAATTAAGCTTACATCCCAAACTGGGCAAACACTACAAACCCTAGAGGCTTAAAACCTAAAACTGATAGTGTACGCATAAACTTTTACGGGTTCCAGTATCAGTCCGATTGCGTGTAGTGTAACGAGCGTCCTTTCTTTATCTCAGTCCCCTGGGACCAGTAAGCTGCATCCTCCAAGGAAATTAGTGGTCGGGTAATCCGCGGACGTATGGGAACAGGTGTATTTATCCCTAAATTAGTTGGTATTGTTGACCGACCGAGCAAAGTGACCGAAGTCGATTCAGCTTGGACAAAAATGCCGTATGTCCAACTCTGTTCTAATCTACAGGTTCCATTTTCGGACGCCTTGCTGGCGATTACACCCGGTGTGTTTTACAAGTTTCCCTTTTTACCTCCGACGCAAAAAGAGGGGTGTTATACCTCTAAATTGACCGCTATGTGTGTGTGTCTGTCTGTGGCACCGTAGCTCTTAAACCGGTGAACCGATTTAGATACGATTTTTATATTTGGAAGGTCATAAGCTAAGTTTCATAAAAATTGGTTCAGCGGATTTTGTTTGAGGTAGGCCTCTAACAAGATGGAGCGACGACCTGATAAAGATCGCGGGATCGCGGTGGATGCGGAAAGCACAAGACCGGTCTGAGGGGAGAACCGCGGGGGAGGCCTGTGTCCAGTCGTGAACGTCTTTCGGCTGACATGATGATTATGATGAAATTTTGAAATGAAAATGTCAGGGGTTTTTCAACTATTCTAAGTTGGTTAGGTTATACCTTGATACTCTTGAAGTCTACTACAATGAAGCGCACACTCTTTTAAATCACTTAAGTGAGTTATCCATAGAGTCAAAGCTACTGAGTTAGCCCTTTGACAGAGCCAGAGTAAACCGGAACTACTAATGGCTCTGTGAAGCTGTAGACCTCGCGAGCTCATTTTTGATCATCTTTAGTTTTTTTTTCTTTTTTAGTTGAAAAAAATGTATCGACGAGAAAATGCTATGTAATTAGAGGACATCTGCCCGAAAAATTTCACTAGAATCGGTTGAGAAATGCGACCTGGTACGGAGGGTCGAGCACGACTTTACGAAACCTGCGTCACGTAAAATCGAATAGTAAACGTTGTCGAGTTTTTATGACGTTTGGAACAGCGCCCGCCCGTGAGCATATTTGGAACTAAAATTTAATATGTGGTTTCTCGATCTCGATACGATAACCGTAACGTTACGCTGCATTCGTAAAGTCGTGCTCGACCCTCAGGAGAATTTTCGTCGAAGCTGAAACGGAGATGTTTATATTGTTATCATTCTAATGCGATAGCTTTCGTTTGGGTGGCCTGAAAAACCACAATGATAGTTAATTTTATTTAACGCCAGTGCTATAGTGCTTCAGCGAACCACGACAATTACTCCTGTATCCTTCAGGCCTGTCTCTGTGTAGCCCCAGCTTTAAATAGATGAGGTGATTTTAATAAATTCTGTTTAAGTTTGTATACTGTTTCCAATATTAAACTTTTTGTTAAGTTTAATATCAGATATTAAAAATGTGACGCTTTCTCTGCTTACTCGATTTACAACAAAGCGATACCTACTTACATGGGTATGGAGATTTGAACATACCTGCCATTATATTAAAATTGGGCATCCATTGAAGCGGAACGAAGAGGAGGAAAATCACTGTTTAGTTTAATAGAAATACACGCTACATTATTTATGGACTTTAGTCTGAATTATCACAATATTACAATGGGAGCGTGTTAAGAAATAGATTACCACTAATGTAATGCAATTAATCTGATTCTGCAATCTCCGCTACGCTCCGCTTGGACGGAATTTTACCCTGATAAGTACCTACCTACACACAACAACAACGAGATTCTCAATTTTACTCGCATCGCAATTGCTCAATTTCTTTCTACGTTCAAGATTCTCAATTTTACTCGCATCGCAATTGCTCAATTTCTTTCTCGGTCACTTGGTTTCTCAAAAGAATAATAAAGTATTACATTGAATAGGTACTAGCCGCTCTGGATATCTGCCCAATATCAACCGAATTCCTTCAAAAAAATACTCAGACGACGAAGGCAACATAAAGTGACATTTATATCTCCCAACTAAAGTGGTCAAAAGAGTCGTTATTCTATTCTGTCTTGATCGAATTCATACATGCTTGCCAATTCTCTTTTAGTGAAAATCTCGTAACAATTTGTGGGCAAGTCATATCTCATTTTTCATTGGTAGAAGAAATGACAAATATAACATGCGATAAGGGTGCTTTGGCCCTGAATTTATGGTCACGTTATCAAACATGTCCAATCGTGTTAGGTATAATGTTGAACTCGGTTTTATGATTTGGACAGGAATGTTTAGATATACTGAGCCTAATTGATTCTTTTTACGAATCAAGTCTTAGCTCACCGTTTCTCATTTAAGTTCCGAGTTAAGGCGAAAGCACCACAGATTGGGTAATAGTTACTACGTCTTGCATCTCAGAATTTTTCGGAGTTCATGCGCGAGATTTTATAATTACCGTAAGTAAGTAAATTTGAAATTAGATCATTGATATTAGAAAGAAGCCTGCACATTACTGCGAAGATATTTACTTAGCGACTCTTTTTCGTTCAGCACAGGGTTCACGTGAGGTGTTTACAACAGTTACAATCTAGATTAAAGAAACTGATTAATTTTCACTCAGACAATATAGAACTGGTCGAAGTTTTTTTTATACAACGAGGAAGGCAAGCGAGCAAGTGGGTCACCTGATGGTAAGTGATCACCACTGCCCATAGACACCCGCAACTCCGGAGGGTTTGCAGATGCGTTGCCAACCTAGAGGGCTAAGATGAAATGCCCCTTGTGCCCGTAATTACACCGGCTGTCTTACTCTCCACATCGGAACACAACAGTGCAAGCACTGATGCTTAGCGGCAGGATTAACGAGTAAGATGGTGGTAGCGATCCGGACGGACCTCGCACAAGGTCCTACCACCCGCAAGGTCCTAAGTTAACTGGTGTAACATAGACGAATTTCGAAGAGATTGGGCGGAGAATATTATCTTCTACAGAAATGAGTGGCGTGAAGATCTCCCCCTTTGCCTAAACAGTGGACACTCCAATAGGCTAAGAAAAAGTTATATTGCTCAAGTTTCAAACTGATACGTAAATATATAGAAATACCAGAAAATTAAATACTCGAACTGTGATTTGAACCCAGGACTTTCACCATAACGTGGCGTCGCACTACCAACTGCACAAACACTGCAAAAAGTTGGTTTAAAAAAGTTAGAAGCAGCGGGAACAGACCTGCCTGTATCTAACGTTTTATAGGTACTAATTTTATATTGTTTGAAAAAACCGACTTCTTACATACCCTTTGTAACAAAAGAGCCACATTTATCAAAGGTCTTATTCCGGGAGGCTTTCGAGTGGACGCGTACCGTTTTACGCTCAATAGACGCTAGTGTTCCGGTATAAACAAGAAATTATTCCGCTCTCTGCGTTGGAGGAAGCAAAATTGTAATCGGCAAGTGGAACGGAATGCTAACGTTGCTATTTTCAATGTGCCTATTTCTTTATGAAGCACTCACGAAATTAAAAGTTAATGCTGTAATAAAATTACCAAGTGTAAGGACTTGAGGGCTCTGTACAGTTTTATGGGTGATAAGTTTTATGTGACAGCATTTAATGTATCGTATCAGGGAAGGTATTCTACTGAAGAACCATTTTAAGTTAATGATTTGCTGTGGGTAATTGTACTATTATGTATTCTGTGCTGTGGGTTAGTTACTTCAACCCATCTTCAACAGGTTTGTCAAAACGTGTATAGAAAGACGTTGATGCACAAAATGTACAAAAATTTGAGAACAAATTACATGGATACATTGGATTAATTGAATAGCTTTTTTCAGTTAAATAGTAATACTTAACCAAGGACACCTATAAATAGAAAGTATCGTATTTAAATCCTAACCCAAATTTAAAGTAGGCTACAGCGAAAACGCACAATTCGAATCTAATCGAATATTCATGATTCCTGAAACCCCCAAAAGCCTTGATTATTCCTACTTTGTTTGGAATCCATTAAACATACTGATTGTTGTTATGATTATCTAATTAACCGTGAACTTTGGAGTCGTCGGGGCGAACCGCATGGCCGTTAGGTTACTTATACATTCATTTATTTATTTCAGACCACATAATTAATGTCAGTAACGTAAATCTTATGCCGGCTGCATACACTCACTGAGACTGGGCGAGGCCCACATGTCGTACCTTTCGGCCTTATAAGCAAGAAAAGGACGGCATGCGTGCCTCGCCCGGTCTCCGCGTTTGTTTACAGCCGGCATTAAATAACTACGTTAGTAGGTACCTCCATAAAACCACTATAGGTTGATGAAATATATAGCCGATTTTTCAAAACGCTTCTACTGCGCCGGGTATGGTAAAAATTCATGTGATGCCAAGAGTGTTCTAAAGTTACAAACCAGAACTTGACCAAAACTATGAACATTATTAACTATTAGGAGCTTTAGCCAAACATCCATGAATTTTTATTCGCAAGGTATTCAGAAACGTAGAATGTAAAATATGCGCTAGTTCTGTAACGGCAAAAGCAAACTGACCGGATTTTAAATGAGTGATCGGCACTTTGGAACGAATGATGTGTTTTCGGGGAATGGTTTTTCACCCATTGGACTGTTGCCATGTCGAAACGGTAAGTGGAATACTCTAATGCAGCTTGGCTACCTCGAGTACAAGTGTCACTTTTCAGAACTAAATGACAACTAATTTGACACTTGCTGCCTCAGAGAATAACACCCCTGGTAAGATGCTCAAACATGAATGTGAACTAGACTTTATTGCTAAAGGTGTAAGTGTGTGTTTAGTTTTTATTGAGTTAGCCTGATGCTCTGTGCATTTGAAGGATTCTTTTTGGGATAAAATGGCCATGAAGTTACCTAATCAATATTCATAGTCCTCCTCCAAATAAAAAACGAAAAACTAAATCGTTTTTCTAAATTAAAAACGAATCGAACAATTTTGTTAATAAGTAATTGAGTTAAATACATGCGTATGCAAATTTCGAAAGTCACTTGCATTTGAACCTCGAGAGCGAGAGCAATATGTAATTATGAGTCTAACCATGTTCTGAGAGTAAAGGTCTTGAATATAAATTGTACGAAACCTTACAATTACAAACTAATAGTGAAGCTTACCAAACCAAACTTTATCTGGAAAACGTCCTTGGAATATTAGGCACATCCTTATGCCCTACTTCTATAGTCTCAGGACTTCTAAATTCCCGGGACTAATTGTCTAACACACTGTTCCGGTTTGTCATTCGCCATCTTTTTCTGTCTAACGGTACAAGATCGTGCTTCAAAGAGAACGTGAATGCCAAACCGAAGACGAACGCGTTAGACAATAAGGCTTGAACTAGTAACAAGCCCCATATTGCCTGTGTAAGTGCTCTCAACCTCTTTCCTTTCCAAGTGTAAGTAAACAGACTTGCCCTAAACAAATCTACTTACTACAAACTAAAGACAACTCCATTCAAGTTAGTAATATGGAACGCTTACATTAACAAGTAGTATACCTATGCGGCATAGGCTATGCCGCGACTTTGTGCCGCATAAGTGGGGACAATTTGCGAAATAAATTGAGGATGAGAATAATGTTATTACGTCATCAGATAATGAGGGTTATCGCGAGACAAAAGTCCGTTAAGATCACTAGTATCGGGTGAGGTCTATCTGTCATTATCCAAGCTGCTGGCCTATGATTGGTGGAAATTCACGGAGCTATAGGATCTTACTCGATCCTAGCGTCAAAATAAAGTCATTTTACAATTTTAACGTAATCAAGCTTTCGTAATAAAAAACCGATGCCTCACGCAAATCTGCAATAAAGACTTCAATTGAACAAAGAGTAATAAAAGGAGGCAGTTTGCTCACTGAAAAAAATGACGTCATACTCGTAGTTCTATAATTAAATAGGCACAACATTTTAACCAGCCGATAATTTTGATATTACAAAAACAGTTGCCGATTTGAGCAGCTAGACATCCCTTGTTGCAACCCTGCAAAACCGCTCGAAGGATTGGCTTGACGGCTTCATTTGAATAAAAATTTATGTATGTCCTAGCTTTTCATACCTATATGACTGTATTAGTCTTTTGTTTTTATGATATGTGCTACTACTGCGTAGTCATAATTTCGACGTATGTATTTAGTTTGCATCATTTATTCAGGCTTATTTTTATAAACTCTTTTACTTTCTTTGTGTGTCTATTAGACAATAATTAATAACAGAATATTGATCGCCATTAACTTTCTAGTCATGGAAGAGTTCCCGATAAACTGGGCGAACGCACCAATAATACTTTTCCCGCTTTTTAAATCGTTAAAAATAATAATTAACCATTACTTCTGTAATAGACGTTCTGTACAGAACTAGGATCACTCACTTTGTGACGTACGTCGGCAAATGAGCTTCTGCCAAGCGGAAGGAGATATTTTAAAAATATAGGTTAGGTACACGACTACACGTGTCAAATTTAAGCGTGCAGCTACTTAAAGAGCCATACACGTCTTCGATTAAAATCAAAATGAAGTTTGCGGCTCTGTAGCAAGATTGTGTAAGCGTAGCCTGGCAAATCGATCGTCAATCTTCATTTAAAATGGCCGCTTCATTTGGCTCCGTAATTGCGGTTACCCGGCTCAAATAGTTTGCGTTTATCTATTGATTGAAACTGTGATATATTTAGCTCCTTCCTTGGGAGGCTAAATTGCTGTGCTAAGGCTAAAGTATGGAAGACCGACGCCATTGCTTCTGCATTATTGGGGAGAGCTTTGAGGTTTTTTTTCTAGCATTCTTCTTCAGTGCAAACGTTCTTCCACATACGAAGATACGAATGCGTAAAATCATCAAAGACCCACTTTATCTAATGTGTCTTTGTTAATCTGGCAAACTCTTTTTGGCTAACAAAGTTTTGTAACGACGTTATGTAGCCGTCGATTAGTTTTTTAATGGCCTGTTCACAGGTGACAGGTTGCATTGGAGACCATCGGCACGTCCTTACATTCATAACTTTTGTAGTATTTCCCTGCTGTAATGGGTGTACTTGTACACAATGTGTGTGTATGAGTGACGATTAGGAACAGATGCGGGATGCCGCTGTAGGATAACCATTAAAATTATAAAAAAGCATCATCATCGTTAATCTAGGACTCAATACAAAATATTAAACAAGAGTTTTTGCGAAACTCGTGTAGTTAAGTATAAACATAAGGCTGCTTTGATTAAATTGTTTCAGGATTTTTCTATGAAGATTTTCAATTTCGATACAAATGTGATACAACAGATTAGTGAAGTTAAAGTTATTTACCTATTTGTTAATTTTAGTAATTGTTGTTGTCAATAAAGACCCATTAATTTGCACAAATTAGTTTTTGTATCTCGGATAAGTGTTGCGATAAAGGAAAGGCTTGAACTGAATTTTATTTTACTGTAAATAAAATGACTGACTATAAAAATATTTTACGACAATTTTTGCGATCCCGTTTATCGCGCGCTACTTCACTCGAAACAAAATAGACGAGGACAGTATAGCCTTTTTACATCGTTTTAGGGTTCCGTACCTCAAAAGGAAAAAAAGCGAACCCTTATAGGATCACTTTATTGTCCGTCCGTCCGTCTGTCTGTCCGTTTGTCTGTCTGTCTGTCTGTCAAGACCCTTTTGCTCTGGATCGCGTGGAGGTAGCATGCTGAAATTAATATCAAATACTCAAGCCTGTGATCCCTTGAAGCTGTGAAAAAATCAACTTTCTAAGCCAACGCAATCAAAAGATACAGTCATTAAAAAGGCTATTACCATACAAATTGCCGAAATCCAAAAACCTAAAGGGTACTTCCAGTTGTCCTAGAAACTTGAAATTTGGTATGAAGGTAGCTGTTATAGCACAACCACTCAAAAAAGTCTCAAAATCTTATCTTATGCCTGTCTGTAGATTTCGCGGACCAATTAGAAGTTGACCCCACACTACGTACATTTTGCTTACGCGCAGGGCTCTGGTAACACTGGACTTCTTAAAACACTGGGGACAAGTATGAAACTACCGTGAGACTCAATCATAGTGAAATCAAAACGGATCACTCACGTATATAAGCCAAAGTGTGAGTGATCCGTTTTTATTTCACTATGACTTGGAAAAAGCGTTAAAAATTTTCTACGGAACCCTCGTGAAATGAGCAAGTGAGTTACCTGATGGTAAGTGATCACCACTGCTCATAAACACCCGCAGCCCCTGGGGGTTTGCAGATGCGTTGCCAATCTGAATAGAGAGCTAAGATGAAGTGCCCCTTGTGCCCGTAATTACACCGGCTTACTCTTACTCTCTACACCGGACCACAACAGTCCGTGCAAGCACTGCTGCTTAGTGGCAGAATTAGCGACTATATTTAATACCAAGGCTAGAGAGCAAACATTCATGTTTAACATACTAAATATCTGCCCCGACCGGGGTAAAACCCAGAACCTCAAGCTTGGTATTCAGAGTTCTAATATAAGCACTACTTAGGCTATTCGGTCGTCTAAATAATAGGATAACATTTTCACGTAAGTTTAAGGATCAAAGGATTGAAAACAGAATAATACTGTAAATATTTTTTTGCCGTCTAAAGCTTCTGCACAAATCTATTTTGTGTTACTTTAACTCGTAAATTCCACTAAAGTATTATGGCTTATAATTTGCAATGTTATTTAAGAAAATACTGCCAAACTGTAGGTTTCTCTTCCAGCTGTCTCTTATCCTGCCTATTATACCACCAAAAGAGGCGATCAATCGTAGCTAGGCGACCTCCGCGCGCTTTCCTCCCGTGTAGACCCCAGCTGCGACTACAGCATTACACTACCAGAGGGGAGTTCCGGCCAGAGCACACGCCGCCGCAAAGGCCACTGTACTCTTTGGGGCCGCCTCAGAAAGTTCCGACACTTTGACGAAACGCCCTCCGCCCGTATTGGCGCTCCGTACATGGCCATGGATTTTAGCTTAACCTAACATTACAATAATTGTTAATATCTAAATGATCAAATTAATGTCTCCCAAATCGCCTCCCTGCGGCAGAGTGCCCAGAATGCTGACTTCGATTCCGCGATGAATGACGATGCCAATGCGCGTGACAAAAATTCAACAGCCTACAACTGCATAAAATGAAAACCAGAATTTGACTCATTTCATATTAAGCAAAGCAAGCTGTAAAGCAAAATAATATGTAACAACGATATGAACTTGAACAATACTAATATCCATTTTAAGAGTAATAATTAACGCTGTTTAATTACTTTCTGTCTCATTTAAGAAGCCATTTGGGTCCAACAATTAACATTATAATGGCGCGGAGTAAACGACAAGAGGATTACCCTAAGAAGGCAGAAGTGAGAATTTTCAAGGAATGCCATCGAAATTTCAATTAAGAGATTATTACTATGGCTTTGCGAGATACGTAATTAACGACTTCATAGGCCGGTGTAAATGTAACAAGGGACTTTTTGGGTACGGTTTTTTGTTCATTAAGGTCAAGTAATGGGTGCTTTACCCTGTTTGTTAGGTTAAGTGGTCATTGTTTTTTCTCGTTTGAATTTTAAATTAATCTTGTACTAATTTTTGGGATTTAAACTTGGCACGTGCTAACTAGAATCTAAATTATACTAGGCTTTATAAAGCGTAAGCCACATTGAAGCTACGACGATCAAACAGAGATCCCTATCTTTTAGGAGCAAAAGAAGATAAAAAGATAGTTTGAACAGGTTCGTTTACAGTTACAGCTATCATAATATTCAATCTATCTCTTGTTGTGATCTTCCGACGATAAAATTCATCTGTATCTTAAATTTTGCAGTCTCGATAAACTTAATTCATCATCATCATCATCAGCCTATTTACGTCCCACTGCTGGGCAGAGGTGCGAGCCGGGATTTGAACTCTCGACCCTCTGCTTCAGAGGCGATAGGTCAAACCACTAGGCTATCACGGCTTTTTTTCGTTAAACTTAATTATCGTTAGGTAATACAATATCTGTCGATAGGAGAATGATAGATCCTCTAAAGATAGCAAATTCTTAGATTGTATATTTTTTTTACTTTGAAAACAAGAGATAGTTTGAATATGGCTATTAATACGACGACCGAATAGCCTAGTGGTTAGAGACTCTGACTGTGAAGCTTGAGGTCCCGGGTTCAAATCCCGGTCGGGGCAGATGTTTGTATGAAGAATATGAATGTTTGTTCTCGGGTCTTGGATGTTTAATATGTATATAAGTATGTATTTATCTATATAAGTATGTTTATCCGTTGTCTAGTAACCATAGTACAGGCTTTGCCTAGTTTGGGACTAGGTCAATTGGTGTCAAATTGTTCCGTGATATTTATTTATTATTTATTTATTTAATATACCAGTAAGTAGGTATTTAATATTAAATTCGAAGGACTGGCTGGTTTACCTCATAGCAAAATACAATTATTGTACCAAATCATAACTACAGTTGGACTATGTAGAATAAAATTTGAGTCTGGTTGCAGCTTTATGCTTTTAGCTGAAATTTTACGTCATATTTTCAGCTTCACGCGAACAATAAAGCAGTAAATTACACGCTATGTGTGCAATGTTTTACGCATCAAATATGCATTTTGCGCACTAAAAAACTGAAATGTTATTTTCAATTTAATCTGGTTTAGTTGTGTGGAGAAACGTAGGTATTTTTATCTGTTTGAAATTGTTCGTAGGCTTAATTTTTTTTTGTGTTTAAATTAAAATGGATTCTGGTATTTTTTACAAGCTTTTATTGAAGCAGTTTTAACTATCTCGGCGGCGATCCGTTTATTTCACTATGATTGAGTCTCACGGTAGTTTTATGTTTAAAATGTAACAAAATGTTTTTTTTTTTACGTGGGTTAATTTTTTAACGAAACAAACCATAAAGTTAACCACTCTTCTTAAACACAACTTTTTAATTAACATAATACATACTTCGCCATTTTTTATCTTTGGTTTGCGATAGCAAATCTTACATTAAAAGCTGCTTAATTTTACTAAGCCTTTAATATTAAAAATACCTTTTGTTCTCGAGCTAAAAATTAAAAAGGTTTTTTCATAACAGAAGCAATAGGCTTGTATCTTTAGGGGGAGAACAGAAGTTCACTGAAGTGTGCTGATTACTTACTCCATGTAAGGTTTGGGGCACACTTTGTTATAGTTCACAAAAGTTTATTTGCTTTTGTTTTTTTGCAAAATAAAAAAATATTTAAAAGAGTTGAGATGTTTGCCCAACAAAGAGCCTAAAATATGCACAAAATGTCTGTTGTGAACGTCTGGGTTAGCGTCTTCCGAGTGGGACGTATAAAAAACGAGCAAATTAACGTTAAGGAAAAAAAATACTTGTTCACATTCGTTCTCTTATGATTCAAGAGTAAGTGCAGAGGGACCATTAGATTAAGGAAGATGTAAGGCAGGGATATTAGCAAAATCTAATTACGATTCAGTTTACATAAATTGGGATCCATATTAATATTCTAATCCCGCTGTCTTGAGGCGGGATGAATTTGTAATCAAAACTGGTATGTCATAAGGTTTAGCTTTACAAGAATACCGGTGATGCGTCATGGGGGGTTTGAATACATTATATTCTACAGAACTAAAAAAAAGGGCAGTGTTCACTTTGGTTCAATCTTATTTAGTAGTTTTATGGTTGTTACACTGTCATTATTAAACCGCTCTGATTGGCCACACTCGTTCCCCTCAGCATTGGTTAGTGGTTAGTTGCGGGTGAGCAAAGTAATTGTTTTTTTAGTTCATAAATATGGACCTCCGCAAAGTAACGCCTGATTCAATAAATTACTGGTTAGTTCGTTTATTTTTCGTTACTTTTATAATATTTAGTTTCCTGTTTGAATTTTGAGCTGTGTAC
Organism: Clepsis dumicolana; assembly: GCA_963691665.1. NCBI lineage: Eukaryota > Metazoa > Arthropoda > Insecta > Lepidoptera > Tortricidae > Clepsis > Clepsis dumicolana. The sequence continues at coordinate 3,994,393 of OY829512.1, read as the reverse complement.
ATCTCTGTCGCCGAACTATTTAAAATTCGCACTACTTTCGCGGCTTAAAGTATTTTAGCGTAGTATAGTGTGTTGGAGTCCCCCGGCGCGGCACCAGGACCTAAATCCGAGGCTAAGTACGATCACTGTAGGTAAAAGTTAACAGCAGATCTAGGGAAACTGGAGACGATCACCAATGGTGTGTCGCTACGGACGCCAAGGATCCCACATACAGCAGATCCGGAGGAACGAGGTCAGACCACCAGCTCACTATTTTGATTTCTAGTTAGTTTGCTTAATTTGCTTTTAAAATACACAATATTCTTGCTTAAAACATGGGTTGAATAATCGAAAGGAAAAATGTCAGTAGACTTTTAGAATTCATCATCATCATCATGTCAGCCGAAAGACGTCCACTGCTGGACATATGCCTCCCCCAAGGCTCTCCACTCAGACCGGTCTTGTGCTTTCCGCATTCACCGCGGTCCCTCGATCCTTAATAGGTCGTCGCTCCATCTTGTTGAAGGCCTACCGACAGCTCATCTTCCGGTCCGTGCACGCCATTCAATGTGCCCTGCCCACTGCCACTTAAGTTTCGCAAATCTTCAGGCTATGTCGGTAACCTTAGTTCTACTGCGGATATCATCATTTCTGATGATGGCAGCTCAGTGACTTTGATCTCCCTTATGAGGTCCATCGTTAGCGCCCACGTCTCAGATCTGTAAGTCATCAGTGGCACCACACATTAGGTAGTCAAATACAACAAGTTCCTTCCCTATTATTTCAAGTTAATGTTGCTTGCAGAGCTGATGGCGATGGGTCAGAAGATTCTAGAATGGCAAACGCATTGCGTATGACGTTAACGTACTTTTATCGCTTAAAACAGCCGCGCGCTTTACTCAGCACGAAATAGCTGAGAAACGCTACTCTAAAAGAAGGTAAATATTAATTTTTTTTTTTACATATCTATGACCGAACTATAAATTTTTTAAACTGTATTCGTACCAAATGTGCCCGCGGCCTTAAGAAGGCAATCATCAGTTCGGGACCCTTTACCGGATGGCCAGGCTTGTATTATCTGCCAGCACCATATTCCGTAACCCATTTTTTCGACAGATCATACCCACGAGTTTTCAATTGCTCTTTTATTACTACTTTTTTTTACATTTTCGGATTATGATTAATGAGGGCCTTCGCGAGTCAAAAATCTGCTAGAATCGCTAGTCGAGTCGAGCAAGGTTTGTCTGTCATTTTCCACCAATCATAGGCCAGTAGCTTGTCTCTCATTGGTGGAGAATAACAGATAGACCCTCATTGAGAGCAGAGAGCTTTTTAGTAGGTATCAATTTTGGAATAACAATTTTTTTTTATTTGGAAGACGTAGGCAAAAATGTCAAATCAAATCAATGTACTGATTTAAAAACTTTCGCAATTTTCACACATTATCATAATACTCGGGACTAGAAGCAACTAAAAGATGTTGATACCCCCCTCTTTAGTCCCTTCGAGACCGTGGACGCAACGTCGCGTCCGAACCGTCGAGGTATTTAAATATTTAAATAATACATTTTTTTACGTGATTAAGTCCCGAGTGTCATGATAAATCAAATCAATGTCAGGTGTTGCTAGTGAATTTTGAAATTCGGTTTATGTATAAAGTTTCCATCAAGAAAAATGATCAACAGTGAGCCGCGAGCAAACAAATATTGCAAAATGTTGTTCTTGGATAATAAAACTGATTATTTTAAAATTCCTATGTTCAGGGAAGCGAAACAATTATTTGGCCTTTGTTTTTCTTTTCTTAACACAACATGCTTCCAGCATAATGAAAACAAACTGTTAAAATGTGTATGAGGGAACCGTTAAAAAGTGTAGGTAGATACGCTGGAGATTAAAAATGATATACGAAAATACGACTGTAGTTGTTCTTATTATCTAATGAATATTACATTACTGCAGAGACCGGGAAGAAAGGGATTGCCGGACGAAGGGGTTAGACGGCCGAGTAACACGAGGCCGGCTATAGTACGAAGCCGGCAACCCCTGTTCCTGCCGAAGCTTGTATAGTGCTTTTCTAAAACATTGATAGAAGGGAATGAAAAATAGAAAAAAAATGTTGTATCAATTGTCTGCTAGTTGACTAGCCTCCTTCAATGATCGGGAGCTGTCCCCTAAGCCCTGGCTCTGTCCCGACTGGATGGCAGCGACCTCGTGCGGAACCAGGCCACCGCTCTGCCGTCGTCGGCGTGTAGATAATAGCGGCCAGTATTGGATTCTCATACATTATTTTGCTGGCGTTCGGTCGGCAAAGAACTGTGCTATCCATTTGGATAGCACAGTTCTTCAACGTAGTGCATTTGCACTACGTGGTGACTTCTTTTTTTGAAAGTACCTAATGCGAATATCAACTTTTGGGGTATTTCTCAACGGTGCACAATAAATCACGTAGTCTCAGAATACTCACTTTATTCACTAAGCGTACAAGTCTTAGAAAGCACAGGTGGAAAATATAGGCAGAAGGTAGAAAGCTAGCACAAGGAAAGTTTGTAAAGCACAAAGATAGTTCACTAGGCACAAGCACAGGTTAGAAACGAAGTATGAAAACGAAAACAATAACAAAGCGCGGAGCGAGCGACATGCATCTAGCGCGGGGAACAGATCGTGACTGGCGAGAGGGCGAGAGGAGCGCGGGGCGCGGCGCGGGCGCCGCCGGTACCGCGACCGTCGGCAAGCCGGTCTTGCGCAACTACTCGCTCGTTTCCATTGCACTATTTGCCCCAGCCGATACGTCAACGAGATGTCGGTCCGTCAGTTCGTCATAGTAGATTATGGTGTCTAAGTGTGAGTATGTGTTAATGGGTGTAAGTGAGTAGCCTACAAACTGTATAGTATCAGACATAATGAAAACGGGATATTGACCGCGATTACCTTACCTACCTACCCTTACCTTACCTACCTTACCTTATAGGTTTTCATTATGTCTAATGCAATTAACCGCGAATCATTTAAAACTGTAACTGTATAGTATATTTGAGAAACAATAATCAAGTTACCTACTTTCCATGTCAAATGTCAATTCCTCTTAACGCATTCGCTGCCGGCTGTCAGACCTGAAACTTCTTCAGAGCCTCTGCACATGTAGCACGCGCGCCATTTTGTCGCTTGTCGCGCAGTGCGTCCCTTTCATAATGATGGAATCAGTGAAGGACACACTGAGCTACAAGCGACAAATCGGCGCGCGTGCTATCTCCCCTGGTGTTATTTCTGACACAAGAAAACGTGAACGCGATCGAAACTTACACTAAGGGCTCAGGTGACGCAAACGCACAGTGTGTGTGTGTATTTAAAATACCTGCAGATCTTTGACACTGTATTAAGCGAAAGTCATGAAAACTCACATGTGCGTCCCTGGCACTGAATGCGTAGAACTGAACAAACAAAAGACAGAACTAAATCCTAGTTTTGTCTTCACATACCTACAATATTTTTTGTACATTACGATTTAGTTCACAATAGCTTTTTTAATCCTTTGAAGTTTCTCACTGCTGGGAAAGGGTCACATTTTCTTCACTCCACTCCTTTACAATAAATATTTCAATTAAAAACTTTATCAGACAGACTACATTAAATACTTTAAATATGCGCACAAAAGTGTAACTGAACGTGTTATTAGTTATTAATAATAGTTGAGTTAGATATAAGTACTCTATAACAAATATATTTACATAATAAAAGCAATTTACAATGACATTAAATCCAAGCTTAAACTAAATAAACTACAATTTAAAACTAAATTAAATCTAAATAAGGCCCCCGTGGCATAGTGCCCACAAGGCTGGCAGCGTTGCCTCGCTGAATAGCGATGCTGATTCTTTGAGAGAGAAAACTGCCAGCCCTTTGATATAAGTACTATTTTGCAATGCCCTTGCAGGGTGCATGTTTGAAACATTATTCATTTATAACATGACTGTAATTTTACAACATGTAAGCAATGAATCTTTTGAGTTTGAGTTTTCAACCGACTTCAAAAAAGGAGGTTCTACGTTCCACTGTGTTTTTTTTTTTATGTATGTTCATCGATTACTCCGTCAATTGTAGACCGATTTTCAAAATTCTTTTTTTATTCGAAAGGGTATACTCCTGAGGTGGTCCCATTGTCACCAAGTCATGATCTGATGATGGGATCCTACGGAAATCGAGGGAAACCCTCAAATTTTACAGGCACGTACTATGTGTTTCGTATGTTTTCTAAAGTTATTCAAGTATTTGCGTCTGGTAGTCATCATCTCATGATGATGAGCTGATGATGGAAGGTAGAACTCCTTAGCGGTTAGGTGTTGGAGGATAATTCTGAAAATGTTAAATCATTATTCGAAAGGATATACTCCTGAGGTGGTCCCACTGTCACCAAATCATGATCTGATGGTGGGATCTTAGGGAAATCGAGGGCAACCCTCAAATTTTATAGGCACGTATCATGTGTTTCATATATTTTTTAAGGCTTTTCAAGTATTTGCGTCCGGTAGTCATCATCTCATGTTGATGAGCTGATGATGGAAGGTACAACTCCTTAACGGTTAGGAGTTGGAGGATAATTCTGAAAATGTTGAATCAACGTAAAATTGTGAAATAAAAATCTTTTAACAAAAAAGTAAAACTGCCTTAAAAAAAACCTTAGAAAAAAAAGTAAAATAATCCTCTAAAATAATGATAAATAAATAAAATGCGTTTATTTCGGACAACAGAAACTAAAGCCTAAAGTTTTACGGCCTAGCACTAAGCAGCAGAAATATAAAGTCGGTGCTTCATTCAAAGAATATTCCGCTCGCACTGCATTATTTATTTATCATTAATTTTAAATTAAATACTTGTTTTACAATCGTCTAGACTACATAGTGACGTAATGAGTTATATCAATTATTGAAATGCCAATTATCCAACTTAAGTTAAATACTCCGTCAAACCCTTTGAGGGTACTTGCCTTGAGGAAAATGTCAATATTTGGAGGAGCTTCTAGGTCAGGGAGTAGTAGGAATAATAGTGGATTGATTATTTACTTAGGGATGAAAATAATTAGCTTTGGATATGCATCCATTCTCTCTGTACGTGTAGGAATATTTGCTGAAAAAACGTTGTACGGTCAGCCTCAAAACTGAGTGGACGCTTTGCCCTGTGATTTTGACTAGTTTATCAACCTGTCAAGGTTTCTTTGAAAAGTTAACTGTGTCTGTTAAAGCACAACGAAAGAGAACTCAAAAGGCTAAATGGACTAGAAGATAATAATTTTGAAATATTCCTTTAAATTTATATTTGAAAAAGTGTGTTTTTTCATTCGTTAAAATTTGAATTAATTTATTACATTGTGCGGCTTCAGAATTTACTTTATGAGTGTTGCTGATTATCCGATGAGATCCAGTTTCGTGGTTGTTTGGCTCGCGCCACAGAACATTACTTAAATACAATAAACACAGTACTGCAACATGATATTTTACAGAAGCTTATTATTATATTCGTGCGGATAACTCAAATGCTAAAAAAATATGTTGAAAAACCCCCGACATTGTTGTAGTGTTGCTGTCCTTGTCTCGAGCGCATACGTCACAACGGATCGGTAAGACAGTTGTCATTCGACCGCCGTAGAGAGTGGTGGTGTGCTGGCGAGCCAAGGTTGTGTACAGTGACCACAATTTGGATGTCCATACGTTACCTAGACACTACAATTGTCATTTCAAACTTTAAATATTTCAAAAACAGGTGAACCGATTTCAATGTAACTTAGCTAAGAACCATCTTGATTAAACTAGCTTTCGATTAAAAAAACCACATCGAAATCGGTTCGTCCGTTTGGGAACTATAATGCCACAGACAGATACACAGATACACAAACACACAGATACACATGTCAAACTTAAAAAGTACCCACCCGCGGAAAAGTGATAAACCAATTCTACACAGACAAAGTCATGGGTAAAAACTAGTCAGTGGTAATAAAAATAACCCAATCAACATAGAAAAGCTGAAAAATCCCTGACATTTTTATTTCAAAGTTCAAATATCTCAAAAACGGATAAACCGATTTTTATGAAACATAGCTAAGAATCATCTTGATTAAACTATCTTTATAAATTAGATTAAATCTGTTCATTCGTTTATGAGCTAAGATGCCGCATAGATAGAATACATAGATACACTGATACACCCAAGGTTCACAGGTCAATCTTATAACAGTTATTTTTGCTTTAGAGCTTAAAATTACTCAATTACAGAGGCCCGAGTACGAATATTAGGAACCTCCGTAACGTAATCAAGTAGTAAAAATTCGTATGACGTTTGGAACAGCGCACGCCCGTGAGCGTATTTGGAACTAAAATTTAGTATGAGGTTTCTCGATTTCGATACGATAACGCAACGTTACGCGGGATTCGTAAACTTCGTGCTCGGCCTACTGATTCTGCGTTGTTTACTGTGTGTGTGGTCAGATATTATTTCCCTGTAGAAATTTGCGGCTTGCCATTTTACAGCGGTTTTATAACGTGGTTTCTGTCCAACGATTTAAGTGGGGCGAGTTCCTATATTTGGCTTTTTTTTTTAATCATAGACAAACGTATCGAGCTTAACTTTTCAATTTACAATTTTTTTAATTAAGGCCTATTTTTTTTAAATTGTATTGGATTTTGAAGACGAACATTGGTTTTCGTAATGATGGACATGTCTGAACGCATTATAGAGGACTTATGATAATTTTATGTGTAGATAAAATATTTTACGAGCAAAAAAACCGTGGTAGCCTAGTGGTTCGACCTATAGCCGCTCAATCAGAAGGTCGTGGGTTCGAGCCCCGTATTGCAAATCTGTGTTTTTAACCCCCGACCCAAAATGGGGGGTGTTATAAGTTTGACCTATGTATGGGCGTATCCGAGTATCTGTCTGTGGCATCATAGCTGACAAACGGATGGACCAACTTCGATGCGGCTTCGAGCCGATTTTCATAAAACTTAGACCCATCTCGATTAAACCGGTTTTCGATTAAAAAAAGTCTCAACTAAATACGTTCATCTGTTTAGGAGCTACAATACCACAGACAGATAAACCCAAAAGGTCAAAATTATAATACCTACCCCTTTTTTTACATTATTGGTTAAAATATAGCAATGTTACACTATTTAATTTACAAACGCCAGCGGCGTGTGGCATGTTTGACAGGTTGACAGCAATAACGCGGAGCCACGTTCACGCTTTGACATTTCGTTGACAGGACTTATTTTAATTAAAAAAGCTATTCTTTGTTTCGAACGACACATCGATTTACTGGCAGCATACAGACAGACGAACGAACAACGCTTATTACTTTTTTTTTTATTTCTTACTTGCTGTTGCCCGGGACTTCGTCCGCGTAGACTTCGCTTATCGCTATCCCGCGGGAACTATACAATTTTCCCGAATAAAAAATATTCAAACTATCTTCTTACCAAATTTTTCCGTGAAGAGGTAACAAACAGACAGACAGAGAGACAGAGTTACTTTCGCATTTATTAGGGCATTATTAGTTAGGATTCCATTATTGATTTTTTTTAAATTCTTTATTTTTGACATTTTAACTATTGAAATTGTCCCACTTTGAATTCAATTGTTTTTATTCTATAATTATTTAATTGATGACGATTTTTTTGAATGTAGTAAAAAAATATAATGACGCATCAAAAAAAAAACGAATAAATGAATCATTTATGTATCTAACAACAAAGTGGGGATCCGTTTTTCCTTGTGAGGTATGGAATAACAAAAATTATCAACATCCTCCTTCACAAGGTAAATCTATCGTAGCATAATAAATATTAAAACCATGAACGTGTTGCTATTATTACTATACGCAGTAGCTTTTACCGGTTACATTTTGTGACGGAATTCCCCCCAATTAATAGGATTACTCCGTGGTTTTGGTGCACAAACAGGAAACTTTTATACGGCGTCCAGAATAAAGGAATCAGCAGGTAAAAGTGGATACAAAACATGTGATGCTTTTATGGATTTTAAGTGAATTTTATGTCATGAGTTTTAATGATACTCGTGTATTATTTTGTTTCTAAAATGTGGTAATTTTTTTTCTCTTCTTCACTTTCTAATGATGTAATGATACAGTGAAATTTATTTGTGTAATTCATCTGTGCCACAGATTACACGGATTCTGTGGTTGCGTATTGTAAGACCTAATGTCTATCTTGTTTTTATAAAAAATGACTTTGTGCTAAGTTTCTTGCGTCGCATTCTTCTGGGCAATCATAGACTTAAAAAAATGACGTGTAAAAGAGCATTTCAACTACCTATTTGCTTAATACAAATTTTTATTTGTATGTTCCTCGATTACTCGAAGACGGCTAAGCCGATTTCAAAAATTATTTTTTTGTTTGAAAGAATATACTTTCTAGTTGGTCCCATTGTCACCAAGTCAGGATCTGATAATGGGATCCTAGGGAAATCGAGGGCAACCCTAAAATTTTATAGGGACGTATCATGTTTTTCATATATTTTCGAAAGCTATTCAAGTACTTGCGTCTGGTAGTCATCATCTCATGTTGATGAGGTGATGATGGAAACTACAACTCCTTAACGGTTAGAAGTTTTTCTAAAAATTGTGAAATAAAAAATCTTTTAACAAAAAGTAAAAACGCCACCAAAAAGGTTTTTTTTTAAGGCGGTTTTATTTTTTAAGTAGAAGCACAGCAACGTTTTGGTTAGTAAAATAAATCTGGTTAATTATTTTTTTCAACAAAGTACTTGCTCGTTTGTCTCTCTCTCTTTTAATAAAAAAAAACAATAAAGTTAAAATACTTACAAACATTCCCATGAATTTGGGCGCGAATCCTATGGCATTAAAAAAAGAAAGAGCTAAGGGACTAAAAACCGAATTGCCCTAAAAGTCACCGAAAACGGATACCGATTAAGATATAAAATTTTATGGCTAATGGAACGTCCTAATGGTACATGTAAATATTTTGCAATTTCCCCCATTTCTTTGAAGGATCGGGGAAAATTTTATATAACGACCGGAGACTGGAAATCGATACTTTAATTATAACACTTTGTTAAATATTTCCTACTGATCCTTGCCCCAATTTCGGCTTTACTTTGCACAAAATTGTTTAAATTATTGGCATCATTTATTTTCCTTTATAGTTAACGGGGATTCGTAAAAGGATTTTCTTTAGTAACACAAGATACATAACTACTACTTCTTTCCATAAAATCATGTTAGCTAAACGCGCCGTTATTTTTGACTTCAGACGAAAAATATGGATGTTATAAGTTTGACTGTGTATCTATGTGTGTATCTTCTGTGGCATCATAGCTCCCGTTTAATCAAAGTTTAGTCAAAGCTAGTTTAATCGAAACTTAAAACATCTTAACATTAACTTAAAATCGGTTCACGCGTTTATGAAATATTGAACTTTGAAATGACAATGTCGGGGGTTTTTCAGCTTTTCTAAGTTGATTAGGTTAGGTTATGTTTTAGATTGGGCCTTGTTCAAAATGGTAAAAAAAAGTGGGCTAGTACTTAACGATCATCATCATCATCAGCCTTTTTACGTCCCACTGCTGGGCACAGGCCTCCTAAGGGAATGAGAGGGCTTGGGCTATAGTTCCCACGCGGGCCCAGTGCGGATTGGGAACTTCACACACATCATTGAATTGCTTCGCAGGTGTGTGCAGGTTTCCTCACGATGTTTTCCTTCACCGAAAAGCTAATGATAAATTACAAAATGTAATTCCGCACATAAATTTCGAAAAACTCAGAGGTGCGTGCCGTTTGAACCCACGACACTCTGCTTGAGAGGCCATAGGTCAAACCACTAGGCTATCACGGCCAGTACTTAACGTTACTGTATCTCATTTCATTAATTCTGGTCACGACTCGTTCATTCTGACAAAGAAAAGTCCCGACTGACTGACTTGTCAAAGCTCAGCCTAAACCTGTATCTAGAAAGCTGAAAATTTGCATAAAGTTTCCCTTTCCTTCCGTGAGCGAAAGCAAGTAATTAAATTTAGCTCTAATTTATTGAATCAGGCGTTACTTTGCGGAGGTCCATATTTATGAACTAAAAAACAATTACTTTGCTCACCCGCGACCACTAATGACAAATAGTTATATCTGTGCGGCAAATGTATGTTTCCACGCAACACCTCCGCCTCCACTGCTACACGAATCAACACATGCCACACAGACCCAACTATCACCACCACCACTATACTAAACGCTGTCACGTTTCGGCACTCTCCACGAGGCCATCTACGAAGCACAACAACAACCGCTCAACATGCCACCACTTCCACTACTCAGCGCGCGCGCCCAGTGAGCGGTTGTTGTTGTGCTTCGTAGATGGCCTCGTGGAGAGTGCCGAAACGCGTCAGCGTTTAGTATAGTGGTGGTGGTGATAGTTGGGTCTGTGTGGCATGTGTTGATTCGTGTAGCAGTGGAGGCGGAGGTGTTGCATGGAAACATACATTTGCCGCACAGATATAACTATTTGTCATTAGTGGTCGCGGGTGAGCAAAGTAATTGTTTTTTAGTTTATAAATTTAGCTCTGTCTAGCCCCACAAATATTACTTAACACAACATGGCCGATTCTTGCTGCCGTACGGGTATAATTATACTCTGAGCCTAGCGTAGTGTCTTGTCTGTATAATATGGATGTTTCATGGCTTTGATCAAAGGTTGGAATGTATTCGATTCATGCTTGGTTTCGCTGTTAGGGAAAAACAGCTAAGTAATTTAACTGTATTAAATGAATGGTCATACTTACTTATTTAAATCATTGATGCATGTGATAAACATTAAGCCGAACTCGACGACCGAATAGCCTAGTGGTTAGAGACCCTGACTATGAAGCTTGAGGTCCCGGGTTCGAATGTAAAAAAATCGAAATGTTTGTTCTCGGGTCTTGGATGTTTAATATGTATATAAGTATGTATTTATCTATATAAGTATGTTTATCCGTTGTCTAGTACCCATAGTACAGGCTTTGCCTAGTTTGGGTCAATTGTCTCATGATATTTATTTATTTTTTCAATTGAAGTTGGGGTAAAGGTAGCTGGTTCTGCCTGTAGTTACTTCTTTAGAGGTAAAATATTTTTTGTGGAGGCGATTTCGTTAAACAGTTTTTATTAAGGAACTAAGCCCCAGCTTGCACCGACCGGTAAGTTTTTCGGAGTTAGTAAAATTTATTAAGCATGCCAAGGCCCGAACCCACGACCCTCTGCTTGAGAGGCCATATAAGTCAAATCACTAGGAAACCTACCACGGCTTATTTTACGCGTTCGTACTCGTTTTACACGTCTGCTTTGCTAAATATTATCTTCCAAGCACTTCTGTAAATAACACACAACATTACATGCCTTCTGCATCCACAGATAATTATCCAACGACTTTACCAAGTCATAAATCTATCCAATTCACATGGTTATAATTATAACTGTGCTGCTGAAATGTTGCCAAATTTCACCTAATTCGACCCTTTCTGTCTTTGGACCAAAACATTGTTGGTTGAATGTTAATACGATTTTACTCCGTAATGTCATAACGAAGTTTCAGTTGCTTTTAATTACAATGTCACTGACCCAGTTTCACTTCGCTTTATAAGTTAGATTAAATGTAAGAGATTTGCGATTGCCTTGCGAAACATGTGGCGTGGACTTAATTGTGAACAATTGTTTCCATTGCCAACAACTAAATAGATAATGTTACTTTGAAAAATACCGGTCAATAGGTACTGGTACTTTTCCTGGTAAAAAAAACAACATGAATAAAAAAAAACATGTACAATATATACATAAATGATTTACCAAAAGTCATAAACACTAAAACCATAATGTACGCAGATGATATAACGGTAATTTTTGAATGTAATAAAAGTGAAGAATTAGAACAGAAATTAAATATAAAAATGGAACAAATAACAGACTGGTTAACAGTTCACAATCTGAAATTAAATCTAACAAAAACTAAATGAATACAAGTTAAACCTCGTCAAAAATTATCATTGACCTTAAAATTCTCATGTGGTCTGTTAGGAATAGAAATTGATTCGGAATTTAGTTGGAAGAACCATGTAGACAAAGTATCTGGCAGACTCGAGATTCTCATACACTCTCTACGAGTTTAAAAAATGTACAGATTTAAAAACAGCTATGACTGCATATTACGCTTACGCGCATACCTGGCTATCCTATGGCGTAATTCTATGGGGTAATAGCACATACTGTAATAAACTTTTCATATTGCAAAAGAAATGCATCAGGATTTTAGTTAACATAAAGGAGAGAGACAGCTGCAGACCGCATTTCACTTCCATAAAAATATTAACTCTCACATCAATATACATATTGGAAATTAGTAAATTTGTATAAAAGCATAAGCTCCTATTTAGCCAAGAGAGGGACAATTATTGTAGAGCTGGTTTAAGGGAAAGAAAACAATTAGTTAGTTCATTCACAACTCTACGAATTGTAAGATCAGGAACACACCACATGGTAATAAAAATATATAATAAAATACCTTTAGAAATCAGAAATATTGCAAAAGAACATTTATTCACTAATAAGCTACAAGATTATTTGCTGTCAAGGTGTTTTTATAACCTCCACGAATTTTTCGATTGCAAGGAATAAATATATTTTTTACTTAGTTTTAAGTCAGAAAAATGTTAGTTGGACAATCTGTTTGTTCAGCAAATTGCGGTACCTTGCAGGGTTCATGTTGGAGCTTGTATTTTATAGATCTAAGACCTTTTTATACCACATAATTGCAATAAACTATATGACTATGACTATAACTATTTTTTAAAGCTTATAATAGGTACTAAACTTAGAAAGACTATTTGCCAGCGAGTGCCCGCCGATTGTGCCATCCGATCATTCTTCACAATACAAGGTGATTATAATTATGTTTTTCATACAAACCCTTGTTTCAATGTAGGACATTATTTTCCATTACTTTTTTGCATCCGCCGCTTTCTTTGGTGACTAATGGGCGGTCGTTAATCACGGTTTTCTTACAATGTATCTCTTCCTTAGTAATTGGACGCGTAAGAAAAACTGTTTAGATGAGAGTTCAACGGAAGAAATATGTTATGCCTGGGTCAGTTTACACGCCTTCTGAGAACAGCTGGTGCTATGGGCTAAAGCGGTATGTAGACGTAGATTTTTTACAGTTGTGGCGACACAGGATTGCTTAGGTTGCGTTTGTGATATACTCGTAGCTAACACTGGGGCCCGAGTAGGAGTATTCAAATATTTCAAATACTGCGTAACGTAACGTTATCGTATCGAAATCGAGAAACTTCATACTAAATTTAGTTCCAAATACACTCACGGGCGGATGCTGTTCCAAACGTCTTACAAATTTCTCGATAACGTGACTACTCGATTACGTTACGCAGGATTCGAATATTTGTACTCGGGCCTCTGCTATACACTCCGGAGCGTCAATAGGTATCTCCCCTGCTTTTATGTGATAACGTGAACATAAGTAAATAGATGGAGTTTTACCACAAGATAATAATAATTATCATTAGCAGCAGTCATAATACCCCTAAACATACGAGGGCTGTTTGATAAGTACCCGTTTTCTAAATATATTAATATCACTTGCCGCAAATAAGTATACCACCTTTTTAAGCCATTTTTCAGAGGCGGGATAATTAAAAAAAAAATGGCATTCTTTTGTTTTTTTTTCTCATTTGACAACGATTCAGTGAAGGCGTGAACTTAAAATTGTTAAAATGGAGAAAGAACAGTATCGGTCTATAATTAGATTCTTATTTTTGAAAGGAAAAACATGTGATCAAATAAAAGTAAGAATGCAAGCGGTTTACCATGAATGTGCTCCTTCTATAACAACCGTCAGATATTGGTATAACGAGTTTAAGCGGGGGAGAACAACCGTCTTTGATGAGGATCGCCCAGGCCGGCCAGTTGAGGTGACTACAGACGATATGGTTAAGAAAATTGAAAATATCGTTTTAGCCGACCGCCGAATTAAACTTCGAGAAATCGTTGATGCTGTAAACGTTTCAATCGAGAGGGTACAACACATATTAGAAGAAAAATTGGGTATGAAGAAAGTATCGGCGAGGTGGGTGCCGCGTTTACTCACGGAGGAGCAAAAACGGAACCGACTGACTACTTCGGAGCAGTGTTTGGCCGTGTTCAAACGTAACCCGAAGGAGTTTCTGCATCGTTTCGTGACCGTGGACGAAACGTGGGTCCACCACTACACCCCGGAAATGAAAGAGCAGTCGAAGCAGTGGATTTTACCGGGTGAACCTGCTCCAAAGAAAGCAAAAACCGTCCCATTGGCTGGAAAGGTCATGGCGACCGTTTTTTGGGATCCGCAGGGTATTATACATATTGACTATTTAGAAAAGGGAAAAACAATAACAGGGCAGTATTATGCCAATTTATTGGATGAATTTGACGCCGTGTTGAAGGACAAACGACCCCATTTAAAAAAGAAAAAAGTACTGTTTCATCACGACAACGCCCCGGCTCATTCGTCCAGAGTTGTGACGGCTAAATTAGCACAGTTACGCTACGAACTATTGTCTCACCCCCCGTATTCTCCAGATTTGGCCCCATGCGATTTCTTTTTGTTTCCCAACCTAAAAAAATGGCTCGGTGGCAAGCGATTTGGATCAAATGACGAAGTCATTGCCGCCACAGAGGCCTATTTTAATGACTTTCCAAAATCATACTTTTTGGATGGTTTATTGAAGCTTGAGTATAGGTGGAACAAATGTATAGAGTTAAAAGGTGACTACGTAGAAAAATAAATGCATATGTACAAAAAAAAATGTTTTTTTTTTTTCCATAAACGGGTACTTATCAAACAGCCCTCGTATACCTATAGCAGGGCGGTCCAACTCCATTGTTTAGGTAAGATTTTACAAGTGAGTTGAGTCGGATGCCATTTTTGTTTACAAAATTAGAGTAATAGGCATATAACCTTGTACTATTATGAATGTATTCTGTGACGTAACTTATTAAATATTCAGATTAATTCTTTTTAAAAAAAGGCAACCCTAACGTAGTCAGAAGAGATCAGAGATACACGATAGAAAGAGAGTCAACTTGTAGGTGAATATAACTGTAGGCAATTGGCGCTGTGCGACCTGAATTGCGCTTTATTGTGTCGTAGCAAGAGTCGCTATTTATTTAAATGATTTTGCGAAGTCGGACTTCTGTACTTGTACTATAATTATGTATTCTGTGCATATGGTTATCTGGATTTAACATCTTTCAGCTGGCGGTATGGTTTTTATTAGCTTTATTAGGTATTTACTTCTCACTAATGGATACAGGCATTCTCTCAGAATGGGAGCGCTTGGGCTGTAGTTTTCACGACACTTCACACACACCATTGAAGCGCTTCTCAGCATGTGCAGGTTTGATTACGATGTTTTCCATCACCTTGAAGCTCATGAAAAATTACGATTCAATTCAGTGTGTGTGCAGTTCCGAGCTGCACTGGGCCCGCGTTGGAACTACAGCCCAAGCTCTCTCGTTCTGAGAGGAAGCCTGGGCCTAGCAGTGGGACGTAAATAGCTTAGAAGTAATGATGATGATGATATGTTCTTAGAACATTTAATGAAAGATGGTATCTTAAATGTCAGTTTGTCTTAAATTTTGTTCCTACTCGTAAGGTACTCAAGGTAAAAAACATGGTTACCGAGGTTGCTGGTTCAAGTCCAGCTGCTTAACGGATTTTTCTTTGCATTGTCATTGTATGTTGAATTTCATTCTATGAATGTTTCATAAAAATAAAAACAAAAATAATCAATAAATCGATTATTTTCATTTAAAAACATGGTAGTCTGAATTAATAAATCCCGATTTTCATTACTTTTACATATATCAAACAAAGCAACAGATCCTTTTCCTCTGCTTTTAATTAAAATAAATAAATAAATAAATATCATGGGACAATTTGACACCAATTGACCTAGTCCAAAACTAGGCAAAGCCTGTACTATGGTTACTAGACAACGGATAAACATACTTATATAGATAAATACATACTTATATACATATTAAACATCCAAGACCCGAGAACAAACATTAATATTCATCATACAAACATCTGCCCCGACCGGGATTTGAACCCGGGACCTCAAGCTTCATAGTTAGGGTCTCTAACCACTAGGCTATCCGGTCGTCACACGAATAAATATGTCTGTATTTAAATTTAACTGTACAAACAACCCTTGCTTACCTAATTAGGATCATTTTAATGATTACATTTAATTATGTTTGTGTTTTTAACCCCCCAAGCAAAAAGAGGGGTGTTATAAGTTTGACCTGCGTATGGGTGTATCTGTGTATAATATTGTGTATCGGTCTGTAACATCATAGCACCCAAACGGATAGACTGATTTCCATACGGCTGTTATGTAATGTACCTCGCGTACCGAAAAGAAGGGGGGAGAGAGAGAGAGAGAAACATTTATTCACATACATTCGAAGAAGGGCTGAGTACCTCATGAAGCATTTCAGCTTCCGACCGCTTTCCGCGCGTGCGACGTTGGTTTTTAAAAACAAAATACCATGTTGTTCCACAATTAACACCATCACAAAAGTTCGAACTATTAATCAAGGTATGTATTTACTCACTAAAATTATACGCAAAATGTCTAACGCTCTGTTCCCATTAGTGCTGTAAGAAACTCGAGTCTTGGAGTCTTATTTAATAAAACTTGAGCTATTTTTGAAGACTCGATTCTTATAAATAATACTTAGAGCTGAAGTCCTTAGCTGAAGTCCTTCAGAATTTGGAGTTTTTGTAAAAAGACTTGAGTCCTGCCAAAAAGAACTCAAAGACAGAATTTTTAAATTTGAGTTTAATGCAATTAAATTGTTACTATTTTTTATTGTGCGATTTATTTTCAATCAGATTAATAAATAAATATGGGTGACGATATAAAATCACCCAGTCTTACCTATTATAATATTTATAATACACCAACTCAAATTCATGACTTGGTCGAAGAACTTATAAGACTCGAAAGGACTCAGAAAACGAAAAGGACTCGAACTCATGTTACTAACGAGATCTAGTCTTGAAAATCTACTCAAGTCTCGAAATGAAGACTAAAAGACTTGAGTTCTTTACAATCTCTTTCCTTCTATCTCGGTATAGTTCTGTGCTAATAAACTACAAAAAAAAACTTGCTATAACCAGGCCAAATTAGGTTACCGGATTAAAGCACCTGTGGTACTTAAGCTTGTGCAAGGTGATGTTGTGGCCGTGTAACACAAAAACAAAACGTTTTAGCCAAAGAAAACATTTCCCGGAAAAAAGAATATGAGATTAAGCTATCATCCCGCATCCGTCATTTTGACAAATATTTCACAGCATCCTTAAGCCTGCCAAGCAAATTTGGGGTAGATAAAAAAATTATCCTTCTATTTGCGTTCAGGCCGTACAATTATGCGAATGATAAGATTATGCCCATTTCAGACTCTACCGCCCCTTTGCATGAATTAATTTGAACCAACTCGACAAAAACGGGACAAGTTTGACTGGCTTTAAGCTGAACGGCTCTGCTTGGATTTAAGAAGTTGTTTTTTCAAATTCGCTTGTCACTTGTTTGCCTAACCACATTGTTTGACGGCCGGATAGCCTGGTGATCAGAGAACTTGATGAAGCTTTGAGTTCGATGTGTTGGGGCAGATATTTGTAAGATAAATACTAATGTTTGCTCTAGCTTCTTGGATGTATAATAAAATAAAATAGAAATAAATATCATGAGACAATCGACACCAATAATTGACCTAATCCCAAACTAGGCAAAGCCTGTGTACTATAGGTACTAAACTTTAATTACTTACATGTAAGTATGTATATCCCTTTATTGCACATAAAACATGAAGTAAGAGATAACAAAATAAAAGCAAATGTATTCATATTTACCAAGTTCTGCTTATTTTGTCACTAGGTCAAAATTGATGTTAGTTTTATTTTGTCCTTCGATATTTTTACTATTTTAGATTCGTTTCGATATTGGTCAGCGTAAAAAATAAAAATATTAGATTTCATATGAGAAAAGAACAATAAAAAATACTACCTGCACTGTTCATACTGACTCTACATTATTTTTAGCTTTAATAATATGAAGTATTTCAAGACGAGCATATTTTTTTACTGTACCACATAGTATTCTATAATTATGACAAGAAAGCTTATGACCGTTAGTTAACTTAGTTAAGTATGGAAACTTACCTAATTCATGTTGATGTACAGTAAAATTATGAATTAATATCGTTTAATTTTCATTTATTTGGTTACGGAACCCCAAAAAGCCTTAAAGGTTGAACGGGACGTGACATGCAAGCGGAGTGTCATTAAAATGCCTCTAATATCGCGATAACATCTTTTAATGTCTCATAATACTTATCAGCTTTAATTTTAGGAAAAATCTTGTTTGGAATTTTGTGGGTTAAAATATTTTACGCGAAAAGTTAACTAAATCAAAGTAACAAAGTATAGTCGTGGGACTGTAGTTGTAATTCAATGGTCGAATTACGGGTAGAAAAAAAAAGTGACAGCTGTTTTGTTGTTTTAAATATCTCAAAAGGTATTTACTTAGGGCCGTCACTCAAGCCTCCTTTAGCTAAAATAGGTTTTGTCGTCTTCCTACTAACGGAAATGTCAATGTGACATAAAAAGGACAAACTAATTTGAACGGCACTCTAGTTAAAATAGATTTATGAATTACTGGTTATTCACTAACTGTTTATTGATTTGTACTTATATTTATGTTAAAAGCGATTTACACATTTTTATTTTCACACATTGTCATGACACTCTCGGTACTTAATCACGTAAAAATATCTATTATTCGAGACCATGGACGCAAAGTCGAGTCACTAACTGTTATGTTTTGGATACAATTAACACGATTTTATTCATGCTTTATTTGAATACAAATAATGTGCCTTTTTTGGTTTATAGCACCAGATTATGACCAGTTGTTGCATAGCTTTCATTGAGACATTAAAATTTAATATTTATTCAATAAAAACAATCAATCACAAAAAAAAATACAAATGAACAAACTAAAGGTCAGCGCAAGGCTTCGTCAACAGGATTAATGACAAAAATAAGTAATAGAATTAACATAAAAAGTGGTATCCGCAACATGGTTCGTCAACAATTAATACTAACTATAAATCCCCTCCCTGTATCGTGCCCGGCTCAAAGGTCCCCATTATACTGGCTGCATTGCCTCGCTGGACTGCAATGGAAACCTGTTGAACCAGCCACGATCCAGAGCGGGGATCGCAGCCCCTATCCCTGAGTCGGCGACCTAGCTCCCTAAATAAGTCTACACTAGACATTAAAATGTTTTTTTAAATGTAATAAATTTATGACCCTCTTATCCATAAACGCCTATCTAGATAAACAACAAACAAATAAACCTGATCACTAACGTTTAATAGGTCGATTTAAGCACGACATGCTTTGAACTAATTCGTAGTCCTTGCTCTGGTAGTACCAAAGCGGTAGAAAGTCGTGGATTATGATTTTGTTGCTATGACTGCTCTACACATACTAATGTTGAATCTCTTTGACTGTCTATGTATATATATAAAACAGTACCGTGACGGACTGACAGACAACGCACAGCCTAAACCACTAAACCTAGAGGCTTGAAATTTGGCAAACACATACCTTGAGTATCATAGCGGTGCACTAAGAAGGGGTTTCTCGGAATTCCCACGGGATACGGAACTAGCCCATTTTGAAATATTTCACGGGGGCAAAGCCGCGGGGCATAAGCTGGTTTACACACAAACCAGTAAGTCAGTGGTCTAATTTTATGCCCAGTTGACAAATTTAATAGTCATGATGGGAGACTAACTTTATGGCCTTGCCCTTAACCCTTCGGGCCTATCTCAGCGGCCCAGCATTTGTTTGTTGCTCACTTTGCCCAGTTAATTAATTCAAATAATTAGTCAGTCTTGTAAAATTATTTCCTACTAAATTGTCTCGTCCAAGACAAACGAGGTATAGCTAGGATGACAGTCCGTTTAGATTCGTGAAGGGACTTATTTGAAACATTCGGGCTATTTTCAAGTAAAGAGTTACCCATGTTGCTTGACTTTAAAACATACTGCGTTTTGTAAAAAGACAAAATCCCGGGTTCTCTATAGAAAATATGTAAGTACCTTAGTAAGTAAACGCTTTATTGTACAGAAGATACAGAAATAAAGACAAGTTACAAACATTGAGATACAAGTACAAAGGCGGACTTATTCCTATAAAAGGACTCAACCGGTCAACTTTATACAGATGTTTTTACAATAGGTATATTTACCTACAATTCCAATTACTGTTTGATACTTCTACAGTCAAGGCCAAAATTAGAGGAACGTTTATAAATAAGGGGAGACACGTAGAAAACGTTCCCTAAATTTGACTTTTAAATTAAGTAAAAAAAAAACATCCGTTTCGTTTACATTGTGAATTCGTTCTTTTCATTTGACATTTCAAACCTAGAGGTTACGGATGTTTTTGTATACACGCCAAAATTCACCGCATTATTATCATGCAACATATCTAGCCATCAGACAGTTTACCATGCCTTTGACCGCTTCCTGACTTGTCCGTACGGTATCGGCGCGGTATCGGTACGCAGCGCTCGGTAAGCTCTGTACAGATTTTTTACTCTGGCTGTAGTGTAATCGATGGCCATTAAATACGACTCTAACGTGTTCGCGTTTACGTCTGAATTATTATGAGCACCTTAGCAGGTCCACTCACTAGTGCCAATGCACGTATCGACAACAAACAATTCTCATACTATTTGACACTTTAACGAAAACGTGATCGAGACGTATTTTTGGCCGTTGATTACGCTTGTCGCTCTGAACGCCTATATTTCAATGAACACTTCCTGACTGACGGGATAAACGCGGGAGCGGGGCTGTACTGCACTGCAGGAAGAGCTCATTGAAATATAGGTGCTCAGCAAAGAATCAGTACAGTGCTCACCGAGCGCGCACCGATGCCGTACCGACAGCTCAGGAAGCGACCTTTTTAACAAGAATCCCAGTACGGTCCCTCAAACCCAGCTAGCTTGGCAACATTAGTGTTAAGGTGCTATGCGAGTAATTTGCGAGTGCCGTGTCCAAATAAAACAGCCCAGAATTTAATGAAAAGCCTATATTATTAAGTTAGCTAGGATTTCCAACCCTTAAGGGCGGGTAATTCTGTTTATTGTAATTTTCTGCGTCACGTTATATTCGGGGGCAAAGGATTTGTCACGAGGACGTTTGGGGGTGAAGTTACATAATTATATTAGGATATCACGATATTTGTAGACCTTACATGTTCACAAAAGTTTATGACCAGCATACACAATAAAGATCTATTATTTAGGTACCTAGTAACTGTGAAAGACACGTCATTGCATTGCACGACCGATGGCCTAACGAATCAAAGTGACCAATCCAGCACTGCAATGTGACGCTACCTACCGGCATATTTCTACCCGACTGCGCCACGCAAAGGAGGGTAATGTATTTCTTAGCGTATGTTGTAATGTGTCTTTGTGGCACAATAGAGACCAAACGCGTGGGCTGATTTTAGTTTACACGATTAAAACCTTTCAGTAAAACTAAGTTATTTAAAACACAAAAACCCAGCTGCAAAACAATTATCTAAAAAAGAAAACTTAGCCTAATAATGTACTTTATATTATACCATAACTTGAATATTATAAAGAAGTGCAGACGGGGGTAGGTATACAAAAATTACAAAACGGCTGTAACGAGCGTTGGATATTGGTTTGCGCCCGGCTGCACTCCTTATAATATTTAAGTTATGGATAAAGTGCATAATAATAGGCTAGTTTCTTACCCGACTGCCGAAGGAGGTTTATGTTTTTTATTTTAAATTCACGGGGTCAGAAGGTGCTCGAATGGCATCCACGGGCATGGAGATGCTGTCGGTAGGCCTCCAACAAGATGGAGCGACGACCTGGTAAAGATCGCGGGATCGCGCTGGATGCGGAAAGCACAATATCGGTCTGAGTGGAGAGCCTTGGGGGAGGCCTATGTCCAGCAGTGGACGTCTTTCGGCTGACATGATGATTATGATGATGATGATTCTCTTAGATATCGGTTACAGTGTAACCGTTACACGCTTATTTTGGAGTCAGTTCAGTCTATCATTCTGGTCAGAATGACGAGAAAATGAAGAGAGACTGATGAAAAATAAATATTTTAGATAATGTTCGTCAGAATGATGAACTGAACTGGGCCAGAATGATGGACTGAACTGACGCCAGAATGTGCGTGTAACGTTTCGCCGGAAGGAAACAATCCTGTACTGTACAGCTCGCTTATCAACCGACACACTGGGTCTGTAGTTAGCTTGGTTCGTGACAAAGCTGAATGGCTTGCCTGGAAAAGGTTAGTTAGTGTGAGTGTGGTAGTAATGACTGGTCAAAATAAGATACACACAATGATCTCAAACGGAGTATCTTTTTGTAATTTTTCCCCAGTTTTTTTTACGAAAATTCAACGTGTTTCCTTACGCTAGCCATAGTGTAGGGGTTATAGCACGCGACACGGAATGTCAAAGATTTGGGTTCGTTTCCCGGGGTTAGCATTTTCCGTTTTTTTTTTCAGTGTATTCATGTTTCAATGAGTTATAAATTAGATAAAATAAAATGCGTCCAGAATAATGTTTGTTTTCAATCAGCCCATTTATGTCCCGCTGCTGGGCACATTCTTGCGAAATTTGTGAGCAGATTCGATTATTATTTATAAATTTTTAAGTCGGTTTGGTTTTTGAATACATGATTTACAAAAAAAAAACGAAATTTGTTCAAAAATGAGCTCGCAAGGCACACGGAGCCACTGGTACTTAATTTTTTAGCTAGGTATTTACTATGTGTTTTTTCCATCTCTTATACAACGTTAACCGACACAACCCGAAAATATTTATGAGATCTTTCGCTTGGTATAGTAGTAAGAGTTAAACGGTCGTTTGTGAAGTGTCACGTTCGCAGTGCCGGAAGGAAGCCATTGTGAGCTGGTCGCCTGCAAGTGAACCATT
This sequence comes from Clepsis dumicolana, assembly GCA_963691665.1. NCBI lineage: Eukaryota > Metazoa > Arthropoda > Insecta > Lepidoptera > Tortricidae > Clepsis > Clepsis dumicolana. The sequence goes on along the minus strand of OY829512.1, from coordinate 3,971,297 downwards.
TTGTGTACAGTGGCTGTTGTTAAAATTGTAGCTATTATCAAAATGTTTTATACTCCAAAGTAACAATTATGTGCAAATTTAAAAAAAAACATTTCAAAAAATAATTGTGTAGGTATGATGTTGTTGTGTGCAGTGCTACAGTATGACAGAGTGTATTAATAAGTGATTTAAAATTGTTAATTGTCCGTAATGAATAAAATAAATGTCTGAAAAATCATCTGACGACGCTCGGTCGGTACTTAATAGATAAGAGTAGTAGGGTAAACGAACAAGCGAATCACCTGATGGTAAGTGACCACCGCTGCCCACAGACGTTAACAACACAAAAGGGATCACGTATGCGTTGCCAACCTAGAGGGCTAAGATGAAAATACCATACAAGATTAAATTTTAACCATTTTTGTGACTTTAAATTAATGAATCAATATTTACATGAGCTATTATTACAAAGTACCTAATTAAAGTAATACGTATAAAAAGGCAACTAATGTTTTTTTATTACAACAACACTATTTGACTAAACTTGTCTTCATTAAAGTTTCAAAATATCGCTAAATGTTTACTTGTCATCTTTTTACGGCCATCCGTTTCTCAGGTAGCTTTTATAAACAAAAGTATCCGATTTCGTTTTCCTAACATATATATAATACGCAGAAGACATGTTAGGAAACACTTACACTGCCTCCGAGCTCTTTCTAACCCCCGATGCAAAAATATCTTAACAAACCTTTACAGGGTTAATTTTTTTTGTGAAGAAGAGACCTGCATAAAGCTCAATACAACATTATTTTACGTGTACGTTACGTGTACGTAACTTGAAACGTTCAAAAAACCGTTTCAATTAAGCTGAGGTTGTAAAATATTTACAATACTGATTTCCAAAGTTTAAACAATTTGAACTAAGCTTCCTATTTCACTGATATAAGCAGTGATCGTAAAATGCACTTCAATGAATTTTGCTCGCATTTTATGATCCCTGAGTGTACAAGTGATCAATAACTGTTTTGTGTCTAATGTAAGTGATCAACTTTAAAATATTGTCGTCATTTTCTTGTTTTTTTTTACGAATGGGATTATTTTGACAATATAACAACACTTGCTTAAGAAACAGAACATGTGTATTCCTTCCAATGCTGCGACCATCTATTAATTCTACATAACTGTAATACCTCACAAATATACCTAATAATAGTTTATTAATTAGCTAGTCTTTTTAGTAATTGTTAATGCTTTGAGAGTAAAAAAATTGCTATTTACCACTGGACCTAGCTTTTTACAGTTGAATTTAGCTATTTAGCACTAAACCAAGCTTGTTACCGTCGATCCTAGCTTTTAACTACTGGACCTAGTTACTGAACCTAGCTTTTTACCGTTAAACCTAGCTATTTACCACTGAACCTAGTTTTTTACCTTTGAACCTAGCTATTAACCACTGAACCTGTCTTTTTACCCTTGAATCTAGCTATTAGCTACTGAACCTAACTGTTTACTAGTTAGTCAAGGCATTTATTTACCTCCGCACCAACGTAAGCACATCACGACCGTACCTTACGTCAGTCACGTCATTATTTCGACACGCTCTATTTGACGATATTTGAATCAAAGGGCTTGTGCACACGAAAAACTTCTACAGCTTTGGCTTTCAAACAAACACACAGTGTACATAACTAGTCCAGTCAATGAAAAGGTATAGAGGGAAATGCATGGAACACAATTATGGACTTCGTAACTTTGTTTGGACTAGTTAGGAGGTGAACATATCAAAAGTCCCCGCTCGTACCCTTGAGCCGGGGGGGAGGGGAGGCTTCGAAGGTCCAAGTTTCTTTTGTACATAGTGCATCAGCTTAACATCAGTACATCAGCTTTCTTTTGTACATAGTGGTCATGTCGCTAGGTCGCATAGTTTCCGAGAATTAAGCGAACAACCGAAAACTTGGACCTTCGAAGCCCCCCCCCCCCCCCCCCCGGCTCAAGAGGTACAAGCGGGGACTTTTGATATATTCACCTCCTAACTAGCCCAAACAAAGTTAAGAAGTCCAAAATGCGTTCCAAGAATTTCCCTCTATACATTTGTTAGCGCATTCAATGCCTGGCCTAAACGTAAATTACGTAGAGAACGATACCAAGAAGTGCTAAATTCGGAGTTGTTTACGTACGTTACGTTTGGTTTTTACCGACTTCAACAATTATTAGACATAATGAAAACGGGATTTTGACCGCGATTATCTTATTAGGTTTGATGAGCTCCCGATATTTCGACGTAGCTACATGCATCATGATCACGGGCAATCTGTTAACCGCGAATCATTTAAAACCTACGTCAATCTAGTGACAGGTAGACGGACAATTTTGAAAAACGTAGTTACGAGTATGTCCCTTAGCTGTCCACATTATAAAGGAGTACCTATAAAACTGAAAAGCTCGATTTTCAGAATCGCAAAAAAGCGGCATGCTAAAAAAGTCATCATACATTTTTATTCAAATTTTTACAGTGGCTTCCTGGGGCGAACTATGTTTTTATGGAAATTCATTCCTTTATCTATTCAGAAGCATTCTCGCGTCTTTGTCTGCCATCAGCGCGTATTTAGTTTATTTAGTTTATATAGTATTTAGTTTCACAAAGACAAATGTTAGCTAGAGTGTCGTATGATAATTCCGAGATAAAAATATCGGTTATCGTAAGTTTTAAATATTTATGTTTATCTACACACATATCATAAGTCCTCTATAATGCGTTCAGAAACCGTAGAAAATGACCAGCATTTCAGCACGCCGTCGCCTTCTCGCCGATAGCGCCAGCCCCAGCACCTCCTCCACAACCAGCAGTAAAGTAATAGTAATTCGATGTCGTAATGACTTTTCGATACCGAATTCGACAACCAACGTAATTTACAATCATAGTGAAATAAAACGGATCACTCACGTATATAAATCGAGTTCAGTCCGACATGTACAATTAATAATGTGACATTTTTTGTTTTTTTTTTACAAAAAAAAACACAGTTCACGAAACGTCAGCTATGCTTGTCTATGATTTAAAAAAACAGTCAAATTCGTGACAGATATAGGTATGATATATGCCTTCGGCTTCTGAACCCATCTTAGAATCTTACTTATAATACGTGTGTAGATAAAGTAATATATGCAACTGTACATAATTAGGCCTTAAAACACTCGTATGATCCTATTATGAAACTCAGCTTCGCCTCGTTTCATAAAAACGCACTCATATTTTAAGGACCCTCATTATGTAGCAGTTGCATAAACTACTATTACCGACCAAAATAACAGTAAACATTTGTATCGTTCCTAGTAAATTGCGTTTGAAAATATTTAATATTGGCGGTTGCATACTTAGCCGTGAAGTCACTTACGTAGGTAAAGTTGTTCAAAGTGAACTGTCGCAAAGAGTGGCCAATTGGGTCTTTTATGAATCTTCAACACGTATGGTAACAATATTATCTACTTCCTATTGGGTCTTTATTGACAACAACAATTACTAAAATTAACAAATAGGTAAATAACTTAAAAATAACTTAATAAGACTAAAAACTAAAAATAACCTATACCTATTTAAATGCAATAAAAATATTCCGACGAACTGAGAACCTCCTTTATTGAAGTCGGTTAATCATTGGGTATGCCTCAGATTATCCCAGTTCATCAAACAAAAGGTCTAATTTTATGCATTATCTCCAAACTCGAGTCGTATCATAAAAAAACGTGTCAGGTATGATATACAGCAGTTAGCAGTTCCGAACGCCGTGCAAACGGCCGTCCGAGGTGCCCTCAGACGAAACTTCTGCGTATAAATACAGAAAACAACATTTACATCGGCCGTTAGTATTCCGACAGTGTTGCTAACTTCAGCAACATTTCACGCAGTAAGACACTTTTCTGACTTAATCATGCACCGCTGGGAGCGGCCAGTTGGCAAAGAATGTAGAACGTGATTGTAACTTTTGGTGGCATGCGTATGAAGTGTTAGGTATATATTTGCAGTAATATAAGGTGGACTGAGGTATATATGATGGAGCAACATAAAAATCCAAGTCCCAGACAAGATCAGATAAAAGACATAATGAAAACGGGATACGGGAACGCAAATCATTTAAAACTGTTAAGATCAGATAAGGTCATGGTACCTACTTAACTGACTTTGGTGTAAAGGTATACGACCTAATAAAGATCACGGGATCGCGGTGGACGCTGAAAACACAAGACCGGTCTGAGTGGAGAGCCTTGGGGGAAGCCTATGTCCAGCAGAGTCCGAAAGACGTCTTCCGGCTGACATGATGAAGGGTGCCATAGCATGTGGCACGGAACGTCAAGAATGCGGTTTTGATCCTCGTGTTTAGCCATATGTATAGTTTTCTGTGTATTAAGTATTGTTTCAGTGGGTATTTAAAGTAAGCATAAGTCGTGTTCATTGTGTTTTTCATGTTACCACTATTTTTAACCCCCGACAAAAAAGAGGGGGTTATAAGTTTGACATGTGTAGATACACATGTCAAACTTATAACACCCTCTTTTCTTGTTGACTTGTCCGAGAGTAAAAGGTATCCCCTAGGCTCTATGCCAGGCCTGGAGGCGTCTAACAACCTGTGGGGAGGGATGGGAGCCTTGGGGCTTATTGGGACGGGGCACATGGTAGCTGCCGGGAAGCTGCTCTGTATCCTAGGCTCTGCTGAGTAGCCCTCGTTGACTTGTCCGAGGGTGAAAAGTATCCCTAGGCTCTATACCAGGCCTGGAGGCGCCTGCGCCCCCCTATGCGGGGGCAGGAGGTGGCAAGGGGGGTAGAGGTGAACCTGAACTTTGTACTGCCTATTCGTCCCGGGCAAGGAAAGGTGACGGGGAGCCTCTAACCACGTAACCTCGTACCGTTGGTGCCGGGAACGTGGGCCGCTTCGGGGGCCGCGAGGAGAAAACCTCTTCAAAAATCCAGAGGTGGCGCCTGATGCGTCTTGGGGATACACAGATGTGTATCTGTGTGTCTGTGTATCTGTATATCTGTGTATCTGTGTGTCTGTGTATCTATGTATCTGTGTATCTATGTATCTGTCTGTGGCATCGTAGCTCCCAAATGGATGGACCGATTTACATGCAGTTTTTTAATTGAAAGCTAATGTAATCGAGATGGTTCTTAGCCAAGTTTCATTAAAATCAGTTCACACGTTTTTGAAATATTGAACTTTGAAATGACAATGTCGGATGTTTTTCAACTTTTCTGAGTTGGTTAGGTTATGTAATAAAAAACATGACAAATATCGTGACAATATTTAAAGGTGAAACGATTACGGCAGCGAATTGAGTTGGGTCTGCGTATGTATTATAAGTGTATTACTTAAGCTATTCTGAGTGATCACTACCTATACCTCCAGCCTATTTGCGTCCCACTACTGGACATAATATGAGAGGGATTGGGTTATAATTTATTTATCGTATGGCGGTTACACACTGATTACAAAATACTTCAAGACCAAGTTCAAGACCAAGTTCGGTTTCACATCCGAGCTTTCCACAACCCAGACAAAGACAATTGACGGAGTCGCTGTCGAAGAGGACTATATATATATATACAAAATACTTACAAAAAAAAAGAAATAACAAAATTTACAGTTATGCAAATATAAACTCGCACCCCTAGTCAGATGTTTAAAGTCCTCGAGCTGCAGCTTACAAAATGTAAATTCGCTCAGAAATTCCGAAAATCTCAGAGGAGCGTGAACTGGCTCGAATCCTTGCGACCCCCTGCTTGAGAGGCCATAGGTCAAACTACTAAGCTACCAGTTTCTTACCTAACCCACAAACCACTGGGCTATCACACTACGACGTTTTAAATGACAGCTGTAAATTCGAGAGATTCTCTTGCGTTTTGAAAGCGGTATAACCGTACACTTGTTTTATTAGGTATTCTGCACCCCTTGGAAACTAACCGGCCTAGCAGACGGCTCGATGAATAACTTATACTACCCGTGATGAACGAGAGCTTGTAAACCTTGCTAGGTACACAGACGCTATAAAACGTCTCTTTGAGGCTAAGCGAAGCCTTAAAAGGCAGTCCAAAATTAACTCCATTTTTAATTCCTTGTTTTCTGTCCGGTTCTGAGTCGTCATTAATTTTGGATTAAACTTTTGATCTTTTCCCATTGATTTACTGTTCCAGTACGACACGCCATTTTTCCATGACAGCCATACGTCACAGCGGCTGTCGTTCGACACAACTGAGACTGACTTGACGCTCGACTAGTGGTATTTTTTGCAAATTAGTGGTCCTTTGGTTCGGACGCTTTCAAGCGCTACCTCAAAGTTCATGGTGTTGGTAAGTCAATGTCTTTTTCATTGTGGGATCAAAAAACAGACAGACACTATTTGTAAACACAAGATCGTAAAAATAAATAGGTACGAAAATACTTTGTCACTTATTCTTTAGAAGGTTAACGTGCCAATGTTTGATACCTTAATTTAAGTAATTGACACCTGAGTAATTGTCAGCTTTAGTACTATGGATTAAGACTGAAGGTGTCAGGTACCAGTACTTGTCGCGCTGTGACATTTTACATTAACATTATGATAAGGTCATCTACCTATGAGTCTGACTGTGACCGAGCACGCAAAATTAAAATGACTTCTTAAGCACTTTTTTGTTTTTGCCCATTTTCCGTTAAAATCTATACGTATCACTGAAACAAAAATAGGTACACTGCAGATAACCAGACATTATAACTAAGACCGGCAATCGAAAGTAAGTCGGTGTTATGGTATAGCACATTCGATTCCGGGGGTTAGTCATATTTTTCTGGTTTTCTGTGTACCTATTCGTGTTCCAGTGAGGATTTAAATAGTAATAACCGACTTATTACAAATAGCCAAATTTTTAAGATTATCATCATCATGTCAGCCGAAAGACGTGCACTGCTGGACATAGGCCTCTCCCAAGGCTCTCCACTCAGACCGGTCTTATGCTTTCTGCATCCACCGCGGTCCCGCAATCTTTACTAGGTCGTCGCTCCATCCTGTGGAGGCCTACCGACACCTCGTCTCCCGGTACGCAGACGCCAATCGAGAACCTTCTGACCCCATTGACCATCAGTCCTGCGACCAATAAACATTTTTTAAGTCTTGTACCTTCGGGGAATTCAGAATTTGCTCCTACGAAACTCCGTAATTCATTCATACGTTTATATTCCTTCATTTAATACAATCAAGCGTCAATTTCAAAGTCTACCTGTGTTTACGCTCATATCATAATTAGTTTAATATCTCTGCCAATTAATCAGAACTTCGGGAAGTCAGAAGTTGATAAGCTGACACTGTCAATACAGTTGTTATACAAACAGCAAAGAGCTGGGGGGTTATTTGATAACGTGTTCCCCCGGGCACGGGATACGAGAATAATGTACCAAAGGTGGAAAGATTTAGTAATAACTATGAAGTTTTATTGGCAGGAGACTCTTTCTGTAGACCGAGCACAAGTTTTCGAATCCTGCGTAACGTTACGTTATCCAATCGAAATAGAGAAACCTCATACAAAATTTTAGTTCGAAACACGCTCACGGGCGGGCGCTGTTCCAAACGTTACTACTCGATTACGTTACGCAGGATTCGAAAACTCATGCTCGACCCTCTGAGTCCACATAATATTACGGCCGGATAACCGTGGTGGCCAGTGCCCTTGTTGTAAAAATAAAACCAAATTCATGAGAATTTATAAGTTTAATTTGGTATATTAAGTAAAGTAGCCTGGTTCAATTTTCAAATTTACTTACATCCCTAAGGATGTAAATCGAATTTACAACCCCGATTTCGAGTTAAATGCAACGTATTTTCAGAGCATAGTGATGAAAAAGCTAATGTTGTTTAGACCGGACACTGTCTTGCGTAGGTTCTATTTTATCTCATCAGGCATTATCAAATTTTGAAGATTACCTACCTAACTATGCATCTATTAATTTAATTTCCAGTTACTAAACAAGCCTTTCAACTTAATGTTACGATCGTATGCAAGAAAATAAATTTGAGTTTCAGTTTGATCTTTATCCGAAGACTCCCCAATATTCCGTGCTCCGTGGCATGTCATGACTACAATGTTCAAAACTATTTTACTGCGTAAGTTTTTGCGTGACATGTGTCAATTATGCCGTATAATTTGTATTAAAGCTAGGTAATATAGATGTACGCAATTATTCATAGAAAAGTCGCCTACCTATCTGTTTAAGAAATAATGTTTTTTTTTTAAGTATAATTCAAAAATATTGCGACTTTTATAGGTAGTACAAACAAACCGTAGAAACGATGTATTCGCAATTCAGAGATATGGCTTTTCATATTGACTTTTCCTTTTAGAAACAGTAAAGAGATTCAAAAATGCTTGTATAACATTGCCAACCTAGAGGGCTAAGACGAAATATATATGCCCGTAAATTCCTATAATCTTACCACACTGAAACACAACAGTGCAAGCACTGCTGCTCAGCGGCAGGATTAGCGAGTAAGATGACTCCCAAGTGGCTTCAATTAGTGTAAGTACCCTTCATGTAGGCTTACATTACGCCTTTTCCTTTATAATGGGGCTTTAAAGGCTTAAATACCAGTTTTATTCTCAGATACCCTACTTTCATTGTATTTTCCCGTGTTTCGTGAAAATCCGTGTCCCACTCAACTCGCGTGTTCTCCTCGAGCGTCTATCAAGCTTACGAAATCGAGGGTCCTTTCAAAACGAATTATGTCAGCTGTCAAGAAATCTTATTGCCTTCGTATTAAAGCCCAACATAATAACATACTGGGTGAATTTTTTTTTGGTAACACAAATTACTGTAATGTGATTCAGTATAATAAATAAAATATCGTGGAACAATTGACAATATTTCATATTTTTGAGACTATAATTTGATTAATTGTCTGTATTCTACTTTGAAAGGGGAGCAAACCTACGGTTTTAAATTTTCATTAGGATTTGTAACTAATTTATTATTAATTTATTAAAAGGTACTTATTCCAAAAGAACGTAACTCCAAAACTACGCTAGGATGGATCAATTGTCTTTGTCTTGTCACGATCAAAAAACAAAACTAAGATGTTAAATCTGTCTGACATTGTCAAACCTACGTGTGATTGTTGCTTATTTTTTTCGTGAAAAAGGCAAAAGTATTACACCCATTCTTGCGTGGTTCTGGTAGAGTTGGTAATTTTATTTTATTCTCTTGTATTTAAATTTTTATAAATATAGTGGCGTGTTCAGGAGGCAAAGCCCTTTCGATATTATATTAATTTCCAGGTGTGAAAAATATGAAATGTTGTCAATTGACACCGATTGATCTAATCCCAAACTAGGCACAACCTGCACTATGAGACGACGGTTAAACAACTTATAATAGATTATACATATTAAACATCCAAGACTCTAAAACAAACATTCGTAATCATCATACAAACGTCTTGTATCATCTGTGTCAGCGGTGGATGCGGAAAGCACAAGACCGGTCTGAGTGGAGAGCCTTGGGGGAGGCCTGTGTCCAGCAGTGGACGTCTTTCGGCTCACATGATGACAATGATGATGATACAAACATCTGCCTTGACCGGCGATCGAACCCGGGACCTCAAGCTTAATAGTCAGGGTTTCTAACCTAGTGGTAACCTGTTAAGAGTAGGAGGGCGTTTAGAGAACGGCATTCATTTTAGTTACGAGAAAAATCACCCCCTCTTAATTTCCGCCAAACATCATCTCGCAGTATTGTTATTCCGCTATGAGCATTTGCGATTATTGCACGCGCCACCGCAACTACTGTTGTTTAGAATAAGAGAGACCTGGTGGCCGGTAGGAGCTAGGGACCTAGGGCGACAGGTTGTCCACGCATGCGTCACGTGCAAGCGATTACGGAGCGAGACTCTGACGCCTATCATGGGCAACTTGCCTCAAGAACGTCTGGAGCCAGGTTATCCATTTCTTTATTGCGGTGTTGATTACGCTGGCCCAGTGCTCATATTAAACCGTAAGGGTAGGGGCGCGAAAACTGTGAAATCGTATATTTGTTTATTTATATGCTTTGCAACGCGCGCAGTTCATCTAGAGTTGGTCAGTGATCTAACGTCTGATGCCTATTTACTTGCTCTGAAGCGATTTATTTCACGTCGAGGAAAACCTGCACAGATTTTTAGCGATAACGGCAAAAACTTTGTTGGCCTGAAGAACGACTTCGATAAATTTATTTCGAGTATTAAAGGTGAAATAAAGGATTACGCACTATCTCAGAACATTAAATTCCGAATGAATCCGCCATACGCTAGTCATTTTGGTGGTATTTATGAATCGGGAATCAAATCTTGTAAGTACCACTTGCGACGAGTGGTAGGCAACGCACATTTGACCTTCGAAAAGTTCAGTACGGTTTTAACTCAAATCGAAGCTGTTCTGAACTCCCGACCGTTGACAGCAATGTCGACGGATCCAAACGATTTTTTACCATTGAGCCCGGCGCATTTCTTGGTTGGCCGTCCATTAACTTCACCGGTGTGCGCTGATCTGTGACATGTTCCCGAGCACCGCCTAACGCGTTACCAACGAGTAGAACAGATCCGCCAACATTTCTGGAGTCGCTGGTCAATAGAGTACGTGCCAGAACTGCAGTCAAGATCCAAGTGGAGGTTCTAGACAGATGACCTTAAGGAGAACATGCTCGTCATCATCAAAGAAGACCATTTACCGCCACTCAAATGGAGCCTCGGGCTCAATGGAGTACTCGATGACTCGCAAAAATGCATATTGCAACTGCGGTGCCCACCGTACACATCACGACATCAAGAACCAATCAGCGGCTATATCACGCCATCTACGGCTGCTCCGATTGGTCGACACTCTCGGAAAGAGGGATGCACACCACCGTCCGACACTCGCCTTTACTATACAGCGCCGATGCACACACATTTATCTTTGTTTCTAAATTATATTTCTAAATTATTTTCTGTAATTCTGTAAGCTGTTAAAGTCATTAAAAACGATTGTTCTGAAGAAAAAGTCTCAAAATTATTGCTGCTAATCCCGCCTACAAGCCGACCCGCGCATCTAGCTCTACGCCGCTACATAATTCCGCCTAATAACCTAGTGGCTATCCGGACTAAGTTTAACTATTTTTCATTTATTTTTTCCTTGTTTTTTGTGGTCTTGTATAAAATTTATCAAGTCATCTGGTCAAGTACTGAACATTGTTCAGAATCCTAAATAAAAAAAAACATAGGTAAACATGGTCGAGTAGAACAGATCCTCGATCCAGTTACGATACAGTTACGATCCAGTTACTCGATCCTGAATCACATCAAAATAATTTCTATCACCAATAAAATGTCACCCAATATTTATAGGCTAAAATATTTCTTAAGACGACTGGTCTGCAGTGCAGTCAAATAATTGTAACTTATGTTTTTAGGGTTCTGAATGGTAAAAAGGAACCCTTATGTTGTGACTCGGCCCGTCTCTCTGTTTGTCTCAGCTGGTTATCTCAGGAACTACTATTGCTAGCGACTTGAAATTTGGAAAATAATAAAATAATCAAACCTACGAGCGATCACTAGTATATGGGAAAAGTATCGACAGATGAGTTTATTGATGTAGGAACTCCCTGCCTGTCATTTAATTTCGCTCCCAAAATTGTCTGATGTTTTGTGAAGCAACGTACAAATTTCTAAAAAGGCACGTTTTAACCTCTACATCTGTATTTACGTAAGTTATACTTTCGTAATGCTTTTAGTATTTCTGTTTTTGCATAGTTTTCTAATTTGTACTTATTGTTTTAGGTGCATTCTTATCTTAATAATAAATTCGGATTACACCACCAAACAGCATTTGCTTCCGACATCAACTCCTACTCGCAACGTGATGTTTACGTCAAGGCAAAGACAATTTTTCGCTATCAGTAAATACCATAAAGCAGACAGACGGGAGGCGCCTTTGGCTTATCTATGCACTACAATTTTTCTGCCACTTTTTGAGCGCGACGAGGTACACACACGTACAGCACACGTCTGCGCTCATGTCTAAATTTGTTGCGTTCCTACAAACTCACACTAAAACGAAACTGTCATACAAATGCCAAAAAACACTTACACAATCAACAGACCCTGATCCTTTTGGTCAGACTTAATGTGAGAGTTTTGGCAGAAGGGACATCGCGCGTTAACATCTCCATTCCATTCCTGCTCTAAGGTCAATACCTATGTAATGTTTAAATTCCCCACAATAGAAGGCTCTAGAAGTAATAATTCACTCAATAACAGTAACTGCCTACGAAAAAGTTCTTTGCAACATTCAACTTTTCTGATATCAAGCCAACAATCCAGAATCGACGATTTTCCGTTGACTTGATTATTCGTTTAGTGAAGTTCGATGTCAAGTTTTATTGATTTGCTAAGTTTCAAACAAGTAAGACGAAGTTAAATACGTCCAAATTGATTGGGAATATTGAGATTGTTGAAAAATAAAATCGTGTGACGTCATTTTTGTTTTCAATAGCTTTCCAAGTGACCCCAGTACGGCAAATGGCGACTTTTCGACACCTAATTTTCAAAATGATGTCTATCCCTGCTTAATAGCTATGAAATTATGACAAAAAAACCGTATGTATTAATGAAATTCCTCTTATCTAGGTACTCTACTCTCATCTGTGCCCCGAGCACGAACATTCGAATCTTACGTATCGTAATCGAATAGTAACGTTAACGAGAAATTATTGTACCTATGACATTTGGAGTGTAATTGGTTTTAAAATTTAATAATGAATTTTTTCGATGGCACCACGATAACGATACTACTCGATTACGTTTCGTAGAATTCGAATGTTAGTGCTCAGGGCACCTGTTACCATTTCCAAGGCCCTCTCAGTTAAATAATTATTAAACTTTTAGATAATTTATTAAACTTGTTATCGGGAATATCGGAAATATCCCAAATCCACGCTTGTTTACTTTCACTTGAATAACATTACCGTTTCTAACGACTTCATTATACTCTAGAAAACTACAGTAGATACGCGCACCCTTTTCTTACTTATCAGTGCGTCCTTCACTGATTCAATGACTAAGAAAGGGACCGGGCCATGATAGCAATACAGTACTCGAATCCTCTAACAATATCGAAATTTGCACCTATGACGTTTGGGAGAGCGTCCTCGTGAGCTCATTTGGTACTAAAATTTCAGCTCGGGGTACTGGTAATAAAATAACACACGTCGATTCTAAGAATTACTTATTCACGATAAACATTATCCATTCCGTATTCTGAATTTAAATGAAGTCGTTCTTTAAAGCTTTCAGGCATTTGTGTGAAATCATGCCTGAATTTAAACAATAAAATTTGTACGGAATAAAGGGTGGCTTGATAAATCATGTATGTTTAGATAAAAGCATAATTTCATAATGTAACAACCGTTTTATGTTAATTTTATTTGGCTCGTTCGCAAATGCATTAATTAAGTCTTTCTGTATACATTTTTGTGAAAGGTTTTTAAACGAAATAAGCTTGTTAGATCTGCGGGTTTATTACTCAGGTCAAATAGAAATGACCTTGTTTATAAAACTTTAATTTGCTCCTGGTTTCTGAAACGCTTTAGAAATTGTTTAATTTAGTTCAGTAAATATTTTTTTTAATTTGTAGTAGGTATACATAATAAAATTTAATTTAAATTAGATGTCAATATTGTTCCAAAGCCAGTCTTCTGAATCGACTTGGAACCAATTTTACAGTGTTCCGTTTTTTAGTTTCAGATTTATTCGTACTTATGTACTCTATTTTAAAAACACTCACAATGTTGCCTGCTACTTTCTTTTTTTAAACAAAGTGAAGATTTAAAGCTAATTTGCGTTGCCTACATTAGTATAGGCCCTATACTGTAGGCAACGCAAATTAGCTTTAGAGTAATAGGTCACTCGAGCAGAGCCTTGGCGCGCAGCGTGCGGATCGCAGCCGCTGAGTCGCGCGCACCCAAAAGAAGAGCTACGAATTAGTCCGAAAAATTTCGGGCGAAACTTGACTAATATTATGCGTGAGTGATCCGCTTATTTCACTACGATTGAGTCTCACGGTAGTATCATGTTAAAAGCCTTTGTTCTGCTCCCGACTTTGATAAGAATGTTATCAATAAACTATCAACTTTCGCCTGCACAATACCGAATGCCGATCCACGTCAAGAACAACCGAAGCCTACTTACCCCTTATCAATCTTCACTAACCTTTGGGACAACCCAACCCTGAATGGTTGTACAAAGTATTAAGTAACGGAATAACCGATTGTTTACGTGTACGCAATAATACGAGGCAACTGGCGGATCGTCATAATCAGCCTTGTTTACGTCCCACTGCTGGGCACAGGCTCCTCTCAAAATGAGAAGGCGTCGGTTGTAGTTCCCACGCGGGCCCAGTGCGGATCTCCTGATCCGGAGCTTCACACACACTTGAATTGCTTCGCATCAGTGCAGGTTATTTCATTTTAAATGTTAGTTGTTAAAACTACTATGCCTACTACGTTCATGACGTGTGTTAGCGACTAATTTGTAAAATCGCCCTGTAATGATACTTTGACGGTCAGGGGGTCGATTTTTAGATTCAGTGATTTCTAAAAAGTTCGTATTTCTTAATCTCACCGTTGACTAAAATTCTCATGCACATGATATCAAATACGAATGCCGCCACCCACTCGGAAACGAGATCACTGAGTGACTTCTTGACCACTAGCAGTGACAGCTAACCTCAATCCACTATGTTGACATGTTAGTAGACGTAGAAAAATAAGGCTTTTGGTAATTAGTGATATCGATGTCATGGGTGAGAATTTAGTCACCAAGTGAGATTCAAAAATCGATCCCCTGAACCCCCCCTTTTGTAGTCTAGATCAAGGCTGGTTGGAAGTGGCCCGCCAATGCATTTGAACTTTCCCGCCAACTCGTTAATCGGCCAGCCGGCCTATAGCGCTACGCGGCGATGGGTTGGCCATACTATTCCACCTCTAAAAGTACTTTCAACGCTAAAACACCAAATATTACGATAGATAATTGATGTAAAGGTAATGATATCAGATGGAGTGTCTTTTTGTATTTTTTCCAATTTTTTTTTACGGTTATAATACGTTTAAATATCAATTTCACTTTTTAAATACTCACTGAAACATGAACACACAGAAAAAAAAGAAGAAAATGCTAACCCCGGGAATAAAACAGTGACTAGCGCCATCTTTGTGAATGCACTGCAGTGACTACACTGCAAAAAGTGATAAACGAACTGAACTTTGAATACTCGGAAAAAATTTAACGTGTTTCCCCTTGGAACAGGAAAGGAATGGAGATGTTAACGCGCGATTTCCCCTCTGCCAAATCTCTAACATTAAGTCTGACCAAAATTATCAGGTTCTGTTGATTGTGTGCGTGTTTTTGGCATTTGTGTGACAGTTTTGTTTTAGTGTGCGTTTGTAGGTACATAACAAATTTTGACAGGAGCGTAGACGTGTGCTGTACGTGTGTTCCTCGTCCCCCTCGAAAAGTGGCAGAAAAATTGTAGTACATAGTTAAGCCAAAGGCGCCTCCCGTCTGTCTGCTTTATGTGTTTCCCTATGCTAACCGTAGTGTAGGGGTGATAGCACGCGACATGTATTCATGTTTCAGTGAGTACTTAAAAATAATAAATGAGACAGGTAATTATTTCTTTGGCTGTCTTTTAACCCCTTATATTTCAGTAGCCTAATACTTTGACTACGGGGTCATTGACCTGCGATACCTCTCTATGATAAACATATTTACAGCACGGAATTAGACACAATGACTGTGTTATTAATTATCACAACAAAGTTATGACGGGTATTGAACTCGATCACGAAAATAGCGTCGCGGAATAATCTTTGATAGTTTGGAAAGGGTCTATTACCCTTCCTAAACTATGTAAGGTTATTTCTCTGGGCTCTATATAATAGCTATTAAGTATTAGTACAAGAGAATTCCCTATAAACCCTGTGAGTTAGCAAAACACTGCGAAACCACCCGTGTTCGACATGTTGGGAAGAGCGATTGTATCGCTATCATGACTACATAATTACTGGATATAGTGGCTCTGTGAGTTGTAGATCTCGTAATCTCTTTTTTTGCGGTTTTTTTATTGTTTAAAAAAAAAGAATCGACCAAAATTCTACATAATTATCGAAAACGTGATCACTACATTTCACGAGAATCGGCTCATTTTTGAACATTTTTAGTTTTTTTTTAATATTCCAAAAACGATTACACGAAAAAGTCTATCTAAGTATAATTATCGAACCTGCTCTGAACCTGAATTGTTTCTCTATATTACCTAATGACTGTTTAGAAGAAACAATTCATACTAATATCTTGGGAGTTATCGCGAAATAAAAATTATCGCGCACAGTGCCCTAAGCACGACTTGTCGAATCCTGCGTCACGTAAACTCGAATAGTAAACTATAACGAGTTTGTATGACGTTTGGAACAGCGCCCGCCCGTGAGCGTATTTGGAACTAAAATTTAGTATGAGATTTCTCGATCTCGATACGATAACCGTAACGTAACGCAGGATTCGACAAGTCGTGCTTAGGGCACTGTAGTGTTTTCATAAAGTAAGCTTATTTCGTTCAAAGAATATAATTACTTACCACCTTTTTCCGCGAATCAATTCCTAACTTCAAGGGGTGTGCGTTCACCTCAAGGGTGTAGCTAAACCTAATATCCTACGACTTTCTGAAGTTACGGATAGAAAACACACAGAGCCGCAACAAAGAATAAGCTTTACCAGAAGCGACGCTCTGATGGCTTATGCGCATAGAAATAGGATATTTTTTTTTTATTGAAAGAGGGAGGCAAACGAGCAAGCGGGTCATCTGATGGTAAGCGATCACCGCCATCCATGAGCACCAGCAACCCCAAGAGAGTCACTAGTCCGTTGCCGGCCTTTAAGGAAGAAAAGGAATAGAGGAAACGGGGCGGGGATCTGGCCTCCGGTACACTCACTGACCAAACGAAACGCAACAGGGCTGCTGTTGCTTCACGCCGATTTTCTGCGAGAGGGTGGTACTTAACTGGAGCACTATTTGCTGCCATACGAATGGAGACGGCCCATTCGTATGGCAGCAAATAGCTACAGTATGGCTCTCCGACTACACTATACACGCTTCAATTTTTTTTTTTTTTTATATAACAATGTCGTGTTAGATATACCTTTTATAAGTCGAAAACAGCTTGACCGATTTTATGGTATTTGATTTGTTCCGCTCCAAATAGCAAAATAACTACTAAAAGAAAATTTCAGGAAAAAAAAAAAGGTATGAAGACTGTTGAATGAAATGCATCTTGATTTGTACATGTGTTGGTTCCCCATAAACTGGTGTTCAATAATAGTTTAATTTAGTTGCAAATAAATTCTCAAGTGATAACCACATCTTTCTGTGTCTCCATCCCTACAAACCAAAACAAACCTTATCTCCAAAACAAAGACAATTATTTTTCTCATACATTTTGCGGCCTACGGTGCTACGAAATTTGCTGGGTCAGCTAGTATTAATGATAGAGGAAAGTCCCGACTGACTGGCTCAACATTACCGCCCAACCCAAACCTTAGAAAGCTGGTTTTTTTTTCCAAAGAGGTTCCCTTTTCCTTAATGACATCAACAATAAGATACGATGGGATTTTGTGAAAAATCCTCTTATTAGGGAGTAGGTACCCGAATGATGAATCAATGTAAACTTCTCTCTAAAAGGCGTGATAGCCTAGTGGTTTGACCTATGACCTCTCAAGCAGAGTGTCGTGGGCTCAAATCCCGGCTCACACCTCTGAGTTTTTCGGAATTTATGTGCGGAATTACATTTGTAATTTATCATGAACTTTTCGGTGAAGGATAACATCGTGAGGAAACCTGCACACACCTGCGAAGCAATTTAACGATGTGTGTGAAGTTCCCAATTCACACTGGGCCTGCGTGGGAACTATAGCCCAAGCCCTCTCATTCTGAGAGGAGGCCTGTGCCCGGGAGTGAAACGAAAAAACAGGCTGGTGATGATGAAACTTCTCTCAAATGAAGTTGTTCTAAAAGCATCAGTGATTGTTATCGCGAGTCACAAATCCGCTAGGATAGCTAGTGTCGAGTGACGTCTCTCTGTCATTCTCCACCAATGAGAGACAAGCTACTGGCCTATGATTGGTGGAAATTAACAGATAGACCGCGTGATAGCCCATTGCCTCGAATCATAAGCGGAAGGCGAAAAAGTTCCGCTTCTAACACTCGTTATTCTTACTTACGTAGCCTGTTTCGTGCGTATTTCTACACAAGTGTTTGTCCGATAAACCCCTCTTTGATTGTTTGAGTTGCCAACGCTGAAGTTCGAGTGGTTGTGTGGGCTACGATAACTGCCCCGAAGCGTCAAAGTCAAGACCGCTTTAAGTTGCTTTTAGTTAAATCTTAATCGTAAAAAGGGGATCAAAGAGAACACCCTGTTGCTGGCTTATCAGGGAGACTTACGAAGAAAAATACTCAATGAAGAAGTAGGTTAAATAAATTGTGAACAAACTGATTCCTGACCCACAGTAGAACCTTTTCATAGTAAACAGTGATATTATAAGTAAAGATACGGCATACGTACGCTCACAAATCAATCGAAAAACGTGTTCCGAACATTTTGACATTTGCGCCTTATTTGAGACCTTTTTCGGAACTTATTCGAGAGCGACTGAGGCCAAAGAGGCTGCAATTGTAGCCTTTTATGCCCATCTTTTCGGCGTGCTGATTACATATCTATCTACCTGTTGGCAACTCCAACAAATGTACTTTTATGTTGGCAATACTGCCCTCTTTTCTTCTCGCTCTTCCGTTTCCTTTGTAATGGCGAATAAACGTGTTAAACTTTCATGGTGCTTTTAATTAATAATATTAATTCAATAAACAGAACCAGCCTCTCCTTGAGTTCTCGACATGGTCCTTCGAACCTACAATTTAAAATCACGTAATATTTACAAGGCAACCATGCAAACGTTTAACACGCCGCGTCTAGTGCGAAGCCACGTGCAGAGCCGATTCTGAGAATTTTTCGTACCTACGCCGCGTCGAGTGCAACCCCGCGTGCAGTTAGTTGCAGTGCAGAACCTTTTATACGCCGCGTTGAGTGTAACCCTGCGTGCAGTTTCAAAACTTTATATAAATACGCCGTGTTGAGTGCAAAGTGCAAACCCACGTGCAGTCTCAAAACATTCATACGCCGTGTCGAGTGCAAGTAAACTCACGCGCAGTTTCAAAACTTATACGCCGTGTCGTGTGCAAACCCACGTGCAGTCCTAGAACATAACCTTTCTTACGCCGCGTCGAGTGTCCAGTGCAAACCCCGCGTGCAGTCCTAGCAATTGCTACAAACGCCGCCTTCCACCAAGCAACTATGTCGCCAGAAGAAGAAGCCGCGGCGGCCAAAAAAGAGAAAGGGGCTCTTGTCGCCAAGCGAGGTTATGTAAAAGCCTCTCTTACAAGACTAGTGAAGACTCTACAAGATCAAGAATCATTATCAAGACTTAGCCAACAAAACCTACTCGTGAAGCAGGAGCGACTGACGTCGTTGTTCGACAAGTACGAGGCGCTCTGCATGGAGATCCTAGACGACGATGAAGGCGACGACTACGTGGAGTCCTACACGCGCGCGTTGGTAATGCTGCGCGAGCTCACCGTACAGCCGCCCGCCGCGCCTGCCGGCGCAGTCGCCGCAGCTAAGAGTACTTCTGCAGTGTCTTCGGGTAAAACTAGGCTTCCTACCATTACAATTCCCACATTTAATGGAAAATGTCACGAATACAAGACATTTATAGGTTTGTTCGAGTCGCTAATAGATAATGACCCATCTTTGGAAGACATTCAAAAATTGTATTACCTCAGAAACTATCTTGCAGATGAGCCTTATGCTCTTATAAAAAACTTACCTTTAGTAAGTGAGAGTTATAATGAGTCTCTTGCCATATTAAAAGATAGATATGACAATAAGTTTAGAATAACTAATGAGCATATAAATAATTTATTGGAGTTGCAATGTATTATTAAATCTACTTCAACAAACATAAGAAATTTTGTATGCAATGCAAAGCAAGAACTAGCTGCCATTAGGAATTTAAACCAATCTGTAGATACATGGGATCCTATTATCTTGTGCATTTTGACAAAAAAGCTGGATTCATACACCAATAAGGAGTATCAACTCAGTCGTCAGGATGATAAGGACCCCACATTGAAACAACTGTTTGACTTCCTAGACAAGCGAGCCCTAGCACTAGAGAATGCGGAGCCTGCAGCCCGAGCGCCTCCGCAGCAGCGCTTCGAGCAGACCCATCGCTTCGAGCAGCAGCGCTTCGAGCAACAGAACAAAAAGAAGCCTTCATATCCCCCTGCAAGCAACATAGCAGCACACACCGCTTCATGCCTATATTGTAAGTGTGAACACAAACTTTTTAACTGTCCCAAGTTCAAAGTATTGCATGCTGATGATCGCATAATGTTCGCAGCCAACAACAATGTATGCAATATTTGTTTGAATAAACACACCCAAAAGTGTAGATACCACTTCAAGTGCAACATATGCAAGGGCAAGCACAACACAATCTTGCATGAAGAAAACACGGTGCCCTCTTCTGTAACAATGATGTCTAAAGTTTCCTCCGCACAGGTTCTCTTACCAACAGTTCGGGTCAAATTGATGACCAGCAATGGCACTGAAGTGCTAGTGAAGGCACTCCTCGACAGTGGCTCACAGACTTCCTTTGCCACTACAGAACTAGTGAGGCTCCTCGATTTGAAACCAAAGGCTGTTAACACAGGTATCATAGGTATAGGCAATGCACATAGCACAATAAATCAATGTGTTCAGCTTGAAGTACACTCATTGGTGTCACAATTTAAATTACCCATCACCTGCTATGCTCTGGATCAAATAACCTCCAAGCTCCCACAACAGCAAATCAACAGGGAGACTATCTCCATGCCCACTAACATCAAACTTGCTGATGCAGACTTCGATGTGCCAAGCAATATACACATACTAATGGCTGCCGATGCATTCTTCCAGGTGTTGCTGCCTCAGACTGAAGGAGCAGTTCCTCAGCCACCAGCACCCAGCAGCCATCAGTCAGCACAGCAGTCAGCAGACCACAATGCACACACAAGCAGCCAACAGCTCTACTTTTTGAACACTCATTTTGGCTTTGTTGTCGCAGGTACCTTACCAAACCAGTGTCATTCACAACAAAATAAACAAGTAACTTTATTTTGTCGGCAATGTGACTCAGATATCAATGAAACTGTTTCTAAATTTTGGAAAACCGAAAGTGTGCCTGAAACCTTCTCAGAAAAAAGTTCGGAATTCGAACAAAGTGAGCAAATTTTTAAAGAGTCTGCAATTTTAAAAGATAAAAAATTTCAAGTAGCTTTGCCATTAAAGGTGCCATTAAGTCAGGTTAATGAAACAATAGGTGACTCATTTAACCAAGCACTGCAAAGATTTTACAACTTGGAAAAAAGATTCAAAAAGGAACCTCAATTATTTGAGCAATACAAAGATTTCATCCATCAGTATGTGGCACTAGGCCATGGTTCATATGTGAACATTGATAAGTACAACCTCACCAAAGACCCAGTATTTTTCTTACCACACCATGCTGTGATAAGAGTTGACAAAAAAACCATGAAGTGTAGAGTAGTATTTGATGCTTCAATGCTTACAAGATTCAGGCGCTCACTTAATGACATTCTATTGAATGGCAGTGTTACACAAAAAGAGTTGTTTGACATACTTTTATTATTTCGTATAGGCGGCTATGTATTCAGCACAGACTTGAAAAATATGTTTCGCTCAGTTGATCTTGATCCTAAATTCAGGTCTTTGCAACTCATTCTGTGGAGGGACACTCCTGATGAAAGTATTAAATGTATAGAATTAAATACAGTAACATATGGAATGAAATGTTCCACATTCTTGGCAACTCGATGCCTTACAGAGCTTGCAAATATATATCAGGTTAAATTTCCTGCTGCAGCATCAATCCTCCGCAATCAATCATACTGTGATGATATTTTAGTCTCCAGTAACTCATTAGAATCACTGAATGACATGAAAAGGCAACTCATTCAAATTCTCGAGCTGGGAGGGTTTGAGGCACACAAATGGTCATCTAATTGCCCACAATTACTGCAGCACATACCACTTGACAGACAACACTTTGATGAAGTTGATTTACAAAAGCAAAACTACTGTCTCAAAACACTCGGTGTGTCTTACAACACCAAGACAGGTACCATCAACATAACCAGCCCCAGTTCAACAGATAGCATCCCCAAAACAAAACGCGAGATACTGAGTCACATAGCCAAATTTTATGACCCATTAGGTCTGGTTGGACCCATCATTGTGACAGCCAAGCTTATTATACAAAAGCTATGGTCAACTAAAATGGGATGGGATGCTTGCTTGAATAACGAATTAAAAGGGCTCTGGTTCGAATTTTATGAGAGCTTTACCATAATGAAACCTATTCAAATTCAAAGAAATGTTGTGTTTGACACTGCTCTCACAAAGTCTGTACAGCTAGTGGGGTTTGCGGATGCAGCCAGTTCTGCTGCGTACGGATGCTGCGTTTATCTGCGTGTTGTTGACGAAACAGGTACAGTAAAACAATCTCTACTCTGTTCAAAATCTAGAGTCAATCCACTACATCAGAAGCTTACCGTGCCCAGACTGGAACTCAATGCCGCCCTGCTATTGGCTAAATTAGTCTCAAAAGTACACTCTACTATGAGTCTCAAGTTCAACATCAGTGATGTTCTTTTATTCTCAGACTCTCAAATAGTCTTGGCATGGTTAACCATGCCAAACCAGTCCTTAAGGACTGATATAACTAAACTCAACATTTATGTTGCAAACAGAGTAAAGGTTGTTCTACAAAACACTGAGAATTTCACTTGGTCATACGTCAAAACCAGCGACAATCCTGCTGATTGCCTCAGCAGGGGCACGCAACCGCATGAGCTCGACGGGCATCCGCTGTGGTGGACTGGGCCCAGCTTTCTGCTTGATAGCACATATCAGCTGCCTCGAGGTAACGACATTGATATACCTACTGATTTACCAGAACTAAAGGCTGGCTGCAATGGCTCTGAGTTCTCTGGTGCTATGGTGTGCTCAGGTTTTGAAGCTGATTCTTCTCTTTGCTTAGATTTCCTCGATAAATACTCTGACATTAACAAAATGCAACGTGTTCTTGCTTATGTATTGCGTTTTTGTAGCAATTTAAGGTCTAACAAATATAATGGCAGTTATTTGCTTACTGAGGAGTTAAATAATGCAATGCTTATGATTGTAAAGTATGAGCAACAAAAACATTTTAATGCTGAATTTAAATTGTTATCACAAAATAAACCCTTAATGGGTAGCTTAACAACTGTAAACCCATTTATTGATGGCAAAGGACTGATAAGAATAGGAGGACGGCTGGACTGCGCGACAATACCCTATTCGCAAAAGCATCCAGCAGTGCTACCTAACAAATCTCGAGTTACAAAACTAATAATAAGTAGTGAACATATAAGAAATTTGCATGCAGGTCCTAAGATAACTTTGTCATCAATAAATCAAAAATTTTGGATTATAAATGGCATGAGAGAGGTTAAGAAAACAACCAGCAAATGTCTTACCTGTTTCAGACTAAGAGCTAAAGTAGCCGAGCAGCTGATGGGTTCCTTGCCGCGCGACCGAGTAAACGCGTGCCGAGTATTTCAAAAAGTTGGCGTGGATTTTGCTGGGCCCATCTCCGTCAAGCAGTCGAGGGTTAGACGTGCCGTGGTCTCAAAGGCATACATCTGTGTGTTTGTTTGCTTCGCCACAAAGGCAGTTCATCTTGAACTGACCTCTGACTTAACAACAGCTGCTTTTTTAGCTGCCTTAAAAAGATTTACTGCACGAAGAGGTTTGCCTAGCGACATCTACAGCGATACTGCCTCAACATTTACGGGTGCAAGGAACCAATTGGCTGAACTTTACAAAATTTATGGTTCTCATGAACACCAACAGCAGGTACTAGCCTATGCAGGTCAACAGGGTATTAGATTCCACTTCATTCCAAGCTATTCCCCAGTATTTGCGGGCCTTTGGGAATTTTGCGTCAAGCTTACTAAATATCATCTTAAACGTGTCATGTTAAAGGCCTTACTTACCTATGAAGAGCTGTGTACTGTTCTAGCACAAATAGAAGCTGTAATAAATAGTAGGCCATTGACCCCTATGTCCACAGACATAAATGACTACACTTACCTTACACCAGGCCATTTCTTAATAGGCACCGCCTTAAATTCCTACCCTGAAAAAGATGTAACTGATGTACCCCTTAATAGGTTAAAGTTCTGGAACATCTGTTGTAATATGTATCAGCAATTCTGGAAGGTTTGGCATAAAAGCTACTTGAATGTGTTACAATCCAGACAAAAATGGAAATCTGTTAAGCCCAATGTACAAGTAGGTTCTCTAGTAATCTTGGTAGATAATGATACAAAGCCTCTGTATTGGCCCATGGCCAGAGTCACGAATGTTTTCCCTGGACTCGATGATAAAGTAAGAGCTGTAGAGGTGGCTTTACCAAATGGCAAAACTCACAGACGGTCCATCACTAAAATTTGTCTGCTCCCTGTAGACAATAATTAATTAATTAGTTAACAGTACATTGTAATGTAAATGATCTCATTCTAATGTTAATTGTATCATTCTTAAATAAGTAAATTATAGCTAAGACAGAAAATGCCATATTGTTAAATTGTTACATCATTTTAAGTCTAATTAAACAATAATGATTATTACACAGTTTAGATACTGAATGTGCTAATAGATGGCGCTGCTGTGTTAAGAAAATTATGATAATAATTATTTCATACTTTAGGTACAGATAGTGTGTTAAGAAATGAAACCAAGTAGTCGATTGAACAATTTATTTAGTTTTTAAACGAACATTGTTTTAGTTCACCACAAAAGGTTATTTTGTTTCAGTTATGTACAATATTCATAATATGATAATAATATGTCATAATTGTGTGTCTCTTGTCGGCGGCAGCATGTTGGCAACTCCAACAAATGTACTTTTATGTTGGCAATACTGCCCTCTTTTCTTCTCGCTCTTCCGTTTCCTTTGTAATGGCGAATAAACGTGTTAAACTTTCATGGTGCTTATAATTAATAATATTAATTCAATAAACAGAACCAGCCTCTCCTTGAGTTCTCGACACTACCTCTTTTTAGGGTTCCGTACCTCAAAAGGAAAAAACGGAACCCTCATAGGATCACTTTGTTATCCGTCTGTCTGTCTGTGTGTCTGTCTGTCAAAACCTTTTTCTCTGGAACGCGTGGATGTAGCAGGCTGAAATTGATAACAAATATTCAAATCTGCAGGCCTTTGAAGCTGTGAAAAATCAAACTTCTAAGCGATACGTATTTGGTAGAGAATTTTTTTGTACTTATTAGTTAGGTACGCTTCCGTAGATATCATTATTATTTGTTGATATTAAACTGTACTCGTAAACTGGCAAACATTTATGGTCGAGTTCTCAAAGTACTCTTAAAATCTGGAACTGGCAACAAAGCTGTTAAATAGAAACGCGAAGCTAATTCCAGACGTGGAATGGAACGATCAACTGTCTTTACGGTGTGCCTCAAGTCTTAGACTTTGAGGGTTTATCAGATTGTATGTTTGATTGTGGAACATGACTCAAAAACTACTGTATCGTGTTTTATAAAGCTACAAGTTACAATTTACAAACGGAAGTCTCATTCTATCACCTTCAACAGGGCCCTGGACTTTCACTTGTTTCGTAATAGGGTTAATCAGGTGTACTGATGGTCGAGCACGACTTTTCGAAACCTGCGTCACGTAAAATCGAATAGTAAACGTTGTCGAGTTTGTATGACGTTTGCAACAGCGCCCGCCCGTGATCGTATTTGGAAATAAAATTTAGTGTGAGGTTTTTCGATCTCCGTACGATAACCGTACGATTTAGGTTCGAATGAATGCCAATGGACAGCCGAAGTATTTTTAATACTCATAAACTTCTAAATGCTATGCATCTTACTATGTAGGTACAATCTGTATACATCGACTTTATTACTAATGGCATACGGGCGTATAGTTATTTTTGACGTCTTGATAACGTACCTACATAATATTTATGACCTTGACCTTGTCGTGAAGCGACAGTGAAAAAAAAAAAAGAATACCTAACCTAGAACTAAAAACTAGTAAAAGAAAATAGAAAGTTTAAAGGAAAAATGATAACAATTTATTATTTACAAATATTTACATGAAATTCGTAAAAAAAATAAAAAGATGAGTGGTTCGGGGAAAATGTGTAGAATGGGTGATGGGTACAGGTGGTGTGTATGAAGTGGAGTGGTAGAGGAAAAGGGGCGAAGTAAGCGTAGCGGAGCGGAGTGAAGTGGAGCGGAGCTGATCGGAGCGTAGCGGAGCACGGAGGAAGGCGGCGGCGGGAAAGTGTGCTTCCCAGCACACACTGCACGCACGACGGAGCTCGGGCACGGGATGGTAGTAGGCAGTGGAGTGGGTGCGCACGTTAAGTCACGCACCCAGGGTTTGCACAGAATTGGTAGTACCGGAGAGCGCACGCCGATGGTAAGCGTGCATGTGGAGGGTGATTTCAGGTAGCGAAGTAGGTGCGCACGATGAGCCACGCACCCAGGAGCACACAGGTATGAAGTACCCGGCGGCGCACGCCAGAGGACAGTGCGCACGAGGTGGGCGACCTCACACGCCTCGCCGAGCAAGACGTGTCCGAAGGCGCAGCTTGAAGTTAAATAACTTTGAGATGAAGACTTTTATTTTACCGCACAGTAAAAAGAAAACTTAATATGGCACTGCAGGGTCCCGGGGTTTAGCGACCCCGGGACAAGGCCTTTAATTTAGTACTTTCTTGATTGAAAGCGGACGAGAGACTGCCGTCGTCGGGCGCTTGTACGGCTTATATAGCATTCGGCCGGAGATGCGTGCCCGACGGCGGCTCCAGAATCAGAACGCAAAATATTTCAAATTAAAAGTAAAATTTTGTAGGTGGCCAAGAAGAAACGAGCAATTTTGGTGGAGATTAGATATAAAAACACCAGGCTGGCGAGAAAAGAAAACAGAAATTGCCATGACGACCATATAAACAAAGACGTCAAAACATGTCAAAATTTACTTTCAGGTTTATAACATTGCTAACAAAAACGAAAACAAAAGGAAAGGAAAAAGTGTAGCGCATAAGCGCGTGCGAAGCCCGGTTTTGTAGAGTTAAGTAGAAGACTGTGAAACGCAAAGAAAGGTGAATCAGCAGATGTGGGATTTTAAAAACGTTTATAACGTGAAGAAATGCTGTGAAAATAAAGTGAAATGGTGTTAATATGAGTTTAAAACGTTCCAGGGTCCTATGGAAATAAATGTAGAGAATTGTAATTAAGAATTGAAGATGTGTGTTCGAAAACATAAGTGACGTAAATGGAGTAAAAGGATGCTAAAAATTACACTTTAAGTAGCGTAATACTACAACCTGTTACCCTACTAAAAGGCGCAACCTGGCGACATTTCGGAGTTAGGCCTTTGCGTTGACATAGAAGCAGAAAAGCCTTGATTTGATTCTTTGGAACTTGCTAATTATGTAAACAAACCGCCATACTGAAATTGTCTCTGAATGATGAATAATTTACCCTGACGGTTTGTTTACATAGTTCCATAGCATGACACTTTACTTACTCTTTATTTTATTTTCTATTTAACTTGTTGCTTAAGAAGAAGTAAATTAATACTCCTAAGCTTGTTCTTGAAATTTTTAAATCACATGCTAAATAACGTATTACTGTCAAGCTTAGTAAACACATTATTATAATGATAACTTTACACTCCAGATCGAAAGTAAGCACCCAGCCCCCAAACTACAAAATTCGAAAATCGAAGTTCGTATCGTATCGTCCCGCTCAGTCTCGTGTTAAATAATATTAGCTTGAGAGGAACGGCACGATACGAGGTTCGAATTTTGCACTTCGTAGTCGGGGGGCAGTGACAAAACTATATGTCTCTTTAAATAGCCCTTAAGGATTTGCATTAAGAATTTGATATACTATAAAAAAAATAGGCATGTTTATAAAACCGCTTTCACATGTTCCTTATACCACACCTTAAGCAAAGAAACTGCTAGCTTTCTGGAAACAAAGTTTCGAATCAGTTTATCTCACGGGTTTTAAAAGTCCACGACGTCCAAGTCCATAACGACTATGAAATTTAGTGAGAGCATTATTTATTTATTTAATGCTAATTGCGAAAAGTTGAGATTTAAACGGGCTTAATGGAGCATTAGAAGCAACTTAAAAGTTTATCTGGCCATCTGGCTTGTGTTCCGGTATTGAGTCTAAATTTTATTCAGCTGTATCGTTAGCAGTAAGTTTGGCGTCAGCTGTCGTGTTGATATTTTTTTTTGTGTAAATATTAAATACGGCGCTATTTGTTTCATAGTCAAACACATAGTGAGTAAGTACCTAAGTACTAACAAACTTGCATCAAATTAAACCTTGATGACTGATTTTTTTTTTTTAATTATTTATGTGTGAATTAAACAATCTTCCCCATACACCAGCTTAGTTAAACAATTTTGACGTCTTTGGAAGATCTCACGAACCCAAAGAAACTAATATTACACGTATGGTGATGTCAGGCAAGATTATTTAAATTTACTTTAGAAAAATGGTGTTCAAAAGTACCTAGGTAAAATTAAGTAATGACTAAAGGCAGTCACATAGCCATAACCGAAATCGCAGAAGGCGAAAAATACACGTTTTTCCTATAAAATAATTCAATCCTGTTCATGAAAACCCAAAGACACAAACCTCCATTTTACAAATTTTGTGAATAAGTAACAACCATTAAAAATATTAAAAAGAAACATCCCAAACATCTTAAAAGAAAACGCATAAAATTGTCGGCCCAGGAAACCGATAACAACAACAAAAACTTCCTCACTTGAGAAACTAGATTTTGCCAATGACTGTGACAAGCAAAAATTGTTGGCCAACTTTTCTTCCATAGTCTTTTTTTGATGGCGTCTCTTAAGTTCGGGATTGTTTTAAACAAACAATTTATACGTCAAATTTTGCTAAAAACTTGAATTTGCTTTAAGCTTTGAAAAAGCTGGCGTCTGTATTTTTCTTAATGATTTAACCGTATTTAATATTTAATATTCTACTGCGAAGTCTGCGTATGTATTCGTGTTAAAAGTAAGGAACAATTGCAATAACACCTTTATTTTAAAACTGAACTCGTAATAAATCTCTGGGCTTAAGTTTAGTATATCTTTGCATTCAGTAGATAGGCATAAAAGGAAAAGTAATTAACGATTGCCAAATACCTAAAATAGCTTAAACAGCCCTCAGTTCAGGATCCCTCATTCCCTGAAGATTAAAAATGCCGCCGATTATTCCAAGAAGTGGGTCAAGAAATTCATGTCGCTTTTAGGGAGGAGAGTTATAATTATGTTGCATCAAGGTAAATTAAAAGTACGTTTTTGATAATTAGTCAAGCTCATTTACTTACCTGGAGTTTCGGAAATTTAATAAATACGTCCTTGCCCTAAATTAGTTTAGTAAAGACCCTTAAGGTACGTGAAATTTATACTTGCACTGACCTAGAATGCAAAATTATTTTAACCTAACTTTCCAGGCATTTTTTTCAATTCTACAACATGCTCACAAATATGACTTTTGTACACACTCGCTTCCATAATTATTAAATTTTGGCGAGACAGGTCACAAACTACGAACTTTATTTATTAATCTATTTTAAATCAATAAGTACAAGTATTATAAAAATTAGATACATACTTGTTTTTTATCTGAAAAACATCTTTGTGATTAAAAAAACGAACAATTTTGTCACACTGTATTACATCCCAATTTAAAATTACCTCAATTGCAATTTAAAACAATTTAGAGTTGTCATTGTATGTTCAATTTAGAGTTATCAAAATTGTATAAAACCAAAAAATGTATCCCCGACTGCCATTTTCACACTATTTACCCTGGTCTCCCACATCCCTAGCCTTTGACGGTTCAGCGGAGGAGTCTCAAAGAACGTGCCTCGTTTGAGACTAATTTCTGTTGTGGTGGCGCGCCGTGGAAAATATCTTTGATGTAACTTCGTTGTCGCCAGGAAATGTATTGTGGTTATGCAGAAATGTCGAGTGACGGGATTGTTATCATTTATAACTGGCTGCTGCGGGATGGAGATACTCTGCAATACGTCAGGGGAAGATGGAGTCGGAATACATTATGAGGCTTGTTTACTGAGTGTTGGGGTGACTTCTTTATATTTAAAGAAATAAGCCACTTTAAGTCTAATCCATGTTTATTAGAGTTTATAAGAGTGAAAGATAGCCAAGTTACAACCAACAAACAAGTGAGCATAATATTTTTGGTACACTGTTTTTCCTCCAGTTTTGTTTATCCATTTGAGTTAGTTTAAATGGAAATTATAGCATAACCAATCAATCCTTACTCTATTACCTTCCAGTTAGCAATCAAAGTCAACTCCAATTTTATAATAATAAAAAATCCGAGCTCCAATCGTATGAAATTGCATTACAGGAATCAAGTGAGTGACTCGGAGATATCGAAGGGTAGCTTGATATGATTACATATTCAGCCACTTGGCAGTTCCACGCTGACGCGGCACAGTTTCACCGAAAGAGCTTAGTCATCTGAATAATTTGTTTTGAGTGAATGAAAGCAAAATGTGTATTGCATTATTTTTCTAGTAGGTATAATAAAATACTTTGGCACTTTATTATGACCGCAAAAAAACAAAAGCTGTATTGCTATTAGGTGCTAATTTAATATATTTCAAACGGGTCGCGGTTTTATTAATTACTGTGTCAAACTGTTATTTTTTCTCATCTCTTTCCAGAGTTGATTGTAAAATTTTGCTAAAACGTAGAAATATTTATTCCCCACGTAACTCGAGATGATGACTACCAGACGCAAATACTTGAATAGCTTTAGAAAATAATGAAACTCGGTATACATACCTATAGAATTAGAGGGTTGCCCTCGATTTCCCTGGGATCCCATATCCTGACTTGGTGATAATGGGACCAACTAGAAAGTATACTCTTTTAATCAAAAAATAATTTTCGAAATTGGTGAAGCTCTCTCCAAGTATCTAATAGCTGAATAAAACATACATAAAAAAGCCGACGAATTGAGAACCTACTCCTTTTTTTGAAGTCGGTTAAAAAATTGCAAAGAGGCGCTGGGCCCGGCACTAGCTGCCCTACCTCCAGTGCCGCTGCCGCTGGCGCCTTGGAAAAGTAAAAACCACTAGTACGGAAAATACAACTCTCCGCATGATACGCAGCTATAAAAAGTACCACTTTTTGAGCGACAGTATTAGAAGATACTTTAATTATCTTATCATTTTGATACGAAACTAGAAAAGCATCAAAAGAGAAACGTTGCAGCCGTTTCTAATACGCTGTAACCGCGGCACCATCCGTGGGCTTGAACTCAGTAACAACTTACGTATACGTGCTCTGAAAAGTTATTTGATTTATGCTTCGCCGTAATGCCGGTAAAGAGGTTAAACGCGATCAATATTCAGCTAAATAGACTTTATTTCGTGACAAAGAATATTCAATGATGAGAGAGCAATAGTACTTTTTGATATAAGTGCGGAAAGTTTGTCATTATGCACGAGTCCTGGGGTGTCTAGGCCCGAGCCGTGAGGCGAGGGTCGAGACTTAAGAAGAGTGAAAATAACACTTCCGCACGTGTACCAAACGACGTTTTTTAATACATTTGCGAGAAAATTACAGTAAAACCAAAGGCGGTGAGCCGGTGGGGGCTGCCCTGTCGTGGAGGAGGAGGAAGGTGTAGGCGGCCCGGTGTCGCCGGCGCCTTGGAAAAGTACAAAGCACTAGTACGAAAAATACAACTTTCCGCATGATACGTAGCTACAAAAAATACCACTTTTTGAGCAACTGTATTAAAAAATATATTAACATGTTCGGAAACAGCACGTTACGCTTATTACTTAAGTACTGAAATGTTGTATGAAATATTTAAAGCGGTTTCGCCGTATTTGTGCTATCGAATACAATTTGTATGTGACAGTAAACTCTATGCATGTCGAATGCTATACTAACGGGGTTCATGTGACGCGTTTTTCATAGCACGTTATTGTGACTACAATGAAGCAAAATTGATTTTATTTAAAGTGTATATATTGGCGTGGAAATTCATTGTAATGACAGTTTCATTATGTAAGTTGCATGATAATACAGTCAACATAAAGTACAGTCGGAAA
Source organism: Clepsis dumicolana (assembly GCA_963691665.1). NCBI lineage: Eukaryota > Metazoa > Arthropoda > Insecta > Lepidoptera > Tortricidae > Clepsis > Clepsis dumicolana. Next base: position 3,938,915 of record OY829512.1, on the reverse strand, counting down.
AAAGCTGACATTGTCATTTTTTTCGTTTTATTAACAGACAACTTATTCCATTATGCGTTGCTGTAAGAACGAATATTCACAGTTTTACCTTAGTTTGCTATTTGAATTTTGGTTCGTTAAAAATTCTACAAAGAAGCCTAAATAAGTAATCTTGTTTTGAAAACTTGCGCGTTACAAGCAAGCTCAAAGCTAAAATGAAATTTGTGCCTTTTAAGTTTATGTTTTTTGTTTGCTAATGAATAAAAACTCGTGTAATATAATGTGTAAAAAACTAAGCCAAGAGAAGCTAAGGTCGAGCAAGTTTTTATGAAGTTAACGCCTACGTACGGTAGATACCAGTTTTTAAAGTAAATGATGATAATGTGAATACTTTTAACATTTAAATTTTATGTATTTTTAATTTTTACATCACGGTGGTAACGATACTGTTATAACGAGCTTTTATTCAACTTGCAATGTATGTTTGGGTCAAATCTTGCAACTGAATCTTAAAGCAGTTATCCTCAACATTAGGTGTGTCACCGGACTCACAATAATCTGGTAGTGAAGATCTGGTGGCCGGCCAGGATCGTCTGCGCAGGAAGGAGGGAACTTTTCATCGGTTAATGGCATCGACTTGAAATTTAATTTGGTATGGATATGAAAGTGACAAAAATATATACAACATAAAGTGCACTCGGCAAAAAATCTGGATTGATTTTAACAGAAAACTTTTTAATTTATAAACTCTTGTATAATACAACATACAATGACAATGCAAAGAAAAATCCGTTAAGCAGCTGGACTTGAACCAGCAGCCTCGGTAATCCGTACCATGCTCCACCAATTAGGCTATACTTAACGTTGGTGTACCTAACGAATTTTTCAATGCTTTGTATCATATTTTTATTTGGAAGATCTCTCCTCAGCGCCATCTATGAGTAGCTTAATCAAGCGGCTCACCCACTACGGAACTTCTACAGTTACGCATTAGTGGCAAGAGATGGTACTATTTTCTGTATCAATGAAAATAATCGATTTATTGATTATTTTTGTTCTTATTTTTATGAAACATTCATAGTATGAGTCATTGTATGTTGAATTTCATACTATGAATGAGAAGATCTTCCAAATAAAAATATGACACAAGGCAATGAAATATTCGTTAGGTACACCAACGTTAAGTATAGCTTAATTTGTGGAGCGTGGTACGGATTACCGAGGTTGCAGGTTCAAGTCCAGCTGCTTAACGGATTTTTCTTTGCATTGTCATTGTATGCTGAATTTGATACTATGAATGTTTCATAAAATAGAATCAAAAATAATCAATAGTAGTATATTATTGGGCATTCTGGACCACCATTCATTCGATCGGGCGAAAAATTTCGCCCTCACTCATTCGTGGTGATCCAGAAGCCCAATAATACAATGAATTGCACACAACCTACAATCAACCCAAACCCAACGGTAACCAACCTAACAGTAACCTATCAGCATTTGCGTTCAACATAACGCTCAACCTACACCTGAAATCGCATTGGACATTCTGTTTCACCTCGCGTTCAACGCAACAGCAACTCAAACCCAACGGAACCCAACCTAACAGTGACCTATCAGCATTTGCGTTCAACATAACGCTCAACCTACACCTGAAATCGCATTGGGCATTCTGTTTCACCTCTCGTTCAACGCAACGAATACATCAGCCCAACAGCAACTCAAACCTAACGGAACCCAACCTAACAGTAACCTATCAGAATTCACGTTCATCATAACGCTCAACCTACACCTGAAATCGCATTGGGCATCCACCTCTCGTTCGAATGAGCGAAGTTTTGACTCGAGGTTCAACGACAAGCCAACCCGACGGGAATTTATTCAATGTATTTAAATTTCAGTCCAACTCAAGTCTCAACTAATTGACAACCTAACATAGATATGTTTAATAATGTTTGAGCTTAGATAAAGTAAAAGCAAAAGTACACCATGCACACCGGGTTGATCAAGTCCGATATGCACGAGGCCGAAGCCACTGAGCGCTCCTCGGTCTCAAGCCGCAGCCTTTGACTCAGGTTAACTCAGGTGTTTGCACAACTTGTCTGCGAAGCTGATCAGACTCCACAGACAAGATCGGGTCACCCAGGACGCGTCTAGTTCCCGGCATCCACCTACGGATGTATCGCTATGACCGCTTTTTGTGTGCGTGGTGGTTTTGGATGCCTCCCACCGAGGCTTGTATACAACTCATCCGCAAAGCTGATCAGACTCCACAGACAAGGTCGGGTCACCCAGGACGCGTTAGTTCCCGGCATCCGTTTTCGGATGTATCGCTATGACCGCGTTTTATGTACACGGCAAATTGTATGTCGGATTTATTTATATCAACGAATCTCAAAACCATCGTTAGCGCGAGTTAGGTTTAAACTAATTTACGCTGGAATAAAGCACTAAGTAAACATTATTTAAATTACGAAAACATAAAAATGTGTAACTCACTACACTAGTGAAAACCGAAATATGATTTTAAATTGGTATCGCTAAAACTAAGTCAAATAGTGTGATTTAATTGATGTTAATGTAGAACAACTCCATCTGTGAGACCGCGATACTTTATCACACTTTCTAAATAACTTATATCACTTTATCATGTTGACGTAAAAATTGTCTTGCTGACTAGAATATAAAGTTTGATCAGAAACGAGTTGTAAAGTGATATACATGATTATGTACTTAAGTCATTTCAACTCGAAGACATTGTAGTGTAAGTTAGGTACTCGATCAAATTACGTAGCGAGCGCGCTCGCTAAGGTTTATTGTTCTTAACATGCAAATGGACATACGAGTAGGCGGTGATGACATCTATCGAAATTATTCGAAACCATTTGTATTCTATACGAAACCAGTACATCAAAGGTACTTACTTAAATCATTACTTACACCTACTTAGTTCAGTGCTTAACCCACAGACAGCGCTTATGTTAAACTTTGACATCGTGCGCTAGAATTTGTACCTAGATTTTTGTGTGTCTGTCTGTGGTACCATAGCTCCTAAATGAATGAGCCGATTTAAATGCGGTTTTTCATTTAACAGGTTTTCTAACAATGGTTCTTAGACTTGTTTTATCAAAATCGGTTCAACCGTTTCTAAGATATTGACCTTTGAAGCGAAAATGTCTATTGTTTTTCGACTTTTCTAAGTTGGTTAGGTTATCTTATCATAAATGTTAATAATATAGGAATTGTTTATTTTTGTGTTCAAATTGAAAAAGGTTTATACCTGTTTGTACCTGTAACAAGACAATGTTTGTTTTCGTATTAGGAAATAACAATTGTATGTGTATTTATAATTACGATGTAAAGTAGCAAACATTACAGTTAGAACACGTTTTTACCTAAGTTTAAATCTTCGTCTTAGTAGGTGAGGTAAGATGATATTTGGTTGTGTGAGCTAACCAATTACTAACCTTACCCATTAACTTAGTAATTAAGTCGGTTAATACTGAGGCTATTTGAACGATCTGAGGAGGTTTTTTTCCAGTTTCCGTTATAATTTTAACGTACAGAACTGAGCATGAAAATGTTACCAATTAGGTATTAGCCAATTTTATTGCGCAACGTTATCAAGTTGTAATGTGACACACAGTGCGATCGGCGTCTTTTTGCTGACATACAAATGCGGTGCATGTATGAAGCGTGGTTGCGAAATAATATTCATATTATAAAGGTGTAGGGTTGACAATGATCAATGGATAAATTTACAATTAATGGGTACCTCTATTAAATGCGAATATAAATGTTCTTAAAAGAAATAATGATTACTACAATTACTGAAATACTAATATTTAGGTAATTCCTTAATTTAGCTGGTGAGAAATAAATAAATAAAAAATAAATAAGTAAATTAAAAATTAAAAAAGTAAATTAAAAAAAGCTTACAACTCACTCTCGATTAGTTTTTTGGTATCTTGAATACATGCATATGTGGAATACGAAGTAGGCAGATTTACCAACAGACAGATAGACAAATTCATAACGTTCCTCTTTCCATCGCGTCGAGAATTAAATAATGTAAAATAAAGAACTGTTATGTGCACATAAGCATAATACACAATTGTGATTTGGAATGCGACAGCCCTAGTTCATTTAGTAAAATCAGCAAATAATTTCGTTTAAAACTTTTGCGCGGGGCTAATTTGTTCCTTTCCAATTTCGAACGTGACGTGCACAGTGCATCAAGTCTTCTACATCTTCAGCTCAGAGGTTAAGCTGTGCAGAGTTTCTACGTTAGTAAAGTTTATTTGCTTTATACATCGATTAAAATGTAAGTATGTATTTCAACGTACCTAACGCTTTACTTTCCTAACGAAATTAAAACATTTGGTTCATATTGTTTGTAGGGTTCCAACAGGCATTAATATTTTTAATTTCCTTTCAGGTCTGATTCCGAGTTTGAACCCATCACTGTTGCAAACAGCGGAACCGTTCGGTCAAAAGTGGGAAGGTCGGCTGAAAAACGAAAAGCTTCAGCTCCAAACAGGTAGCCATTTTATATTTATTTTCATATTTCATGTTTTTTATTTTGTCAGCTGGGTACATATTTACTTAAATATTGTTTGTCTACTTTTTTCATTTAAAAAAGGTATTTTTTTTTCTTTTTTTATCGATGTATATGGTTATTTTAAATGTCGAGTAATAAAAACATATTTTTTATTTCAGATCTGATTCAGAGGAGAGCGTTGCCGCTGCAGATGTCAGTATCCCAAAAATAAAAAAACCTGCTCAAAAAAGAAAGCCGTCAACCCCAAGGTATTTTTCTTGTAATTTGTTTAATGAATTTCGACGAACTAAGTACAACTGTCTTATTCATTGTTTAATGTCTGTTATGTTTCAGATCTGCTGCACCCAAGAAAAAAGAAACTAAAAACCCGTTTGACGTGTTCGGAATATTTCCTGAAGACGTTGCTGTTAACCATAAGCCTGCTGAGACTGATCCGCTTGATTCATCCATTATAAGCCGGGTACCGAACGGGTCAACAAAACGAGCTTGCACCCTCAACGGAGACTTTTTCTTGGAGCTGCGGGTGTACAACACTGCTGATATTCGCGGTGAGTTACGTCAGGAGCGTTGGAAAAAGGCTCTCGTTACTCTAAAGGCGCAAATCGATGATGAAACTGTTGAATGGGAGGCATTGCAAAAATTTATTAAAAAGATAAATGTACTTTTCAAGGACGCTAACGTCAAATTTTATTCTAACGATACTAAGTACTAATTTAGTAGGTACTTTTTTGATTTTAACAGATACTGCAGGTTGTCTCTTTTTATTACTTATTTGAATAAAATTTAAACTGCATCAAATTGTGTATCAAGTAATTTTTAATAAATGTTTTTAATAAATGTTAACGATTTATTATGAAACCATAATTTAAACGCTTTTAACGATATTACTTTAAGGGCGCAAATCGATGATAAAACTGTTGAATGGAGGGCATAGCAAAAATTTGTTAAAAAGATAAATGTACTTTTCAAGGACGCTAACGTCAAATTTATTGTAACGATACTAAGTAAGTACTAATTTAGTACTTTTTATTTTTGCTTTTAACGGATACTGCAGGTTGTCTCTTTTTATTATTTGATTAAAATTGAAACTATCAAATTGTGTATTTAACATATAAAACCAGGATTACAGCTTAAGCAAAGTCGCTACATAAAACATGCCCTTTTGCACTCAGTGTTCAATTACAGTAGAAAGCAGGAAGTGGGTAGGGCACCTTAGAAGTAATAAGCATAGAAAAAATTCGGGTGTAAATTTAAACGATGAGGTTGTTGAAATTTCGTCTGCTTTTAAAGGTCGCATAGCATCTTATAGAATAATGGCAACTGATGAGCTGAAGTCTTGTTTACCTGAATCATTTTTGATTACAGTAAAACCTAAAATGCAAAAAATTTTGGAAAATTCGCTTAAAAAACATGTGTCCCTCAAAGTAAATTTCGAATATTTTGGCGATTTTCTTTTGTTTAAAGATGACAAGCAGGAAATGAAATCTTTTGCAACGAAAAATTTTCCTATACATCAAAATTATCAATTCGAAGAGCTTTTAAACACAATAATTATTAGTATACAGAAAAAAATCGAAGAATTTCAGGAGCGCGATTCTGGTTGGACTTTCTTATCTAATTTGTATTTAGAAGTTAACATAAATAAGTATGAACCATTGAAAGCGTCATCTTACATAGACTTACCTAAGATAATAAAAAATAAAAAAGCTTGCATTAATATTCAAAATCATGATAATTATTGTTTTCTCTGGTGTGTTGTTGCTGCTCTTTACCCATGTCAAAACCATCGCGAGCGTCTATCATCTTATCCTCATTTTAAAGACGTATTAAAACTTGATAATATGTGTTTCCCTGTCACTTTAGCCGATATCATTACGTTTGAGCATCACAATATTGATATCAGTATTAACGTATATTCTTTAAAAAACAACCGAACTCTTGTAGGACCTCTATACAGATCGCAATATAAAAGGAAACATCGAATCAATTTACTTTTAATCGAACGCGGTAATAAGTCGCATTATGTTTTGATTACTAATTTACCGCGTCTTGCTCGCGGTCAGATTACCAAACATCATGCTAAGCTTTATTTCTGCGAAGACTGTCTGATATTTTTTCAAACTGAACACGGTTTCAATAGTCACGTTTGTAGTGGGGTTGCTACGGTACTTCCGGAGAAAGGCACCTATCTCGAATTTAAGCATTTTGAACGAAAACAAGACGTTCCATTTGTCGTGTATGCTGACTTTGAGACAATCCTTAAACCCTATCAGAACTGTGAACCTAACACTGACAGTAGTTTTACTACAAATAAACAAATACATTTACCAGCCGCTTTCGCGTACCATATAATTTGCTCTTATGATGAGCAACTTAATCGTTTTGTTCAATACCGAGGGCCAGATTGTGCTCAGAAATTCGTAGATTATTTATATAGACATATTAAAGACATCCATAACGTTTTAGAAAAAGAAATTCCCATGATATTTACTGTAGAAGATTCTTTAGCTCATGAACGTGCCAAAAATTGTCATATGTGTAAAGGTTTATTGTTTGCAGACAAAGTAAGAGATCACTGTCATCTAACGGGCCGTTATCGCGGTGCCGCGCACCAGTACTGCAATCTGCGCTTTCGCGTTCCTAAATTGGTCCCTGTTTTCTTTCATAACTTAGCAGGTTACGATTGTCATTTGTTTATACAGGAACTTAGTAAATGTTCAGGGCCTGTGAAAGTAATCCCAAAAAATAAAGAAAATTATATTTCGTTCACTAAGTTTTTGTGGATTTCAGATCAAAAGTATGCACAAATTCGATTTGTAGACTCTTTTAAATTTTTAGGAACAAGCTTGGAAAAATTAGCGAATGGTTTACATAAAGATGATTTTATTCACTTGAACAAGTTTTATCCTGAAACTAAAAAAAATAAATTATTAACTCGCAAAGGTATTTATCCTTACGATTATATGTCGAGCTGGGATAAGTTTACAGAGACCGAGCTTCCATCACAGAACTTGTTTTTTAATTCTCTTTCCAACGAACAAATAAGCGATTCAGATTACGCACATGCGCAATCTGTATGGTCCGAATTTAAAATCAAAGATATGGGAGAATATACTGATCTTTACCTAAAAACTGATGTGTTGCTTTTATCAGATATTTTTGAGAACTTTCGGTTCATTTGCAAGTTAAATTATCATTTAGATCCGGCATTCTATTTAACTGCTCCAAGCTTATCGTTTGATGCTATGTTATTAAAAACCGGAGTTAAGCTTGAATTGATATCCGAATTAGAAATAATTCGACTCATACAAAAAGGAATAAGAGGTGGTATTTGCATGTGTTCGACCAGATATGCTCAGGCTAATAATAAGTACATGGAAACTTATGACATGAATAAACCAGACTCGTTTTTAGTATATATCGATTGCAATAACTTATATGGTTACAGTATGTGTCAATCGTTGCCCATGTCTAATTTTAGTTTTCTAGATCATCATGAAATTGCCCAACTAGATATTTTGTCTGTCGAAGATGATGCTCCATTTGGATTTATTCTGGAAGTTGACTTGCTATATCCGGAAAATTTACACCATAACCATAACGACTATCCATTTTGCGCACAAAAATTTATTCCTCCAGGAGGAAAAACGACCAAATTGATCCCAAATTTATATAACAAATACGAATACGTCATTCATTACGTCCATCTGAAAACATGTTTACGCAACGGCTTAACTCTTGATAAAATCCATCGCGTTATAAGGTTTCGTCAAAGTCCATTCTTAAAACAGTATATTCATTTAAATACAGAACTGAGAAAAAAAGCTACTACTCCTTTCCAACAAGACCTTTTTAAATTAATGAATAACTCAGTTTTTGGGAAAACTCTTGAAGACAGTGAGCGGCGAGTTGACGTCAAATTAGTAAATAAGTGGCACGACCGTCAAAACAAAACAAAAAAGTTTACTTGTGCTAACAAATTAATTGCCAAACCGAATTTCCATAGTGCAACAGTGTTGTCTGAAAATTTGGTTGTCGTACAAATGAAGCCTGAAAAAGTAATTTTAGATAAACCAATCTACGTAGGATTATCTGTATTAGAACTTTCTAAAAGTCATATGTACCAATTTCACTACACGGTAATAAAAAAACACTACCAAGATCAAGTTACTCTGTGCTACACTGATACCGACAGTTTTATTTACAAAATCGAAACTGCAGACTTTTACAGCGATTTAAAAAATATTTTTTTAAACTTTTTTGACACAAGCAATTATAACCCTGTAAATGATTTGCAAATACCTTTACGTAACAAGAAGATTCCTGGGTTATTCAAAGATGAGTTAGGAGGAGAACTTATTACCGAGTTTATAGGGTTACGTTCTAAACTATACTGTATCAAAAGTGATAAATCTCTTATCAAAAAGGCTAAAGGAATAAAAAAACCAGCAGTTCAAGAGTTAACATTAAATGATTATCGGGATGTGTTATTCAATGATAAAATAGTTCGGAAAAAACACATATTATTTAAATCGATTAGGCACGAGATCTTCACTCAATCTGTCAATAAAGTTGCTTTATCTAACAAAGACGATAAACGACATATATTATCAGACAAAATTTCAACCAAATCTTGGGGACATGAGTCTATTTTCTAGTACAGTAGTTATCTAAGCGACCTTTCCTCGAGCTGTAATTTTATTTCGTAGGCACCCAATGGGTAATAAAAAATTAGAATGTGTTTAATAAAATAAAATACGTTGAGTACTTACGTTATTGTAAAATTATAATTATGTATGTTGTAGGGTCAGCGTCAAAAGCCGCTCATCACTTTTGTACCTTTTCGCTCTACGACCAGATGAGCGACTTTTGACGCTGACTATACCAAATAAGTAGATTATCATTAAGTACTTTATTTTTTATAATTACACATTGATTTGTAAATTGTATGGTTTGTTCTTTTTTTTTAATAAATAAATATGAAGTGTTATTAACATTTGTTTTCTTTTTTTCTTTCACCCACCTAAGTATATATAGACTGCGAGGATACCGACTGAAAACACATTTTACTTGAGTTGAAATTGAGTTTTCTCGCTTCGGAGGTTTCCTGACGATGTTTTCCGTCATCAAAAAGCTCAGGGCTCAGGCCTAATTTTAAATGTAATATTTTGATAATGGTAAGTAAAATCATGTTCTGTTGAACAGGCAAATAATACCTATCCTCGTTTATTGCATTGGGTATCAATTAAAACATGTCCTTACGTGTCTTAAGCAGCGCGGCGGCATGCAGCCCGTGCTAAGGTAATTTGCTGACACGTGAAATATACCTATTCACATTTATTGCATTTGGTACCAATTATAACAAGTCCTTACGTGTCGTTGTAATTTGATCGGCATTAAGCAGCGCGGCGGTATGCACCGCATGCTCCGAAGCGCGTGTTAATTTAATTTGCTGACGCATGAAATTACTGTAATTATAAATAGCGGCTGTTATAGTAAGTTATCATTCTGCACTCTACATTCATAACTGAGTAAAGTCGTTCCAAAGTTTTGAAAATTAAGACGAGCTGATCCATTCCCGATTCGGTAAGTAAAATTGGCATTATTTAATATTTATTCGTATTATTTTGTTGCTATTATTGTTTTGTAAGCGTATGAAAATGCTCATATGTGTTGCCAGATGCGTTTATTTATTTGATTTCTTTTGTTTCAGAATATGGAAGGAACGCAAGACACTCAAATCATGTTTTCGCAATATGCACAGGGTCCATTAGGATTCCGAGAAGATGAAGAAGAAGAAGAAGTCAGTGAATTTGTAAAAAAAATTGCAAGTGCCAAAACGAAAACCAAGTCTAGTAAACCAAAACTAAGGCTAAACAAAGTGGTAAAGAGAAGTGTACGAGGTCACCCGCCGTCGTTCGTTATAAACAATGAAGCAACTAAGGGGAACAGACTTGTCAAAATCCAAATAATTAACATAAGTGACTCCGCGCCGGATCAAAACGACGAAACCGGTGAAAACGTTATGCTCAGTGCGCAGTATGTGGCAAGTGACGGATACGATGAGATAATAGACAGTACAGAAAGTGTAATAAATAAGATATCCAAGAAGTTGTGCGGATATAGTGTTAGTTATTAATGTTTTTACTGTTTTTGTATATAATTTTGAAAATAAATATGGTCAACAATTTTCTTGTTTTATTCCTTTGATTAAGCGATACGTCAACAGGAAAGATTTTTTTTGTAAGTATGTCAATAAAGCAATAATTCAAACGAAAATAAAATTATCATGATTAAATGCACAAGAAAAATCTTTTCAGTAAATATCGCTTAAATAGATTAACACTATTATTAGCCACAGGTATGAATCGTTATCATTTATTTCATATTTTTAAACAAACAAATTCAATTATTTAAAAATGGGTTAATATAAAAAGTCTTCGTTCAAAATAAATGATAACTAATTTTGACTGGGTTAAAAAATAAAAAAATGATTAAACGTAAATATTTATTTTTGAAAATTAGGTATAATTTATTACAATGTTAAATATGCATAATATCGAAATAATATTTTTTAAGACATATAACGTTTTTTAAGGCACAAGCTTTTTTATGATGTAGACAATTATAAGAGCTGTTGTCGATACAATACTTTTTATACATTAATTGAAAATTAGAACAACCTTTCTCTCCCAAGTCTATTACAGTACAATCAGCACATAAATCATTAATCCACTTAATTTTTTCAAAACCTTTTACATATATTTTTTTGCCTTCCAAGAAATTATGAATCATTCTCTTAAATTCTCTGTGGTCGATATACCCCTCACGCCACATAATGCCAAGGTTTCTCTCTATCCATTTCACATGCCTTTTTTCGTTTTCTGATAACGTAGAAAATGAATATGGAGGTTTTATTAAATACGCCTGCGTGTGTTCATAGGTACTGTATGCAAATTCTTTAATAATAAATTCATTTTTAGATGATTTAAACCCCTGAACATCTACGAATAGATGGTCTAGTTTCATGATATCTTCTTTGTTATATTGGTCAACGGCTTATATTCTATAATACTATCATTCAAAATAAGACAATAAGCCGCGGTATTGTCAGGGATATCTGTGTCACACTCTAATTCAATCCGCACATCGACTGAACCCGTTTTTAAGGTTTCATTTTGACGAGAACAGTCGATAACAAACAGAGGTGCTTTATTTATAAAGTCTTGTGGATTCAACAACGGTGCTTGGCTGCGGTTATAATAAGACTGTTGGAATTTAGCGTACTGTTCATATAATATAGCAAATTTTTGAGCCGAGAAACTGACATTCAAGTTTTCATAAGGAAAATAATTTGAATTTAAAAAAACTTTAACGTCACGCAAATTACAATGATCAAAACGCGATATATCTTTATCAGCAACATTTTTCCTGTTTGTTTTTAATCCAATTATAACATATCGAGGTTTTTCAACTTGAGACGAAGTTTTGACGGCCCAAGAATGTTTTGATGTTTTAGGTAAAAGCGGGTATTCGTACAGATCCCAGTTCCTAAATGCTACCTGAATAGCTCGATCTCTTTCCAAATATTTAAGCAAACTTAATCTTTCACGATCAGAAACCTTAATGTGCGGCATGCGCCATACTATTTTAGATATAGTTATGTTACCTATATACTCATTTGTGTTCAGTTTTACGCTATTTAAATTAGTATTGGATCGTAAAAGAATAAGTTCATGCTTACAGTTAATAATAATTTTGTTATAATCCTCTGCGAAGCCAAGAATCTTATTTAAAGGAATTGACACAGAAAATGATCCATGCGTAATTTTTGTGCCATCAACATCCCAGCCCCATAACTTTGACATCGATGATTCAAGTTCATTCATCGACACAAGAGATTTTATTGTTGTTGTGACCCCAGCGTTTTTAATTTTATCTATTTCAATCCCATTCAGCTCATATCGAATATCTTGAAATAAATGAAGTATAGGGTTATTTGTAAAATGAACACTGGACACCTTCGCTTTTGTTTCTCTGTTGAATACTTCTATAGTACCCTCTATGTATAAAGTACTCGCTGATGGTAATACGTATAGATCTTGCTGGTTGATAGGTATACGGATTTCATCATTTAAATTGAAACTTGTTACGTACGGTTTATACGAATGATATTCGAAACTTTCAATCGTGCTATCAAAGCTAAAGGAGTCTGATAAGTTTAGTATACTCATTTTAATAATCCTATGTTTTTTAAAAACTGTTTGTTTTCCTTCGTTAGTTGTCCTTTAGGTCTTCTTTTCTTGATAGCACAATGAGCACTAACGGCTTTGCTGTTTGAGACCGTACATTTATTAAAGTCTATCATTTTTTTCTGAGATGTAAATATATCTGAATCTCTTCGCCACGTAAATTCACTAAATTATCGTTTATATCCAGTATTCTTATTATAAGAGCGTTTAAGCTGTTTTGAGTAACAGGAAAATATATAACATTTTTAGGTGTTTCTATAATCCGGTAACCAGGCGGTACATTTGGCACAAATTCATGAATTATATGACTAGGTTTTCCGTTTATAAATGACCCGCTCACGATGTCACATTCAACTCGTACTATAGTTGTAGACAGAATGGACACGGGAAAAGGGGACTCAGTTAATATATTCGCCTGAACTGTTTCTTCTCCAAAACCAAGTAACTTACCAATCGAATTTGGTTTTTTAAAATAGACGTTTTTGGAACACAATATAGATGTTTTTAGCGTATTATTATTGCATGTCAGTGTAAAGGTGCAACCTTGGAGATGTCTTTTAAGATAATCATCAAGATCTTGAAGTTCATATGACCCTTCAGGAATTTCTACTACTTCGTTATCACCATAATAAAACTTATTATTTCGGTTGTCAATATTAGGTATCGAGTTAAATGTCGACAAGTATAGCAACCCGCATTCATATTCACCATCTAGTTGAAGAGCTGGCGAGTGATTCGTAATCAGGGTAGAGGAGGATCCCGTTATGGACAAAGTGAAAGACATCGTGAGAATGAGAAGCTATTTATTGTTCAGAGATATTTAAACGGTTATTCCAATATTTTTTTAAATATTTTAAACATAAATGTCCGCAATTAACAGTATCGAATTTTTGATAAATATTATAATTGTATGAAATATTATAATTTTTCAAATATTTTATTAATTCTAGCGGCGGTTGAAGATCACCATAACTATTAAAATATTCACAATGATTATTATCTTTGACATAGGCTACCCAGTGAGTCCCTTGGTTTTTAGAACTATCTAAATTTACGATTGCACATTCTACTCTTTTTGGACGGTTTGGCAATTTGTCTCTCATGTAAACACCACGAAAATAAGGAATATCTGTTGAATGTTTTAAAATATCAACATTTGTAAGAGCACGTCTGGGTAGCCTTTTATTTAGTTTTTTAATCGTTTTAAACACAAACCCTTTCCATTTCTATACTGTTTAATGTACAACCCTTTACCTAATGCAATAGATTCCATCATTTTATTATGACGTTCTGATTCGGATAAGCTCTTTTTTGCAGCTTTGTAGTCACCAACAGCTTTAGCGATCCCAGCAGCTCCTCCTGCCAATGACCCTAACGCAGAAAGTCCCGCGAAAATAGGTATTAGTGGCAATATACCTCCAGTTTTAGGAATCGGTATTAATCGAGGAACTCTCATTTTACTCGTATTGTTATTAAGAAATACTTTACTCGCTGCAGCAAAAGCTCGACTGACTGCAGTGCCTTCTTTTTTAGATTTGTTTTTTTTCAATTCGGTACGTATCTTAGAAACAAAATGCTTAAATGATTTTATCCCTGCACCAGCTTTCATTTTAGATTTCATCACTTTGCTAACTATCCAAGACGCAAGTTTTTCTCCTTTTCCAACACCTTTTGACTTCAATCTTTGTTTAGCCATTTTATAGAGTTCAAAATCTGCACGATGTCGGTCTGTTAGGTCAGAATATTTATCGTATGCTATATCGTGTTGCATACACGCGTTGTCCAATTCATTAACTCCTTTATCACCTCTTTGCAATCGCTTATGCAATTTTGTGCCTGGTCCGCAATAATTGTAGCCAGGTAAGTGCAGTTCAAACGGTAAGTGATTAATAATACTGTTTAGAAGTCCTCTTCCTTTCATATCCCAAAAGTTAATGACTTAGCGCGAGAAAGTTTTTAAATATATTTATACAATGGCATTTCTGTCGATCCAGCTGTTTTCGCTATCGTTAAGTCCTAACCACTTAACATACAATTTTTTCCCTCTTTTTTTGATTACCTTTTCGATGAGGTAAACGTCTGGATACTTAGTTTTTTGCAGTTCTTGTTCATAAAATGTACCGAGTATTGAGTTTTTTCGTTGGTCTTCAATATGGTAAGTAACAGGACGAGTGTGATTCACCTTTTTAATAGTAAATAGCTCAGTTGACCAATTAGGCGTATAACCTTTATGAAAGACGCTTTTGTACTTGCTTATACGCACATGATCTCCTACATTAAAAATATTTAATTTAAAACGCCGATTGGATTGTGATTTATCTATGTTTTTCTTTACTTCGGCTTCATTATTAAAATTCACCTCATTTGGGCTAAATTTTGTTGTGCTATGCACAGTTTGATTATAAGATTGAACTATCTCATCGAAAGGTTTTCCAAGCCATTTGTAGTTCCCGATGAAACTGAAATATTTGTAAAGTTTGTTCTTGAGCGTTTTTATTACCCTTTCAACAATAGACGCCTTTTTAACTGAATACGTGGAATAATGATTTATTTTTAAGGATTTCACATAACAATCGAATTGATCATTGTAAAATTCTTTTCCAAAGTCTGTCTGTAAGTTTCTAGGTATTCGTTTGGTCGACTTGATAATTAGTTCAAATGCATTTTTTACTTCTGTTTTAGTTTTAGATTTCGTAGGAATACACCACGTGTACTTTGAAAATGTATCAATAACAACTAAAATGTATTTATATCCCTTATTTACAGTATGTAAATTCTGTAAGTCAATTAAATCTGCTTGCCACAAATCATCAATTCCTTTTAATATAACTGCGCGACGCTTGAAATTTTTTCGGGCCGATCTATGGATTTCATTCACGACTTGTTCTTTTGTCATCTTTGAAATTACTTAAAATATTGTCTATGTCCCTTTTTGTATAAAAGTTTATTTTCAACTGATTTGCAAGCTGATGAATTTGAGAATTTATAGTTTTAAATAAAGAATCTAGATGCTTCTTCTCGTAAGTGTCCTGGACGAGCTGATCGACATATTGCTTATTAGCTGCATCATTGGGTGTCAAAGGATCCGCTACCCCCTTTAATCGCGATGATTGTAGATCGAAATCGCCATCATCAGAACGCAGCAAAGTTTTATTGTTAAGTTCAAAAACTTCACATACACGCAAACGTTTATGAACATGATGACCGAATTTGTCTATGTTCATTTTCACTTCTTATTTTTATGCACTTATGTATCATCAAATTTCCGGCTTCGACTGATGGTAAAAGTAAAATACCAGTTTTATATATCATTGATTAACCAAGCCCGCTTCACGAAGTTCTTCTACAATTGATATTATTTCATTGTCTAATCCTGTGTTACCGGCATCACGGGAAGCAATGAGTAATTTCAATCTTTCAACTAATTCGTTTGGATTATCCCAATAGACATATGAAACATCTCTTTTAACTTTTTTCATTGTTGGTAGTCCTTTGCCGTAAGTACATAAATCTTCGCTTATTGAACGTTGTTTCGATAATTTGAAAAGCGGTTTTATAATGTATAAATATTTCTGACCTTTGTTACTTTTTATTGGTTTATTGGGATCAAAATCTCGTCTATGGACATTCGTTTCTAGTAGCAACATTTTATAATAACGTTTATCGTCTTCAGTTATGATACCTAAATCAGGCAACTTCTTAAATAACAAATCATATAAACCTGGTGTTAAATTGTAAGTACGTCCATTTACTTTGAGTTTTTCGCCACTAACGGAAACTAAACAAGATCCTAACATAAGCTTATCGCGTTCTGTTCGTATGCCAAAAGGAATGTCCAAGTCGGTGTTGTATTGTTTTTGCCATGCAGGGTCTTCGCGAGGAGATGCATATGAACCGGTAGTCTTAAATGAAGTATCATTTGTTGATTCCAAGACATCATTGTTGTCACTTTCACATAACATGTCATCATCACCATCTTGTCTGTTTTCGTCTCTATTTGATACCTCATCATCATTATTTGAAGTCGTTTCGGAAAAATTTCGTACGATTGTTTGATTATTAATACTACTTCTCTTCCCTTCATTAGGACTAAATTTTAATGTTTTTGGCGCCTTTTGCCACTTAAATATGTCTTCATCAAAATCGGTTTCATTAGTGTTATAGTATTTATTGTCGTTACTTTTAACCATTTCATTAAGCGGGTCTGTTATTGGTTTAAAGACTGATTCCAAAATCATATTGTTGTTATTTTTCATATCACGAAGTAGTTTAACCTTCTTTTTGACAGCATCGGCAGACTGAAGTACTTTTTCTTTTAAAGTTTTCTCGGTGTTTATTTTATGATTCATGTCTGATCTCGATGGATTCCCATGATGCAATAAAAGTTTCTTGAAAATGAAACTGGTTAAGTAACACGGTTAATCCAAAACGATAAATGTATCAAATCCCATTCTATAACATCCTGAATTTCTAGCACAGTCCTTGTTTACAACCAAGTAGCTAAAAGGTACGCTCCATATTTTTGCACACATTTCCCGAAACTGTGACCAAGACATATCAGTTCCAACGTGCTCGTCATAAACATGACGTAAATTAACTTCATCTTGTTTAAAAAGGATGATTAAGTTAGCATTGTCCCTTATTAATTGTTTAGGTATTTTACTGTAAGTTTGATTTAAGTAGAAGCTGTCAATATTTTTATGCCTTCCCATTGCAAAGTAATCCCTTATATTATTTTGATTTTCGCATGCAACATCATCAAATATGATAATTGAATTGTTCTCAGCTTCATGCGGGCTTAGTATTTCATCATTTTCGCGATATTTTTGAAATTTAACTGATGGAACCAACATCAATATTTTTTCTAAAAACTGGTACATCGGTTGGAAAAGTGTTTTTGAATATACGTAAATATTTTGAAAGCGTAGTCCTTGTTCATGTAGTAGAAGAGAGACAATTAAATTAGTTTTACCGCAATTAGAAGGACCGCAAATTATACAGCGAATTGTGTCGGGTAAAAGTTCACCGTGACGAAAACTACGATTGTTGCGATCTGAACAAACAACCTCCAACTGCAAGCTCTGAGCTTGTTTTACAAACTTCATATCTGTTCAAGATCAATTCAACCAATGCGCGCGTGTTGCAAGCATGGAATGCTTATTCAAAATGAGCAGAAGAGCAGATGGTTAACGTTAAACCTCGAGTGTGAGCAAATTCTGTTAGGTTGGGTTCCGTTGGGTTTGAGTTGCTGTTGGGCTGATGTATTCGTTGCGTTGATCGAGAGGTGAAACAGAATGCCCAATGCGATTTCAGGTGTAGGTTGAGCGTTATGTTGAACGCAAATGCTGATAGGTTACTGTTAGGTTGGTTACCGTTGGGTTTGGGTTGATTGTAGGTTGTGTGCAATTCATTGTATTATTGGGCTTCTGGATCACCACGAATGAGTGAGGGCGAAATTTTTCGCCCGATCGAATGAATGGTGGTCCAGAATGCCCAATAATATACTACTATCAATAAATCGATTATTTTCATTCTTATATAATAGTCAAACGGTTCTTTGATTTGGTTAGCTTTATCCTTTCGAAAAACAGACGTTAAATAAAAATAATAATAAGTAGACGTTGTTTCTAGCTT